>CM038110.1:17432702-18032702 GCA_001642375.2 Mentha longifolia
CCGAAGTCCTTCGAAGTCAAACTCCTAAGTACTGACGAAGCCGAGGAGACAGGTCCACTTTCAAGGCCGAGGCCGACCGAAGTCTCTCGAAGTCAAACTCCTAAGTATTGACGAAGCCGAAGAGACAGGTCCACTCTCAAGGCCGAGGCCGACCGAAGTCCCTCGAAGTCAAACTCCTAAGTACTGACGAAGCCGAGGAGACAGGTGTGCTCTCAAGGCCGAGGCCGACCGAAGTCCCTCGAAGTCAAACTCCTAAGTATTGACGAAGCCGAGGAGACAGGTCCACTCTCAAGGCCGAGGCCGACCGAAGTCTCTCGAAGTCAAACTCCTAAGTATTGACGAAGCCGAAGAGACAGGTCCACTCTCAAGGCCGAGGCCGACCGAAGTCCCTCGAAGTCAAACTCTTAAGTACTGACGAAGCCGAGGAGACAGGTCCACTCTCAAAGCTGAGGCCCGAAGTCCTCAAACGGACAAGCCCTCATATACACGAAGTCCACTCTCAAAGCTGAGGCCCGAAGTCCTAAAACGGACGAGCCCTCACATAAAAGCCCCAAAAAGGACGTGGCCATCACCTTTTACGACAAGGTGAGCACGCTATCAAAGGCCAAGACGTAGCATGCTTCCTAGTAGAATCCAAATTCACGGAAACACCGAAGCCATTTGAGCCCCCCTCGAAAAGCACTGAAGCCGAACCCGCAAATGAACCACCTAAAGATGGTTGAAGAGTATACGTGGACGCGGCTTCGAGGAAATCGGGAAGCGGGGCAGGCATCATACTCCTCAGCCCAGACGGACAAGAGACAACCTATATACTTCGGTTCGACTTCCCTACAACAAACAACGAAGTGGAGTACGAAGCTTTAATCGTCAAACTTTGCCTAGCTCAAGGCGACAGGATACCTCCACAAAGCCAAGAACCTACAACAATACTTCTCGCATTTTGAGTTGGTTCACATCCCAAGGGGGCAGAACAGCGGAGCAGGTGCACTAAGCAAATTAGCCTCGTCATCCACAAGCTATCCCGTGGAAGAAGTCAAACACCGAAGTATTGACGAAGCCGAAGCAAGCCTAGTAACTCCATTAGGCAAATCTCTTAGCCAACTCCAGTTCCCATCATAGCCATCGACTACATCAAATGGGTGGAAGCCGAACCCTTGGCAGAAATCACGAGCAAGAACGCCCTCAACTTCGTCTGGAAGAACATAGTATGCCGCTTCGGCATACCCCATATCCTCGTCTCGGAAAATGGGACACAATTCACGGACAGAACATTCAGAGAATGGAGTGAAGGGCTTCATATCCAGCAGAAGTTCACTTCGGTAGCTCATCCTCAAGCGAATGGCCAAACCGAAGTTACAAACTGAACTATTGTCAGGGGACTCAAACCCGCCTCGACAAAGCCAAAGGAGATTGGGTAGCGAACTTACCCCAAGTTATAGTCACACCACACAACTCCCCAGATCTCGAACGGTGAAACACCCTACAATTTGGTGTATAAATCCGAAGCAGTGATCCCGGTGGAGATCGGCCTGCCGAGCCCGCGCACTCTCAACTTCACAGCCGAAGTTAACAAGGAAGACCTCCGAACCGAACTGGATCTGTTGGAAGAGAAACGAGAGCTCGCCTAGATAAGAGAAGCCAGGTACAAACAACAAGTAGCTCGGTACTACAACCAAAGAGTGAAGTACCAACAATTCCAAGCAGGCGACCTCGTACTTCGGAACAACAAGGTCAGTAAAGCGGAAAGGCTCGGCAAGCTTGAAGCCACATGGGAAGGACCGTACTGAGTTGAAGAAGTCCTCGGCAAAGGGTTGTACAAGCTCGCCCACTTATCCGGTAAGCCAATACCCCGTGCACGGCACATTACTTATTTAAAGAGATACCTTGCACAAGTGGCCGAGAGTAATGTCCAAGTTCATATAGTTCATTTAGGTCATTTAGGTCGTCTTATTAGGGTCTTGCATACATCTTGCATTTGCATACATCTTGCACATCTCTCTCTATGCCACTTATGCATATTATCTCGACAAATAAGGAATGTAAAGCCAAAACCTCATCCTATGACGGGGTTGAGCTATTTAAAGCCAAAATCTCGTCTTACGACGAGGTAGAGCTATTTAAAGCCAAACTTTGTCGAAATCCAATTTCCGAAGTGAGCTATTTAAAGCCAAACTTCGTCGAAATCCAATTTCCGAAGTGAGCTATTTAAAGCCAAACTTCGTCGAAATCCAATTTCCGAAGTGAGCTAGTAAAACCCTGACGAGGGTACTTAATAAACTCCATAATAGGAGTAAAATTAAAACGCGCGTATTGACCTAACCTCGGTTAAAAACAAAGATACGGCCTTTGTTTAAAACAGAGATGAGCCTAAACCTCGTCTGAAGACGAGGTCGTGCTAATTAAAGCATAAACTTCGTCTTTGACGAAGTCATGCTATTCAAAGCCTAAACTTCGTCTTTAACGAAGTCGTGCTGTTCAACGCATTCCGACTTCGTCGAAATCTAATTTCTGAAGGGGCAATGCGAATTAAGACCCACCTCGTCTTAACGAGGTGGCCAGCATTCTGACTTCGTCGAAATCCAATTTCCGAAGGTGCAATGCAAATTTAATACCCACCTCGTCTTAACGAGGTGGCAAGCATTCCGACTTCGTCGAAATCTAATTTCCGAAGGGGCAATGCAAATTTTATACCCACCTCGTCTTAACGAGGTGGCAAGCAATCCGACTTCGTCGAAATCTAATTTCCGAAGGTGCAATGCAAATTTAATACCCACCTCGTCTTAACTAGGTGGCAAGCATTCCGACTTCGTCAAAATCCAATTTCCGAAGGGGCAATGCAAATTTTACACCCACCTCGTCTTAACGAGGTGGCAAGCATTCCGACTTCGTCAAAATCCAATTTCCGAAGGTGCAATGCAAATTTAATACCCACCTCGTCTTAACGAGGTGGCCAGCATTCCGACTTCGTCGAAATCCAATTTCCGAAGGGCAATGCAAATTTTACACCCACCTCGTCTTAACGAGGTGGCAAGCATTCCGACTTCGTCGAAATCTAATTTCTGAAGGGGCAATGCAAATTTTATACCCACCTCGTCTTAAAGAGGTGGCAAGCATTCCGACTTCGTCGAAATCTAATTTCCGAGGGGGCAATGCAAAATTCATACCTACCTCGTCTTAACGAGGTGGCAAGCATTTCGACTTCGTCGAAATTCAATTTCCGAGGGGACAATGCAAAATTCTTACTCGCCTCGTCCTAACGAGGTGACAAGCATTCCGTCTTCATCAAAATTCTAATTTCGACGGGGCAATGCACTTTCAGTACTCCTACTTCAACTTTCTACCCCGAGTCACACCCTCACTTCTATATCTTTTTGGGGGGGGATGTGATAGGATATGGCCTAGCTACTATGCCCAAGCATCGAGCCCAATATAATTGGGCCCCGACAGTTAAGCTCGGCCAACGCAGCTCGGCCCAACTAAAGCCCTATGCAGCTCGGCCCAGTCAGCTACAACCTACTTCAAAGAGACTTCTACACCAAGGCAACTCCTATATCGACTATAATTCAAGCTCCAAGAGATATAGAAGCTCGGTGTTTATCCAGTAAAGGAGGAGATCAAGCCAAAGAGTCCTAATAGGAAAAGACTTGTAAACCTAGTCGAATTCCATATGTAAACACTTATAAATAGGGGTTTAGAATAGGTTGAAAAGAGGAGAACAACCTTGTAATGACTACTCATACAAGCAATAAAGATCTATACTCTTTCCGCCCGTGGACGTAGATCTATTCCAATAGATCGAACCACGTAAATCCCTTTGTGTTCCGTTTACTTTCGTGTTCGTTAATTCCTTATCTACATGTATTAATTACCTTATGAAAATAAGTTCGATCATTGATTTTTAATGTTGCACAAGATTAGTTGAGCACCTTGAAAATTTTAGTTGGACCCATCAATACTTTTATTAATGTTATATAATGATTTAATATTTTCTTCATCACATTATTGTTCTTATTTTTTTTTTTTTTAAAAAAAAGAAAAAAAAGAAAAAAAAAAAGAAAAAGAAAAAAAAAAGCATCCGGAGTCCGGACACTATCTCTAATTATGAACACTCTTTAAAGTGATGCATTTTCTTTCTTGGCTTTAGCATTTGTAAATACATTTTTTTAAATTGATAATATGTTATCAACTCAAAACATTCCCAACTTACGTTCTTTATAGAATAATTAAACTCAAAAGTAACATCTCATGAAATTAAAATATCATAGATTAAAAAATTCATACTCTATCCGATCCCGTTAAATACGGCTCGAAACTTTTAATAATATGATATTTAACATTATAATGTAGATTTTTGTTTCTTAAAAATAATAACATCATGAATTCATAAAAAATATTGATATTATAAATGAATAATTATATAAAAACTTTTAGTTTAATAGTATAAAAATAGTAAAAATCAAATAACAAACAAACAAAATATGATAATTTAAAATCTTAAGGTACCACCACCAAAGATGTGAATAGATACAATTTGTTTAATCCAAGCTAATACAATCTTAATTATTTTTAATTTGGAAATAAGCCATATATAGCATGACGATATTTGTTTTCTTTCAACAGAATAATCATATGATATCATCAGTGTAAAGTTGGACATATTTATTAGTCTAAGAAAATCTGGACATATTTTTTATGAGAAAAAAAAAATCAATTTCTTCACCCCTATTTTATTGTGAGATTTCACAAGATTATAGCAACCAAATTTCCAACCAACATGATGCAAAATTAATTTTAAAAAAAAAAATTATTCTAAGAAAATAAATAATAAATTCCCAAATTTCCAGTCGCATCTGTTAATCTAGAATCCGCCATTGATTCTCACCGATAAGCTTCTGATTTTTCGCAATGCGATTGTGCAGAATTAAGAGAAAAGGTGACTTTATGTCCCCAACTTTTATTTTTTGATTATTTTATGGTCTAAACTTTGATCTTGATTATTTTATGGCTCCAACTTTTATTTCTCGGTTATTTTATAGTCCCAACTTTTATTTCTTGATTATTTTATGGCCCCAACTTTTATCTCTTGATTATTTTACAAAGTGACACTTTGTAAAAAAAAATAATAGATGAAATGCAGCAAGTGGAAAAAATTATACAACAAAACTATATATTTATGTGACAATCTGCACAAAAAAATTATAAATAAATAAAACAAAATAAAATAAAATCCAAGCATGCATCAAGTGAAAACTATTATGCAACAAAGCCATATATTTATGTGAAATTTATATATGTAAAACACTTTTTGAAAAAATGCATTAAAAATACATTGTTTTAGGCGTAAAAGTATTCTTAAAAAAAGAAGCACAAAACGATATATATTGAAGTTATAAATTAATCTAAATACATTAAAAAAAAAAAACACTTCTATGCTTGGCAACATAATGTAATATATATACTCTAATAATATACGGAATACAATATATCAAAAAAAAATAATAAATTCAAGCTAATGATTAAAATCAAATTAAAATTCAACATATTAAATTTGCTGCAAGAATTATATGTTTTGCTGCAAGAATTGATGCCTATATTCATTTACATTATGTATATGCATCAAAATTAAATTAAAATTTCAATATATTAAATTTGGAGCCATAAAATAATCAAAAGATAAAAGTTGGGATCATAAAATAATCAAAAGATGAAAGTTTGGACAATAAAATAATCAAGATAAAAGTTAGGACCATAAAATAATCAAGAGATAAAAATTAGGATCATAAAATAATAAAAATAAAAATTGGGCCATAAAATAACCAATTAATGAAAATTGGGCATAAAGTCACCTTTTACCTAAATTAAACCAAAATCAAAGCAGCTAATGCAATCCTAAGCCAGTTTTCATGGCCGTTTTCTGACATGGGGTGCAGTAGTTCGAAGACGGACGATTTGCCGCTGGTTGTTCGCTGCCGTGAGCGGCGGGAGCTCATACGCGCTGCCGCCAACCATCGCTACTCCCTCGCCGCCGCCCATGTTTCCTATTTCCGCTCACTCAAGGACGTCGGCGATGCCCTACGTAGATTCGTCGACGAGGAATTGGTAGCTGCGACACCTTCTCCTTCGCCGCCCCCGATTACGCCTCCGTTTTCCGAGCTCGATGGCGAGAATCAGAGCGGTGAATCTCTGCAATTACACGAAGACGGCGAAGAGGAGGAGTCGCATTTGAACTTCTCGGATTCTTTTTCTTCCACCGACGATGATGGGGAAACGGAGGACGATTGTCATAATCGCCATCATCACGATGTGGAGAAATCACCGTTTAACTACGCAGGAAACGTTTACTACATGAAGAAATCAGCTCCGCCGGCGAAGACGGTGGTTTCAGCGCAGCCGCGCCGTGGGTACTCGGACTCGTACTGGAATTCCGCAGCTGGTTATGGCGGTGATGGTGGGCATTTCACCATGGGTCAATCGAAAAGGACTCCGCCTCCGCCTTCGCCAAAGGGTTCGCCGTTGGGATTTTCGAACTTGTTTGATATGCTTGATGGTGGATATGTAAGCGTATATTCGACTGGAGATTGTGATTTCTCTTTGAATTCGAGTAGCCCTGAGTTGAGTAAGGCGAGGGAGAGAGAGGAATTCCTGAATTGGAGGAAGAAACAGAGGATGAGGTGTGCAGAGAAGCCCTCAAGGGAAAGAGAACGAATGTTCCTAGTTCTAGAGCAGTGCCAATGCCTAGACACACCAAGACTAGTTTAAAAAACACTGGGCCACTGCTCATGAATGAAAAAAGGCCAACATCAGTGCCCCTGCATAACTGTGAGAGTGGCTCTAGCTCAGCATTTTCAAGGGGTAGTGATGGGAGTAAGAAATCACCATTGCCAAGTGGGAGATCATCTATGTCATCGCCATACAGTGAGGGGAAACCTTGGGTAGAAAAACCTCCAAAAGGGGACATGGGTTTGAGAGATGAGACTACAAGAAGTGTAGTGTCGAAGAGTTTGAGCGAGGGATCTATTAAGAAGAAAGGCGTGAACTCTGATTTAGAGAGGAGGTCTAATGGCAATGGCGATTCTTCAATTTTGAGTAGTGTGGCTGTGTTGTCGCCTCATGAATCTTCGAGAGACCTTCGAGATGTGGTGGCTGAGATTAGAGAGGATTTTGAGCTCGCGTCTGGCTATGGAAAAGAAGTAGCCATGATGCTAGAGGCTGGTAAGGTGCCCTATCAGCCCAGCTTCTTCAAAGGTGTGGTTCTTGGCTCATGTCTAATTTGTTGAATTCGTGTTTGAAGTTGGTTTATTGTTATGCTGTTTCCCATTTTAACTTAAGGAATAGATGATGAATGAATTTTCTTCTTATTAGATCAGAGAGTAGAATGCTGAACCTAGCATAATAGTTTTGGACTATGTTATTTCCTTTCAAAACATAGTGATTTCTGCTTGTAGTTCTCTCACTATCTCCATAATTGTCATTACATGTTCTGTGAGGTTTATTTTATCTTTCACTTGTCTATAATTGAGTTCGGCTTGAATCCAGAATCGTGCCTATACTTTTCCTTCCTAATGTTTACTATTAGTTTGTTTAAGAAATTCTAAGTTGGAGATCTAACTTGCTTCTCAACAGCAATTCTGTCACGCATGTTGTACCTTACGGATCCGTGGGTGACATTTATGGATTCTTCGTCAATACCATCTGTAACACTGGCTTCTAGATCAGTGAAGTTGGCAAAGTCATACTTTGAAGATGTTGGAAAGGAATTTGGTGCTAAGGCTGGTAGCCTTTCTTCCACACTGGACAAGCTATATGCTTGGGAGAAAAAGTTGTACAAGGAAGTACAGGCAAGTTGATGCAACTTTTCGTATTTGGTGACTGATTGTATTATCCTACTTGTTTTTTCCCTTTCATGCTGTTACTTAAGACAGAATGATCAATTAGTATACTAAATATTTGATAAGCATCATAAAAAAATCAAGAAATATGGTCATGAATGTGTTCAGGTCTTCATATGTGAAAAACTATTATCACAGGGTATGTCAATTTAACCTTGCTAAATCGCGTGTTTTGAATATTATGATCCCATGGAGATTGTTCGGGGCTTAAACTGTATATCATATAGGATTATAACAGGTTGATGCTCAGTTTAAGAGATAGAAACCTATACATGTGTAAACACAGTCTCAACTAGTTATAATTTGCATCAAGATTCAAAATGTGTATCTTGCGATTCAATCCTGCTCAGTTTTTCTAGGTGGCCCTTTGATTAGGATGAAGAAGAACTTCGCATCATGTATGAGAAGCAACGGAAGAGGCTCAAAATCTTACATGGGATCGAAGCAAAATCTGCTGAAGTTTACGCTGCTGAAGTTTCCTCCATAAGATTACTCACGAAGCTTGACGTTTGTATCAAAGCAATCCACGTTACTTCGAGTAGGATAAACAAGTTGAGGGATGAAGAATTGTTACCAAAGATCATTGCACTGATTCAAGGGTAAGCACATATCTTTCCTGATTCTTAATAAAATCATCTCCACAAATGTTGTTTCACCCTCATTTTATATTATAAATTAAATTAAATATTCTCTGATTTACATTCTCATAGTTGAGTTATTCATTGTGTTTATCCACATTCAATAGGATGATCAGAATGTGGAAGGCCATGCTCAGATGCCATCAAAAGCAGTTTAAAGCTATCTCAAACAGTAAATTGCAAAAGCTAAGAGTAAAAAAAAAGGGGTCCCAATCCGATTCAAGCTCGAGCACCATTACCAAGCTTGAAAACGAGCTTCATTCATGGCGCCACCATTTCAACGATTGGATTAGCTTTCAAAAGTCCTATGTCGAATTCTTGAATGGATGGCTTCTGCAATTTCACCAATACGAACCAGAAGCAACTCCATACTCCCCGAGCAAGCTCGAAGCCCCTCCTATATTCGTAATTTGCAATGATTGGCTCAAAGCAATGGAAGCCATCTCTGACCGACGGTTGTCTATTGCCATGGACGCCTTCTCAAATAGCTTGCAGAAGCTATGGGGAAAAGAAGAAGAGGAGAAGCGCCAGAGGCTTAAAGCAGAATATGTTTCGAAGAATTATGAGAAACTGAAGAGAACACATCATTGCATTGAGAGAAAGAGAATGAAAGTGGATGATGTGAAGTTTAATCTAGAGTCTTTGAAGCAGAGATTGGCAGAAGAGAGAAAGAAGCATAAGGATGCTATGAAATTAGTGCATAATGCAGCTTCTAGAAGCTTCCAAGAAGGCCTCGTTCCGGTTTTCAAAGAATTGGGGAATTTCACATCGAAAGCTTTGATTGCACATGATCAAATTAGGCTGCAGCATCCAATTTTGCGTTAGAGATGAGGATTCTCTCTCTGATCTCAGGAGAGAGAAGCAAGAAGATGAAGACATTCATACACTGGTACGCCTTCTATGAGAGAACTGCTGGAATTTTGTAGGATTCTTTGATTTTGTTTATGAATTATCATTGAGTTTATATATATTCTAATTTTTGTTTGATAAGCAAATCTGGAATAATTACTGTGAAACATATTGCATTAGATCATATGAAACAGGAGAAAACAAAACACATAATAGACATTGATTAAACATTAAAACTTAAACTAAACTAAAGAAAGCAATAAGAACAAAGATGGCTAGCTGGTGCTGAGCTGTCCAGCGGCACAAGTCGTAGTTGCAGCTGCATTGCATGGTGTACGTTGGTACGCCTCTTTCTCTCTCCCCCATTCATGCAGCCTCAGGTGCAGCTCCGCCGCCGCGATCAAGAAATGGATGGCCTGGATCGGAGTCAAGATCGCTATCACCGCCTTGAGCGTCGCCAGCCTCAGTTCGTCGGCGCTCTGCAGAACCTTCTGGAATTTTTCCTCCTTCGACTTCACTGCAGATTCAACCCTCCCATCAATGTTGTCCAACGCCTCACTGAGAGTCGACTCGGTCGCATCGTGACTCAGCTCCACCATCTCCGAGTCCGCCACCTTCTCCTGCTGCTTCGCCACCTTCTCGCTGATCCTCCTCTCCGCCGCGACCGTGGTCCTCTGCAGCTCGTCGATGAGGCGGAGCTGCTCCCCCGACAGATCACCCAGATCGATAGGGGCGGCAGTAGCGGCGGCTGCGGCCAACTTGGCTTCGAGCTGGAGGCCGGATTTGGAGAGGAGGAGGTGGAAGGCGGCGGACGGGCGCCACCCTCCGACCCAGATGAAGGCGTCCTCTAGCTGAGTAGTCCACGGCGGCGACAAGAGGAGGAGAGCCTCGGTTTTCGCGCATTTCGACTTAACCGTGTAATATTTTTCGTAGTGAGCGACGGTGCGAGTGACTAAAACCGAGAGCGAGGAGGAGTCGGATTGAGGTTGTAGTGAAGTTTCGGAGGCGACGATGAGGCGGTGGAGCTCTTGCTTTTGCTCATCGATCCACTTTGCGTAGAACTCTTCGAAGTTTACTTGCGCCTCAACCTCCATTTTTGTTTGTTTAGTTTTGAATCGGAAGCGAAAGAAAAAAGAGTGGTTTATATAGACGAGGTGTTTGGGGAAGGAGGGATATAAAAATAAAAAATATTATAGTAATATACTAGTAATAAATTATATAATAGATATTTATAAATAAAAATTGAAGATTTAAAAATTATATGCTCTAGTTTTGAATTTATCAACCATAATATAACTAATAAATGTAACATTAAATGCTGAAAAATAATTATAAACGCTATTTGGATGGGAAAATCCTGAAAAATAATCATACAATTAAATTAAATCATTATAAATTAAATTTTTTGAAGAAAAATACATAAAATTAATAAAAGTTATAATTTAAGACACGTTTGAGACATTAAATTTGAGATAGAAAATTCCTAAGTGGGGTAAAACCGTAAAAGAGTGGAGTGGAAAATGATTGCATGCATGCTACATAGGCAAATCAATTTCATGTTTTGTTCCACTTGGGAAAACTGGCTTGATATAGTAAAAATTAATTTTAGCCACAAGTTTATAAATAAATAATCTTCGTTTATATCTTGAAGGCCGCAAAAAGAAAAATCTTCGTTTGTTAAAAAGAAAGGGAAAAAAAAAAAAAAAAGAACCTTAGTTTTCAAAAATTTGTCCAAATTTTGGGATTTAGATCACCTGCTGTTGGCCATAATGCACGGTGCCTCCACATAACCCCCAAACGACGACGCCATTTGGTAATTTTCAATACCTTTAACTTTTTTCTATATATTCTTTTAACTTGTAAACTTGTTTTTTTTTTCTTTCTTTTTTTGTTACTCATTTAGTTTTTATCTCATTCGTTTTATTTTAGTTACTAGATTACGATTGCTAATTCATGTTTCGTAACTGGAGTATTTTATTTCATATTTTCTTATATCTATTTAATTTATAATTAATATTTCATAATTAGGTTTTTATGCTTTATATATTTTTAATTTTTAGTTAATTAGATGTTTGAGCTAGGATTAATTCCATAATTAAGATTTATTTTATTCAATTCAATTCTAAATTTCTACTAAACATTTTGATTAGTTAAGCACAAAATTATCCCTAAAGAAATAAAAAAAAAAGAAAAAGATGAAAGTGAAAATGGCGCAATTTTGAGCTCAAAACTAACACAACAACTTGTGCCGTGTTTCCTTGCACAACAGGGGTCCTCTCCCCAATTTTAAGGCTGGACGAGAGAAATATGCATATGGATATAGGGTTACGGTTTCACAATTTATTTATTTATTTATTTTTTGTTAATACAAATTTATTGTAATATGAGTATCGGTGCAGTACATGTAGTGCATGCTATTATTATTATTATTATTATTATTATTATTATTAAAAATGTTTATTTGAAATTGAAAATTTAGTTCGTCGTAAAATTTGTGTAGCACCAAAAATATACGATTGAGTACTTGTATATTCTACGGTCGCATGAAAAGATTTGGTACAAGTATAATTGCATCATACAAAGCCTTTTTTGCGTAGTTGTACACTTGTACAGTTGTACTACACAAATCTAAAAGAGAGTATTTTGAATTCTTGGCTATTTTACATTTACTATATATGTTTAGGTTAAGTGGTTAAATGAAGTCGTGGTATTTTTGTGCTTATATAAATGGAGCAGGACAATGGTACGTTATGCACAGTGGCGGAGCCAGGGGGGGACTGGAGGAGGCTGAAGCCTTCCCTCAAAAAAAAAAAAAAAAAAATTACAGTTATGATATTTTGACAATTACTAGTAAATTGGTGGACAGCCCTTTCACAAAAGTAGTCTCCGAAATTTTGTAAAGAATGATATTTTTGATTTGTACTAATTTAATAGACAGAGATCAGCTATTTAAGAAATAAAACTCAGAAGAATGGAAATGGGGGAAAAGTCGAAGGGTTGAAGATGGAGGAGTAAAATATTAGTAAAAAATTGTTACAAAAATTAAAAAGTGTTTTTCCTTCACGCTTTTTTTAGTCACCAAATAGGTGAATAAAAGTACAAATACATCCAATTAAAAAAAGACACGCTTCCCGATTTCGTCTGCTACTTCATTTATCCCCAACGTTTTTATCTCTCGTTTTCTTAGAAGTGGTTTTCCATTGATAAACCATTAAAAAAAAAATCTCTCTTACTGTATTTTTTTAGAAGTGGTCTTCTATTGATAAAGATTGAATTATTGGAAGAAAAAAAAAACGTAGTGTAGCCCCCTTAACCAAAATTTTCTGGCTCCACCCCTGGTTATGCAGCCATACCACAAAAAATGACAAAAAAAATTCATAAAAATTAATCCTATGTGCCGTTTATTTTTATCCTTGTTTCTTGAAAAGAGTAGCATTTAAATTTTTGATAGGTTTAATTCTTTTGATGGATGAGACATTCTAAAAATGTGACAACAGCTGTAAACAAACAAGGACAAAATTCACCTTATATATAGAAATATACTCCATAGTACGTATATACTGTAGCTTGTAGTGTTTATATACTGTAATATAAAGCACATATATAGTGCATTATCTAAAATAACTATTATTTCCTCCGTCCTGCCGAAAGGACTACGTGAAGTATAAAATAATGAAGTTTAACATTTTCGTTGGGGCGGAGGGAGTATTATAATATATTTTACAAATACATATCCCAGTCCCATTATACGTGGCACACTTTTCTTCTTGAGTCGTCTTATCTTAAATGACTCGTTCTTTTTGAAAAAATAATTATTTCTTTAAAATTAAGGTATGGATCATACTTAGTTTCCATTCTTTAAATTATTTCATATCCTTTTTTTTAAGTATCCTTGCACAAAATATGAGCCACTTAAAAGTATAGTTGTCAGTTGGGCTGGATTGACCCGGTTCAGTGTAAGTTTACGTGAGCTTAAATATATCTAGGCTCGACTGAAGTATTGACTGAACTCGGGAAATAGACTTATACAGACTTAGTTATATGAAATTTTACTTTTCATCTATTGATATTATAAATCATTATAAATGCCATATATATATATATTGAAAATATCTCGATTTTGGATGAGCTTCAAGTGGGCCTAGGCTGTCCTGAGTTGATCTAGGATTTAGAAAAAAATCCAAAAGAAACCCACTTCGTCTGGAATGGGCAGCCCATTAAACCCTTCTGGTTAAGCGAGTTGTGCCAAACTAAGCTGAATTAGCGCGACCCAATTGGTATATGTATTTAAAAAGAGTGATTAAGAGTGAGTGTATATGAAACAACAATGCTATTTTTTAAATATAATAGTTTACACACTTGCATAACTTTCTAAATATAGCAATATGCATTCAAAGGAAAAAGTACAAATTTCTAGTTTTAATAAACAAATATTTAATCACGAAATGTGGATAAATATAGATTTGAATTTGGACATAACGCAAAACACTAAGATCGATGAGGCAAGGTGCGTGAATATCAAGGCCATGCTGGAAGAAATAGTTGGATTTCTAGTTTCAATGGTCTTGACTGAATCATTTACGAGGAATTTATGTATGCTCCAATTAATTAATATATTTGTCCTCATCAAAATACGATCAATTCAGATCCTACTATACCATTTCATTTTCTTTTATTGGGTCCTCACTTAATTATTTTTATTCGATTATTTTAAAATATTTTTTGATAATTTAAATTGAGTGAAAAAATGAAATGTCCATTTAAGTTAGTGGACATCAAATTATGTCCACCAACATAAAAAAACTCAAATTAAGTCAATTTTTTGTATTTGTGGACCAAAATGCCCTTTGACTAAATTTTTTTGACTTTTGTTTTTTTTTCTAATTTTCTGATACTTTTTATTTGTAATTTTTTTTTCAATTTTTTTTAATTTTTTTTTCTGACGTTTTATTTTATGTTTTTTTTTTCGATTTTGGCTCTATTGGCTCTAATGACAATAATAGTACCAATAGACCCAATTGTTTCAAAATTTTCAGTCATTTTATATTATTTTTTATTTTTTATTTTGGCTCTATTGGCTCTATTGACACTAATAGTACCAATAGATCCAATTGTTTCAAATTTTTTCTTTTCAGATTATTGGCAACAACCTTTTATAATAGATCCCATTTGACCTAATGATAATCCAAACAAACTCATAAAATCAAAATCCATAAGAAATAAATTAAAGCATAAAACTCTAAATATGAATTGGGACTATTTTGAAAAAATAGACCCATTAGAACCAGTTCTGCGCACCCAATTCAGTCTATAAACAAAATCAAAAACAGTTCATACTATGATTTGCATCATTCCAATTCCAATTGCATAAAATCCAATTGAAACAATAAATTCCTAAATCTGAATTGGGTCTAATAGGTCTATTTGAATTAAATAATCCTATTAGACCCCAATTCTGCGCAATAAATCAAAAAAATCGACAACATAAGTAGTACTATTGGCACTATTTAGACGTTAATAGTACCTATAGTGCCAATTATGTAATTGGCACTATGGGTACTATTTTGATATTAATAGAGCCAATAGTACTAATTATTCAACAATTTTAACCTCAACAACAACAATAAATAAAAACACATTGCATTTCAAAATACTAGCTCCATTCATATTCATATTTTTCAATTGCATAAAATTCAAATGAAACCATAAAATCTTAAATCTGAATTGGGTCTAATGGGTCTATTTGAATTAAATAGACCCATTAGATCCACTACAGCAGCAACAACAACAACAAATCGAAAGGAACACACAGCAGCAACGGCAAAATAAAAAAATTGAAAAACAAAGTAGCAGCAGCAGCCAGGGAAATCAAAAAGGTTGAAGAAAAATTGAAAAAAATAAATAAAAAAGGGACTAGAGAACACGCACGGCAAATCCATTTCCTAGAACATCTAGCACATCAGAATCCATATATCATGGACAGAAATCATCGAGGGCCCCAGATCTGACTGTCACCGCCGGAGGAAGCAGATCTGACCGTCGCCGCCGCTAAGCACTACAATAGGAGCAGATCGGAACAGATCGAGGCTGGATCTGGAGGCGTTCAGGGCATCGATGACCGGGAGGACTGACAGCACGCCGGCGGGGAAGGAAAGCGCAGGTTCTTCAGGCGGTGAGTTTGGGGGTCGACCTCCAGCATGCCCTCGGGAATCGTTGCAGAGGTGGCGCACGGACTTCGGCGTGCGTTGAACTCCGCCTCTGCATTGAACTCCGCTGCCGATGAGTCTTCAACGCCGCCGTCATGGTGGAAGGTAGGGGAGAAGAGGGAGAGGATTTGAGACCGAGAGAGGATTTAGGATTTTGAAATTTTGAAAATGCAAAATGAGGTCGTAGCTACTTTTGATTCAAAATAGAAAGGGTATTTTGGGGACAAAAACCAAAAGATGGACTCAATTTGAGTTTCTTATGTTGGTGGACAAAATTTGATGTCCACTAACTTAAATGGACATATCTATCTATTACCACATTTAAATTTCGATTTCCTTAACATAAGGAAATGTCTTAATATATACTCAGTCCTTTTTTATAAGTATCGTATTTGGCTTTTGTTATCTTTTTCTTTTTAATTAAGTGTTCTATTTTGAAATTTTATGATGAAAAAGTTAAGTTTTTACCATTTTACTTTTATAATTAATGTTATATATATGTTGGTGTTTAGAAGAAAAAAAAATGAGACTAAAATGTAAATTAACACATTCTCTTCATGTGTAATTTAATTATAGGAAACACTTATAATAAATGGAGGGAGCAAGTCATACTGAGATATATGCTCAAGTTTTAGTTTACCACCATAAATTTTCCATTAGTGAGATAATAATTTATTGAATTGTGATATTATAGTAGACAGAAACGCTCCCGTACCCACGGTGGACATACTTAATGTGTCCACCGCTTATGTGGCAGTGTCATGCCGTTAATCCTTTTCATTTGGGGTTTAATTTATTTTTTTGTAGGGTTTAGTTTTTTTGATAGGGTTTAGTTTTTATGGTATATATTTAAATTATTTTCCTTATTTAAAACAGTGTCACGTCATTCATGGGCATATTAAGTATGCCAACGGTGGGCGTTGGAGCATTACACTTATAGTAGAAGCTATATAGTTAATTCACATAATACTAGGTAGGAACATGTAAGGAAACAAAACTTGATCCTTATATAAGCAAAAAAGATTTTCAAAAATATAATAAAATTGTATTTTTAGGGGAAGAGAATCTAAATATCACCCCATTGCATAAATTCTCTATCTCGATTTCAATGTTCGAATGTGTATTGATATATACTACTCTCTTTGTACCAATTTATTAGTCCACTTTTTTAAATATATGTAAAATATAAAATAATAAAATTGGACAAATAAGTTGGGACGGAAAGAGTATCTAATACTTTATGCTAATTTCTATTCAATTAGTTAAATATGATTGATAAATTCAAAACTAGTACATATAATTTGTTTTTTGAGATATTAGTGCATTTTTTTTCCCAAGTGCATTGAGCCCAGTGATCATGTTCAGGACTCGTATCTCAAACTGTTCGATGTTTTCGGAGGGCTTTGTTCACTATTATTATAACTACCGTAAGTGTATGGGTGTCATTTTAGATAAGGAAGTAAGGTCATATTTCACGAAGATTGAATTAACCAAAATGAGTACTAGATCGATTTATTATCCTCCATTTAGACTACCAATTTATAAGAGATTTTACTAAACTAAAATAATGCAAATATATCAAATAAAATAAATAACACAAGCTTGAGAAAATCAAATAAGACAAAGATTATTCTAAGGCTTTGGTTTCAATGGACATGCAAACTCAAACTAATTAAAACCAATCCATCAATCATATAAAAGTCTCAACTCTTATTAGAACAATCTCGAAATAAGTTTAAACGTACTTTCGTAGTGCCTAAACTGTTGATCGCATGCAAGAATTATTGTGTCCAACTAATTTCTAAAACATGCAACTCCTAAAAACTCAAAGGATTAAAGTGTGTATCCTATGTTCCAATTCAAATATTGATTCTTAACTTACGTCTATTGAATTAACACAATAAATCATGCAAATTTGGAATCTAATCAAATAAGCAAGCAATAAACTCAAGAAACATAAGAAGCAAGAGAAGGTCGTGATTGATTAATAAAACTAATTCGAATCTACAATATCCACGTACTCCCTAACCCTAGAATAATACGGAGTAGAAAATTAGTCACTCATGCTCATGACAAACAATTCAAGATTCAAAATAAACATGATCGAAAATAAATAAAAATCGTAGAGAAAACTAAGGTCTTGAATGCTTCCAACTTGAATATATTGACCTTCTTGCTTTTCTTCTCTTCTCCCAAAACTTGAAAATAAAAATGAATCTAAAGTATTGCTAGGATTCCAAGAGATAAAAGGTGATACAAAAGATGTGTTTTGAGGATCTACTTATAGTTTTTTGAAGTAGATTTAAATAAACAAGGAAACAAAGAGAAAACAAAACAACTCAAGAAAATAAAATAAAATAAAAAGCACGCGGCGGATAAAACAATCGAGATGCGGTCCGAGAATTTAGAGGACGCGGGTGCGTCACGTCTAGCGCGGAACAAGAATTGGACACGGCTGCTATACACGGAATGAAAACACCAAGAAGGCGTGGACAAAAGGCGGAGATGCTGACGCGCCATCCGTAGGCGGAGTTGCTAAGAGTTAGATCTTCCACAGCGCGCTGGACTCAGGGGGGCTCGAGCCCGGTCGCGAGCCCGTGGCGTGAGCCCGGGCCGCATTGGTGAGCCCCTCCGCCGGCGAGCTAGGAGCGCGAATGCGAGTCAGGCTCGAAGCCGTTTGTACCGCCTGGGCCAGACAATTTTTTTTATTTTTTTTTAAAATTTGATTTTTCTGCCAAAAAATTAAAAAAAATTAAATTAAAACGTTGGAGAGCCGTTGCTCTTCAACGGCTATGAACTCATTCCCCCTATAAATTCCCACACACACATACACAATTTCTACAACATTCATCCACATTTTTTACACAATTTATACACAAATTCATCCCAAAAAAATCTCCGAAATTGAATCCGATTCCTCGTCATCCTCCGGCGAACTCGAAGAGATGTACCAACGAATCTAGAAGACTGCCGAAATAGCTCGGAAATTAAAAGAAGCCAAGAAGAAGAAGGAAAAAGCCAGTGAGGCTCCAAAACGCCGAAGGTTTCCCGTTCGGCGAATGATCGAACGAGATCGAGCCACAAGAGAGGCCCAACTTTTCTCCGACTATTTTGCTGAGAGGCCAACTTACCCCGACAATTTGTTCCGTCGAAGTTTCCGAATGTCGAAGCATTTGTTCTTGCGCATCGTGCAAGTATTGGAGAATCACGTCGCGTATTTCCAACAACGAGATGATGCAATAGGCAGGCCGGGTTTCACAACAATCCAAAAGTGCACCGCCGCTATACGTCAACTCGCTTACGGAGGTCCCAGCGACCTATTTGACGAGTACTTGCGGATGTCGGAGACTACCGCTTTAGAATCGTTGAAGAACTTTGCATCGGCGATTCGAACCATCTTCGGTGGTCACTACCTGAGGAAGCCACAAGGAGATGATGTTGAACGAATTCTGGCAATGCACGAGGCTCGCCACGGCTTTCCAGGGATGCTCGGTTCGATCGACTGCATGCACTGGGCATGGAAGAACTGTCCAGTGGCGTGGAGGGCCCAGTACACACGTGGGGATAAAGGCTACCCTACCATCATCGTTGAGGCCGATGCATCTCACGATCTTTGGATATGGCATGCCTTTTTCGGAGTTGCTGGAGCGCTCAACGACATCAACGTTCTCAATCAATCGCCGGTGTTTAGCGACGTCGTGAAAGGAATAGCGCTTCCGGTTCATTTTCTCGCCAACAGAAGGCAATACAACATGGGACTACTACCTCGCTGACGGAATTTACCCAAAGTGGCCCGTTTTTATTGCAGCCCCACCACACGCCACTGACGAAAAAGTGGAGCATTTCAAAATTCTGCAAGAGGCGGCGCGCAAAGATGTAGAACGCACTTTTGGCGTTTTACAAATCCGTTGGGGCATGGTTAGTGGCCCATCACGACTCTGGTATCGTGATTGTATTCAAGATATCATGTATGCTTGTATTATCTTGCATAACATGATAATCGAGGATGAAGGAGCAAACGCGACAAATTGGGCTCCACCTGATGAGGATGCCTCTACTTCTGCTAATGCTGGAGTGCGTTGAGGAGCTACCGGTTCATTTCAGGAGTACTTGGAGCGGAATGCGACGATACGTGATAGGACCAAACACAGCGATCTTTACAAGGATTTGGTCGAAGAGGATGTGGGCGCGTAGAGGCCCAAATTAGTTATGCGTATTTTTTAAATTATTTCTCTTTATGTTGTATTTTATTTGTTTAAATCAATGATCGTTTCCATTTTAATAAAAAAAATTAAAAAATACATTGTTACGATTTTAATTTGAACTTAAATTAAATAAATAAATAAAATCAATAATAAAACGAATAAAAAACAAATAAAAAATTAAATAATTAATTAATTAAAAATAAGTGAGAGCCCGGGGGAGGGGCTTGCGGCTGTGGACGAAAATGGGAGAGAGCCCTCCCTACCGGAATAGTGCCGAGAGCCCCGATTTAATGTGGATGAGCAACTAGTAGGCCACGGTTTACTGGGCTTGGGCTACAAGTGATGAACAACACGGCATTAAATTGGATTTGAAGTGCTGCCCGCCCGTGCTTCATTCTTAGCCTTTTCCTTTCTTTTTTTTTTTGGTTGTCTTTTTCTTTCTTTCCACCTTCAATTTCTTTTGCGGCCCGTTTCTCTGACGATCTTCAAAATATAACATTTTCTCGTATTTTTACCTACAAATTCAACAAAAGCAAGACTAAGCATAATATCCTCAATTATAAAAAAAACATACTAAATCACAAAGCTTGATACTATTTTTTCATTAAATTTGAATCTTTTAAGCACACAAAACACGTATAAATCTGTGTTTGCTTTATGTTCAATGCTTCAAGTTCTCTCAAAAGAATTGATAGTTTCTTTTTTTAATCTTTTCAGCGCCCTGAGAGATGAGGACAAGAATTTCCAACATTTCCTTAGCAATTTGACATACTGAGGGTGCCTCCAAGCATGCTGCATGCACCCAAAAGTTCAACTTCTAAATTGTCACATCAGCTTTTGAACCCAACTATGTTTTTCTTTTTCATCTCCTCCAATAATAAACCCAGTTTCTAAATTTTTGTGGGTCCTATTATAATATTCAATCATTTTAAATATTCTCATAATTATATGTTTTTAATGGATTTTATTTACATAATTATTTAGATATTACTTACATAAAACACATTAGAAATAAAATTCATATTATATTACTAGAATTTAAAATAATTTTAATTAAATTAAAATTGTAATGCTAAAATCAAAATTACATTACTCAAATTCAAATTATATAACTAAAATTTAAATTACATAACTCAAACTACAATTACAATGCTAAAAATAAAATTACATTAATTTAAAGTACATAAATATAATAACTCAAAGTATATATAACTTAATTTTAGGCATCAGTGACATTATATTGTGCCCATATATGTTGTGTTAAATTATTTTGAAGTTGGATATGAGTTTCTGTATTTGTTAAATTGTTGTGACTTAGATAATTTTCGAATTCTTCCAATTATTGGTACCCATTGGTATCGGTTGCTGAGGGGTTGTATCTTCACCAGACCAATCGACCACTTCTTCACCCTCGTCCTCAACGATCATGTTGTGCAAAATAATACAAGTGAACATTATATTGTGGAGATCTTTCTTGAAATAAGATTGTGCGGGAGTACGAACTACTACCCAATGAGCTTGTAGCACTCCAAATGCTCATTCAATATCTTTTCCTGCAACCTCTTATCTTCGCGCAAAATATTTTCTCACCGGATCTTCCGGTGCTGGGTAACTATTGACGAATGAAGCCCAGGTTGGATAAATTCCATCTGTCATATAATATCCTTGATTATAAGTTCTACCATTTACCTTGAATTGAACTAGTGGTGCATTTCCCTGAAGGAATGGATTAAATAGTGGAGACCTATGAAGAACATTGATATCATTGCTTGCTCCGGGAGCACCAAAGAAAGCATGCTATATCCTTAAATCTGCCGATGCCACCGGTTCAAGAACTATTATAGAAACTCCATGATCACCTCGTGTATAGAATCCCTTGTAAGCGACGGGACAATTTTGCCACTCCCAATGCATACAATCAAGGCTCCCAAACATTCCTAGGAAGCCATTTCTTTCTTTATGCATTTGCAACAAGGATTCAGTATCTGCTGCATTTGGCCTCCTTAAATATTGATCACCGTAAACAGCAATCATACACTTGCAAAATTAATGTAGGCATTCCAGCGCAGTGCTCTCACCCATCTGCATGTACTCACAAGTGCATCACCAGGTGACGCATATGCTAATTGTCAGATAGCTACTGACATGCAGTGCACTTTTGAAGAGGTGCTAAACTATTCCTTCATGTTGCATCTCGTCTTAGAGTGAAATAGGGTGAGTAGTTACTCATTGCATCAACGATCTTCAGAAATACGTCTCTCCGCATTCGTAATGGACGACGAAAGATATCTCCGTCGTAGATATGTTCATCACATAAATAATCACGAACGAGACGATCATGGCTGCTTTCATACCCCCGATCTCTATATTTTCTAGAACCGCTTCTCCTTCGTAAAGGTTCAGCCATTGTTGTATCTACATCGAGCATATGAATCATCTCTTGCATAATTGGATCTTTTTGTAGAATTTCGAATGTATTGCTTCCACATTTCATCAATATCATGTGGATTAAGAATATCAGACATTTTACAGAAATATGATAGGATGAAAAAGTTGGAAAGAAAGTATGTAGAAGATAAAAGGAAGTACGAGTAGAAAATGTGCTTTAATGAAAATTTGTCATCTTGTATATGTAGCCAACAAAAATTATGACCGTTGAATGAGATTGTTGTAGTTGATGGACAATAATTGCATATATCAGACAATAATCTACAAAAAAACTGGTCGATCTCCGACGGATTGTCCGACGGAAAAAAATCCGCCGTCAGTTGCCGACGGATTACCGACGGAATCCCGACTTGAATCTCCTCCGCCAGAGACGACGACGGTTACGACGGATCTCCGCACGGTGTTTGCCGGGAAAAATTCACACGACATTATCTCCGACGTGGTGCCGACGGATGGATGACGGAGTCAAGTACGACGGATAAATATCCATCATCTCTGTTTTAATATTCCATTTTTTAATATTTTTTTGATTTTTTTTAGAACTCATGGATTTTGAGCGGGCTTTCCAGCCCTAGAACGCATATTCCCCCAAATTAACGAAGTAAAATTCTGCCTCCTCCGGTACTATCTCTCTCTATCTTCCCCAGCCAGCTCTCGTCGACTCTCTCTCCCCGCCTGCTCTCGCTCCCCGCCCACACTCTCCCCGTCGACGGTGAACGTTGCCCGATTCAAGGTAATACTTTTGTTATTTACTGTATTTTCTACTATCAACAATTATGCCTATCGCTCTAATCCACGAATCGACTCATTCTCCTTATCATCAGTTGCATACAAGTGAAAACCTGCCTCGCCGGAGAAGCTACCTCGCCGGGAAAGTGAGGAACGTTTGTTTCAGGTATGCCAAGGTCTCCTCTTCCTTGTGTATTAATCTGCAGAAGTAAAGCTTTTTTGAAAGGCTAATGGTTACCAAAAAAATCTAGAAAATGCCTAAATGCTCTCTCATTTTTCACCTGTTTGGTAAATTTTTCTTCCAATATTATATTTGATTAGCCTTTACTCAAATTGTATAATGGTTCAATTCCTTTGACTGAATCTAATCTTAGCAGAATGGGCGATTAAGTACATAAGATTTAGTATGAATTATTTTGTGGATTTTAGAGGATTTTCAATTGTCTTTTACTTTGTCTAAAATTATTTGCGCTGCACTTATACTTTGTGTTTTTCTGGGAATTTTTTTGAGTTTCTTTTTCGGCAGCATTATTGATTCTATACTATTTCTGTGACTGAAACCCGAGGGATCATAGGATTTTGCTATTAGAGACTCCGATTCAGCTTAGGTAGAGCTTGGTGGAGACTGAAATCAGCAGCTCAATGCCGTGATCGGAATTAGAATTTTTGCTGAAACACTTAATTAGACCATGTTTTTCTCTGATTGAAAAAAGTGTGACTTATGTTATTGCTGAACTCCATCAATGTGTTTATTTGACTGTAAATTGGATAATTATTTAACTAAATTGCATTTCTATTGGCGAAACTCCATGCTTTATGGCATTTTGATTATCATATTTCCAAATGAAACATAAATCATGGTTATATGTAGATTCCATGGTCTTGCGAATCGTACTAGTTTTTCTCAGGCGGAAGAACCAACTCGACATTGCAGCAGAGAAGGTGCAGATCCTGGTCCAAGTGGGCTCGTTCGAGAGAGGAAATCTGATGGTACTGCGAGTTCTTCTTTATTAAGTGGCCTGTATATTTACATACATATAGTTACTACTACAATTCATCATTTCTAATTCATACATATCAGTATATCCCTACTCAAATAATCTCCTTCTCCACAACATTTTAGCAATGGAGATAAATTATTCATCAAAATTGGTTGCTCCTCTGTCACTCATTCTATCAAGATGACAGAATCGAATGAGGTAGATGTGGTGTTACTGTTAAATTAAGCATCTATCTAATTAGGATTTGTTTTGGAAACTCAGATATTTAATCTCTCTTCTAATTTTGACTTTATTATATTATTATCTAGATTACAAGTAACAAATCTCTCCATTGCCAAATATTTGTTGCATTAATATATATTCATATTGGTAAAAATTTAACTAAAATAAACATTTCAGGCTGAATCTGTGGACTTTTGCAGGGGAAAGAGCTAAAACAAATTATCATTTTTTGCTCTCTTCGAAGATTCTACTGTCATATGAAATCTATTTAAGGTATTTTACTGCGATAGTTTTCAATTTGTCTTTGGTTAGATCTGTATATTTGAAGTCTTTGTTATTCATGTTCGATCTTCTGTTTTATTTTTCTCTATAGCTGCTTGATTAGCATCAATCATATATACAAGTCATCCCAATATAGCTTCTATCTCCTTTGTAGTGGACTATTGTTGTTGGTTAGTGAATCAAATAGTAAAAATCAAGTCTTCTTGTTTAAATAAAATTTAGACATATTTGATTGATTTTCTTGATTTTTTTTTTTTTTTGATGCAGTGAAATTTGCCTTATGTTGTTTTTGTAATTTTGAGGCAAATTTAAATACTACTTGATCAGTGGTATTGGATATTGGCACTACTGCTGAGTTAAAAACGAAATATTGATATCTATTTAAATGAGTTTGGTTGGTATTAAAGCTTTTATCTTCCCCACATTTTATTCAGCTTTTCTTGGTTTGGAAAGTAATACTTTGTTTAATTATTTTAGGAGGAGCGGATTAAGTTGTACTAAACTGACATATCTATTTATTTATTTATTTATTTTACTAGGATTTGATCTGTTGTAGCACCATAGTTTATTAGTTGTTGTTTAATACGATGTGTAGTATATTAGCCAACTATTTACCAAAGTTTCATGTCCAACTGCAGAAATGATTTCCATTTAAGCCTAAAAAGTCCAGCCTTTCTTTCTTTTCTTTTCTTTGTTTAGGGTTGTATTCTAGACTTGTCCCAAGCTATCATATTTATTAAAAATCTGTTGAGAAAATTAAGAGCCATCAGGTATATTTTTGTGGATCTTCTTGACAAGTTTATTCATTTTCTAAAGCATGTGAATGTAGCTTAAATATCCATTATCATATCACATCTTCACAAAACATGGTATGTTGGGAAATCCAGAGTTGTGTTCAGCCAAAATATGTAGTATTAAAACTAGAGATAATTGTAGGTAATTAAGAAATTTACTATCAGGTGAAGTAAGATGTAAGACAAATTACATAGTCGATACATTCAAAAAAGGTTTTCTCATACTTCAAGTATTATATTCTAGACCTGTGGATGCATCTATCAATTAATTTTATTAATATATAATAATAATTCTTTTTGCCAAATGGATTCCTTGATCTTGGTGTAGTCAGTGAATATACTTCCAACTGGACTGCATATTTATAGACATGACCAATATATTCAACAATTGTTCTTAATTATGCATCTATAGATTGAACATGGTTTTTACAATAACTCCTAAGGGACTGAGTTTGGTTCTTGTTATAATTAATATCTTTAACATTTAATAATGTTTGTTTTCTCACATCTCACATGATTACAGGGTCAGATCAAGAAATATATAGAGGAGCGCCTTGAGGGTCATGAGATCACCCACAATGAGGCTTACCTGCATGTTGTAAAGCTCGATGAGAAGAAAAGAATGTTTGGATCGGGTGAACTCGCCAAGAGCATCGCAAGTGAACTCTCTACTGACACGTCGCGTTTCCACTCCCAAGCAACTTGTGATGACCGCTTATCACAGATGCAACAACAGCTGCAGGAGGAGCGCGAGGCGCGTGAGAAGCTCGTTGAGCAGACACATCAGCTTCAAGAAGCACTACAGGCTCAACAACGTCTATTTGAGTAGTTCGTGAGTCAGTCCAGAGGTGATGCAGACCATCCACCCCCCCCCCCTTGATATCCATTCAGTTTGAATTCGCTATTACTTATGAGTATTTACCCATATTTAGACTTGTGATTTGAACTTTGTGGATTACTAAGACGGAAACTATGTAATTTCGACTTTTGTTTATTTAAATTATTGGATATTATGAATATTATTGGATACTATTGATTGTTTGATACTATTATTTTTATTCATTTATTGGTTGGATTGAAATAGGGAGGAGAAACAACAAAGAACAGAAGCAAGCTTGTTGTTTTTACACAAGTCCCGACAGATTCCCGATGGAAATTTTTATTATTTAAATATTAGTGGGCCGACGGATCAATGACGGACACAACGTCCTGATGGATTACCGACGGAAAATTTTAATATTTAAATATTAGAGGGCCGACGGATCAACGACGGACATATAACGATATAAATGATCTGTCAGGTATCCGTCGTGGAATTCGTCGGTATCGTCGTAATTGTCCGCACTGTGACCAGCGCAACACAGATGACGTCTATTCCGTCGGAAGTCCGTCGTTAGTCGTGTACGACGGATATAAAATCTGTCGTTACTATTTTGCCGACACCCTTTTTTAAGACGGAAGGAATCCGTCAAAAATTCATCTGCATTGTACTTTTCCAACGGATTTTTGCCCTATTATGACGGATTTTTACGTCATAATTTCAGGAAATTTTTGTAGTGAATGGATAGTTGTCAATATAAAGATAGATATGGACAGTAGAAGATGTGATTCATCAACTTTTGACCTTTGAATAGTTGTCGGATAATAGGGGATGTGTTGTTGTACAATCAATGTATTTCAGCTGCTTTAATTTTTTGACCGTTGAATAGTTGTGTTTTTGTACTCATCAGAGAAATGTATTTGAGTAGTTTAATTTCTTGACCGTTGATTGTATAATGGTTGTGTGGATGGACAATAAATGCAACTTTTTTATTACAGTACATAATTAAATAATAGATAGAACATAGCACACTTAAAAAACATGAACTCCAAACTACATAAATAGGCATAGCAAACTTCAAAATACATGAACTCCAAACTACAGAAATAGGCATAGCAAACTTCAAAATGCGATTCTGATTCAAAGCAGCAATTGGGAGCGCACGTTTAGTGGAGTTTGCTAAACTGCGCACTTCAGATCGGAATCCATGGCAAAAGGCGGTGGAAAGGCGAAAGGTAGGCCGAGAAAGGTGATTGATGCTGGTTTTCCAGCTTCAGCGGTGAGCTCTCATACGGAAAAGGGCGAAACCTCGGGCACTAGGGAAGTGGAACTCAATGGAACCGTGCCTACTGTGGCGGAGAGGATTGAGCTGGAATTCAGTGCAGGGGCAGCTAAGCAACATGAAGAGATGATAGAATCGGAGGAAAAGGAGGCTAAAGCAAGGAAGATTGAAGAAAAGGAGGTTCCACTGCTGCGGAATCGAGGTATGAGTTTAGGTTATGTCGCACCTATAGTGAAGGATGGGAAGCCTACAGCTCGTTTGAATATAGCAGAAATTGAAAAGGAATCAACTAAATGGAGAAATGCTATCATATTGTATGTGATTGGAGAAGAACCTACCATTGCTTCTCTCACTAGTTTTCTGCAAAAACAGTGTGGGATTGTGGGAGAATTTGAGGTGTATTATCATAATGAAGGTTATTTCCTGGTTCGATTTATGCTGAGTACTGATAAAGACAAGATGTTGTATGAAGGCCCTTACCTGATGGCGAGTAGGCCGATTATTATTAAAAGATGGGTGGCTGATTTCAGTTTGGAGAAGGAAGTGCTGCGAGAAGTGCCATTGTGGATCAGATTGCCTAAACTTCCATTGAATTTCTGGGATGGAGACTCTCTGAGTAGGATTGGGAGTGTGATAGGAAAACCTGTATGTGCTGATGAGTGCACTACTCTTCAAAAACGAATCTCTTATGCAAGGATGCTAGTAGAGGTTGATATAACTCAGCCTATCCAGTATAAGGTACAGATTGAATGAGAAGAGGGGCAAATGATAGAGCAACAAGTATTTTATGAGTGGCTGCCTATGTACTGTCAAAAATGCCAAAAGGTTGGCCACATTTGTAAGAAAGATCTGAAGGAGGGAGGTGTGCAGCCTATTAAAAAGGAGTGGAAAGTAAAGGATAAAGGGAAGCAAGTGGAGGATGGAGTAGATGCTGCTGCAAAAGATGTGTGGATTCAACCAAAGAAAGTAGCTACTCCTACTATTCAGGTTGGGAATTTGCATGTTCCAATAGGAAATGGTTTTCAGGATTTGGATCCTATTGGTATTGATGATGAGGGCGGGGACCTTATCCCCTTCATTGTCAAATGAGGATGATACTATGGAATGTACGAGGTTGCAACAAGCCATTTAAATAAAAGGAGATTAAAATCTTCCTAAATAAGAATAAGGCTGAGGTTGCAATTCTCTTAGAGACTAGGGTTAAACAAGGAAAAGCTCAAAAATAGTAGATAGGATATGTAGAGGGTGGGAGGTGGTGAATAACTATAGATATGCAGCAAATGGGAGAATTTGGATAACTTGGAATCCTAGAACAATTCAGATTCAGTGCATAGAGGAGCATGAACAGGCTATTCTATGTGAAATAACAGAAGTTGGGACTGGGAAAACTCACCTTCTGATGGTTGTGTATGCACTAAATACTGGGGAGCAGAGGAAAAGATTATGGGAGTTCATTGATGCTCAGATTCATTCTTGTGATAGGCCAGTATTGGTTGGAGGAGACTTCAATGCAGTGTTGAATGTAGATGATAGAGTTAATGGTAATCCTGTGACTGCTGCAGAGATAGAGGATTTCCAGCAATGCATTTATGATAACGGATTACAAGAAGTGAGAGCAGTTGGGCGACAGTATACCTGGCATAATAATCAGGAGGGAAGTGCTAGAATATACTCAAATATAGATAGGTGCTTTGCAAATGTTCAGTGGATGAATGAATTCTCTAATGTTGTTGTGGAAAGATTAGACAAAGGTGTTTCTGACCATTGTCCGCAACTACTTCAGTTAGGGGAGTTGATTACTTATGGAGGGCTATTTAGATTTTATAATGTGTTGACTGAACATGATAGTTTTTACCAGATTGTTAGGGAGGGATGGAGAACCTCTTACTCTTCACTATTACTGGAGGATATCTGGTTGAAATGTACAAGCTTGAAAGAACCTCTGAAGCAACTTAATACAAAGTGGTTTGTGAGGACTAGTGAGAGGGTGGAAAGTATTAGGCAACAAATTGAAATAATCCAGAAGCAACCTGACAGCACTGAGCAGCAGTTGGAAGAGAAAAGATTGATAGGAGAGTTGGAGAGGTGGAGCAAGATTGAGGAGCAAATTTGGCAACAGAAGTCAAGGGTAGAATGGCTGAAGTTAGGTGATTCTAACACAAGGTATTTTCATGCTTGTGTTAAAAGCAGACAAGGTATAAAAGCAATTCACAATCTGATGAGAAGTGATGGGACTCAGTGTGTGGGACAACAACAAATTAGAGAGGAGGTAGTGGAGTTTTACAAACGACTAATGGGTTCTGCAGCTAGAGAATTGCCTATGGTGGATAAACTGATCGTAAATAATGGGCCTAGACTGACCCCAGCACAGAGAGAATAGTTGAATGCTGAGTGTACAGATCAAGAAGTGAAGGAGGCCCTCTTTAGCATGAGTTCAATGAAAGCACCTGGAATAGATGGTTTTAATGTTCATTTTTTCAAGAAATGTTGGTCGATTATAGGGGAGGAGGTGGTTGCTGCAGTCCAACAGTTCTTTAGGAGTGGAGTTCTACCTCGGCAAATCAATACTACTCTGGTCACTCTCATTCCAAAATGTCAGAATGCTTGTGCAGTGAAAGATTTTCATCCTATAGCTTGTTGCTCTGTGCTTTATAAGATCATATCAAAGGTGCTAGCTAATAGGATGAAAAGGGTTCTTGATTCCATTGTTAGTGAATCCCAGTCTGCTTTTGTACCAGGAAGATTGATATTTGATAACATTTTGCTCAGTCAGGAATTGGTTAAAGGATATACTAGGAAACACATATCTCCTAGATGTATGATAAAAGTAGATATTCAGAAGGCATATGACTCTGTGGAATGGATTTTTCTGCAACAAATGCTATCTGAGCTTGGTTTTCCTTTGAGATATATTAGCTGGATTATGGTCTGTGTCACCACTGTCTCCTATTCTTTTAATGTTAATGGAGAAATCACTCTGCCTTTTGAGGCAAGAAGGGGGCTGAGGCAAGGAGATCCCATTTCTCCTTACCTGTTTGTTGTGTGTATGGAGTACCTAACTAGATGTTTGAAGACATTGCACCACAACAAGTTATTCCATTATCATCCTAGGTGCAAGAGATTTAGACTTACTCATGTCTGTTTTGCGGATGATCTCCTCATGTTTGTGAGAGGGGATCGTGGATCTGTCCAACAAATGATGGAGGCTTTTGGCAAGTTTGCTGGAGCTTCTGGATTGCATGCTAATCAGCTGAAAAGCTGTTTATATTTTGGTGGAGTAAATCAGGAGGTGAGACAAAATATACTTGAGTATGCAAGTATGAGTGAGGGGCAACTTCCGTTTAAATACCTTGGAGTACCTCTCTCCTATCAGAAATTAACTTTGGTGCAGTGGCAGCCTTTGATACAGAAGATACTAGATAGGATTACTTGCTGGACAGCTAGGTTTCTATCTTATGCAGGGAGATTGCAGCTCATAAGGTCTGTGCTATTGGGGATTCAGACTTACTGGAGCCAAGTATTCTTAATTCCACAGAAGGTTATGAACTTAATTCAAACTGCATGTAGGGTGTTTCTGTGGACTGGGAAAGTAGGAGTTTCAAAGAGAGCGTTGGTAGCTTGGGAAAGAGTGATGATGCCTTTGTACGCAGGTGGCCTCAATGTGATTAATATAAAAGTCTGGAACAAGGTGGCCATTTGCAAGCTTCTGTGGAATCTGTATCACAAGAAGGATAGGACTTGGATAAGATGGGTGCATGGCTATTATATCAAACAGGATGAAGTGTTGGAGATGAGAATTCCTGCTCAAAGTTCTTGGATGGTGAGGAAGATAATAGGAGCAAGACATTTCCTTGAGCAGGTGCAGAATGGATATGATTGGATTAAGGAGTCTACATTCTCAATGAAGAAATTATATGATGCTGCAATAGGAGATCAGGTGCGGATGCCGTGGGCGAAAATAATGTGCCAAAACCCTGCTCCACCGAAGTATGTATTCATTAGCTGGTTGCTATTACACGATAAAATAATCAAGATCAAAGTTGGAGCCATAAAATAACCAATGGATGAAAGTTGGGGCCATAAAGTCACATTTTCCCAAAAAAAAAAGCTAAAATAAATTAAAACAAGAAATGAAAGTAATTGTCACATCAACAAAGAAATTAAAACATGAAATTATTACAAATGTAACCGATTGAATAAAATCAAAACAAGATATGAAAAAAAATAAAGAATCACGACACAAAAAAAAAAATCAAAAATCAAAAGCATACATAACAAGAGAGAGAGAGTGAAAAAGGTTAATTTGGGTCCACTTCAAGCACTTGGAAATTGGGTGCACACATTTGCACCTAGTTTCGCATTTAATTTTCAGAAACTGGTTTCTAGTTTTTACAATGATAGTTTCATTTTAGAAACTGAATAAAAAGTGCCGTTGGAGGCACCCTAAGAACTGCGGTAGCTGAGCTGAACCTAAACTCAAAAATATTTTAAATGTTAGCAGTATGCAGTATGAGTGTGTGGGTGACTTTTGGCTGAAAAATAATTTTAAAAGTGGGATCGGTTCAGTAAGACCAAGGACAAGTAACACGGTACTAGCTAGTGGTCGGTTACAAACACTGCTCTGATACTACTTGTTGGTCCCGAGTTGTTTCGCTGAACACGCTTGGAGGGGGAGGGAAGCATGTGTATAAAAATCCTTATCGATTTTGACGTTATGCTGATGAAGTGAAGTCAGTAGGTAAAAGATAACTTGCTCAAGTTTTTATAGATCAAGAGATATGTTGACTACTTTAGGAGTTAATTTTTATCACACAAAGTCGGTGCGGAAAATGGTGAGCAATAAATGAAGTTAACAATAAATAGAGTTAACTTCTAAGGATGAGACAAGGTTTGTGAGTAGTAAATACTGATCAAAAAGTGAGATGTTAATGCAAATGATTAGAGCAAGAAATAACTAGAAGTAATTGCAAGTAAAAGATGAACACTCAACACACAATATTTATAGTGGTTCAGTATGATCTTGACCTACGTCCACTCTTGCCTTCTTAACTCAGCGATGAATTACCTTTACTCTAGAAAGGACCGAGATTACAACGGGCTCTCGACAAGCCTAATACACCTCGAACTCAACAAGAGTTCCTTAATTGTATAGACCTTTCTCCAAGAATGCATTTTGGGGTCTATTTTATTACTACCTCCATCCCATTATACTTGGCCACTTTCACTTTGATTGACATCTCGCGCACGCATTTCCACCGAAACCTAGTACGGGTTTTAAAATATAATTTTGAAGTATCGTTTTTTTGACGGGATACTGTCATAGTATCCCGTCAAAAAAACGATACTTCAAAATTATATTTTAAAACCCGTACTAGGTTTCGGTGGAAATGCGTGCGCGAGATGTCAATCAAAGTGAAAGTGGCCAAGTATAATGGGATGAAGGTAGTATTTTCAAAAGTTCATGAGTGGCCATTTGAGAATTAGTTTAAGCCTTGAGTCAATATGCAATTTTCAAAAATGTGGGGCTACCCCAGAAAAATTAAGTTTGACCATTTTTACTCAAAAAATTATTTTGAGCGCAATAAAACATTTAATTTCAGATTTCGACATATAGGTTTTGCTAATTTCAGTTTGAAAGTCGAGTAATTTATATGGGCCTTGACACACTAGCCCATTTAAGCCTAATTACTCAATTTTGGCCCGTTTAACCTCCAAACGATATCAAAATGATCTCAACTTATAGTATAACATTTCTTAAGCCCATATTTACGATATAGTATAGATTTAGATCGATTTCAACATATTAACTTATAGTTTATATTGTAGGCCCTTTATGTAAATCGAGGCTAGGTTTCGTATGCTAGGTTATGATCAAATCAGGATGCTACTTTAGAATCTCTGGTATGAAAGGTATTTCATCACTTGTTGTAGCTATTGAGGTGGGCTTTTACTTGCTCAAAACTTAAAAATATGTTTATATGTTTTCATCTATATGTATCGGTTCGATGCATTATTTAATTCGACTGTACTAGTCAATTATTCTCTCCTAATTGTTGATTGATGTAATTTATCGATGAGGGATATTTGAATTTTCAAATGAAATGTTGGCAAAATTCTTTCTTTAATCGGCACAAATGTTTTATAATTTTAATTTTTTTTATTCATGATTGATTATTCTTTTTCACTTTTCTTTTTCCTTTTTTTTTTGTTTGTTTTCTGACGTCTTAATCCTTCGCGGTCGGGGCGTTATTTTTTAAATAGTAAACGTTGCATGAGATTATTAATTGTGAGTGTATGCAATACACATTTTTAAAATTGCCAAATTTATGTAGAAAGTAAAACACAATTTATTTCGCTGTGTAAGTCTGATGATTTTTAAGTTTGTTTCACTTAATGAGAAATATGCTCAAAGTCCACCTGGAGGAAGGTTTTGGACAACTAAAAGATTTCCTTGAAGATACCTATGGTGATTAGAAGATCAAGATCATATCCTTAGATATATGGGAGAAAAGTATATTCGTGTGCTACAAGGAATTGAACAAGGAAGGACTCCTTATTCAACAAGGAAAGAAGCCTACGCGTCCTTGTTTGAATAAGACTCGGTCTAAAAAAATTATAAATACTCGGTGAACTCATTTTGCTCTTTGTCGAGTGTTTTAGTGTTTAAGCATATACGAGTGTATTGTATTCGAGCAAGTTATAAGCTCGAGTAGGGAAAAAGTTTGCTAGTTGTTGACTTGCAAACTTGGGTAGACCTAGGTTGAGAGGCGCTATCTTCAAGTTCATCGTTGAAGAGAGTAGACGAGTGAGGAGTTAATAGCGATCAGTGAGAGCTATTCTTGTATATCTTTGAATCTCTTAATAGTGAAGTGTTTCCTCGGGAGACATCTCCCCAGACGTAAGTGTGATTATTCACTGAACTGGGTCACCAATTTATGTGTGTTGGTTAGATATATTTTTGCAACTAGTTCTACAGTTAGTCTTAGTTTGAGTAGAACCACGGCACAACTTAAATAATTTCATTAATTATATTGCAATTATTTTTCTTTTTCATGATAAATATTGCTATAATAATAATTTCATAATGAGAAACGAATTAATGTACTCATAACTATCATGATCAAACCGTGAATTTATCGGGCTCATAATTTTCGCCACTGAAACAAAATATTTACATGAATTCAAACTACAATAAACATTAAAATTACTACTAATAAACATAAAAAGTGAAACAGAGATGCCAACTAAGCTCCAGCTCAGCTAGCCAACACTGACGTGTCCACTGGCGACTCCAGTATGGAGCAAAGGGTACAACTGTACCCAAAAAAAAATAAAATTTACTACTATTATATATATATACTATATATGTATGTATATTTAGATTTATTCATTATAAATAATTACAATAAATTTTAAAATATTATTAATGTTAACAAAAAGACATGCACATATGTGACTTATAGTATTTTTGCTTATCAAGTTAGTATTGATTCTTCCGATTGCTACTACAAGTGTCGAGAGAGTATTTTTCGAAATGACTTATGTCAAAAATAAATTGCGAAATAGCATAAAAAATTAATTTTTAAATGATTGTTTGGTTAATTTCATTGAGAGAAATATGTTTTCCTACGAGTTTCTAATGACGATGTTGCCAATCACTATTAAGTAATGAAGCATTGTCAAAAATTAAATTAGGTATATTTGTAATTTTACTATTTTCGTTAACATTATTATAGGATGATACTATTAATGTTATATAATTATTTTTCGCACCCCCAAATTATAAAACCTGGAGTCGCCACTGGACGTGTCCAAGTGCATTGCATGGCTTATTTAAGTTCTCTCTCTTCTTTCTCTCTCCCCCACTCATGCAGCCTCAGGTGCAGCTCCCCCGCCGCGATCAAGAAATGGACGGCCTGGATCGGAGTCAAGATTCCGATCACTCCCTTCAGCGTTCGCAGCCTCAGATCGTCGGCGCTCTGTAGAATCTTCTGGAACCCTTCCTCCTTCAACTTCACTGCAGAGTTTATCTTACCGATAATGCCCCTACCCCTCAACTCGACTCGACTCGGGCTCACTCACGCCGTGACTCAGCTCCACCCTCGCCGAGTCCGCCACTCGCTCTTGCTGCTTTGCCACCTTTTCGGTTATGGTCCTCTCCGCCGCGACCGTGATCCTCTGCAACTCGTCTACGAGGTGGAGCTGCTCCGCCGTCAGATCGCCCAGATCAAGAAGAGGGGCGCCGCCGCCGCATCCCGCGACGGAGAACTTGGCCTCGAACTGGAGGCTGGACTTGGAGTAGAGGAGGTGGAAGGTGGCGGTGGGCCGCCAGCCGCCGACCCAGATGAAGGCGTCCTCGAGTTGACTCGTTCACGGAGGCGACAGCAGGACAAGAGCGTGGGTTTCGGCGAATTTCGATTGGTCGTGTAATACTTTTCGTAGTGGGCCAAGGCTTGAGTAACTAACTCCGACATCATCGGCAGCGGCGGCAAGTCGGTTTGAGGTTGTTGTGAAGTTTCTGCGGCGATGATGAGGCGGTGGAGCTCTTGATTTTGCTCTTCCATCCACTCTGTGTAAAATTCTTGGAAGTTTTCTTGCCTTTTGTTTCCCATATTGTTTTTATTTTCTCCGTTTTTTTAATTTGAGTTTTGTTGGACAAAAGAGCAGAGTCATTTATAGGCAGAAGACTAGAAGAGTGTGGATTAGAGTACGAAAATGTTTGTATCGATAGAACCCAACCAAATAATTAAACAATTAAAAATATTTTTTCAATCACCCATATTCATTTAAAAGTTTTAAATTCTTATTGTTTGTGCAAGTGGAAATAATTACCACTTCCATAAAATTGTACATGTACCAACATTAGGGGTGAGCACGGGTCGGTTAACCGACCATTTTATACTAAAAAAACTGACCATACGGTTTTTTATCGGGTCGGTTAACCATTTTAAATTAAAGAATAAAGACCAAAAACCATGAAAGCGGTTAACCTAAAAATCGGGTCGGTTAACCGTTTATCTAACGGTTAACCATAAATAAAATAAATATTTTATTTTTTATAGTTCATAATAGGAAAAATTCGAAAGAATTCATATCTTAGAATATACATGTGAAATAAATAATTTACAAAAATTAAAAAAACAATGAAATTAAATGCATAATCATAATAGAATAAGCTTTGCAATAACTTAAACTAACAATCGAACTATCTTCAATTGTTTATTAACTTTTGGCTCCATCAATACTCAGAATCGGGTGATCTTCTCTCAAACTTTATATATATATATAATATAATATGTATATATATAAAATCATATATTTATTTAATTGGCACCGGTTCAGTTAACCATCGGTTTTTTAGGCATAGAAATCGAAACCGAACTGTTAGAGTCGGGTTTTGAAAATTAGAAATAAAAACCGAACCGTCCGGTTCGGTTACCCATATTTTTGGATCGGGTTCGGTCTGAATAGTCGGTCGGTTCGGTTTTTCGGTTTCTTATGCTCAGCCCTAACCAACATGCACTCGGATAGGTGTTCTTTTTTTTCTTTTTTTTTTAAATATAATGTTTTATTACGAAGTATACTCCCTCCTTTTTTTTCAAGTGTCTCAGCTGCCAAATTGCTCATATCAAGAAAATGTGTAAATTCATATTTTAACCTTCATTTATTATTCTTTTTTTCTGAGCATCAACTTATATATATATATATATATATAGACTTTGGTTCATATAGATTTAAATTCTAGTGTGATAAGTGTGAATTATGCTTAAAGTTATACAAAATTATGCTTATGGTACATTTTATGCTTATAAACACAAAATAACTCATAAGCACAATTATGTACCATAAGCACGATTTTGTATAGATGTAAGCATGATTTTGTATAGCTTTAAGCATAATTCGCACTTCTCACACTAGGATTTATTTGCATGTGAACCATTTCATATATATATATATATATGTATATATATATATAACATTAGTTATAGGGGTAACATTGAGAAAATGTAGCTATTATATCATCAAATTATGAAATGAAACACTTGAAAACAAACTACAAAAATAGTAAATAGAACACTTAAAAAAACGGTGAAAATATATACTATAGTTAATTATAGGATACAGATTTGCATTGGACAAAACGCAAAGGACTAAGATATGCAACACGTACGTAAGGTGCATGCATGTATAATTAAGTATAGTAGAATTTATAGTTTCCATGTTCTGTAAGGACAGAATCATTTACGAGGAATTAATGCTACAATTAATCTCACAATAATATGTACGCTCGAATTTAATCACCATATTTGTCTCTGGATGGGAATCATTTTTTCTCGACAATTGTATACAAATCGTGTATTAAAATTATTATTATTTTTAACTTTTATCCTTTGTTTTTTCTTTAGATTCGATATATTTTGATTTAGCTAGTTTAATTTTTCATTAACAAAGGTTTATCCATTTATGGAATCTACTTAATTTTACGTAATAAAATTAAATTTAAATGCTAAAAAATAAATAATGAATCATAATTGGAATAGTGAGCCCTAGTCAATTTCTGTAAAATTAGAGTAAATCATAACATAAAAAAATTAAAAAAAAAAGAATAAAACAAAATCAAGAAAAATCAATTTTGGTACACATTTGGTATATATACCATATAGACTATATAGTGCTCTCCCTCCCTCAAGAGATACTCATACTACTAGGTATCAAGTTTTGTTTTAATTTTTTGCGTATTCCTACTTGTAAATTAATTATACTCTCTTTTCAATAAGTAAATAATACGGAGTAATATGGCAGATTTTTTTTTTGAATTTTGTTTTCCTAAGTATGCACTAAATTACTTCATACTATGTTAATTTATGTGTACTTTAGTGTAGAGGAAATATATTAAAATATGCTTAATCGCGATAACTAAGAATTAAATATATTCCTACATGTGTGTTACACCTCCTCGTGCGTCGAGTTAGATGACTCGCTTTACTTTCAGGTTAAGTAATTCTATTTTTAGACAAATGTATTAAATATAGAGTTGTATTTTTTGGACATAAGGCAAAGGGCTAATATTATCGATCAATATATATGTGGTCGACAGAGTTGAATTTTCTAGTTTTAATGGCCCATTCATAAATCACGTACATTATCATTTACGAGGAATTAATATCCTCCAATTACATCTCTCACACAAATATAATATAATATAATATAATAATCACCTTATTTCGTTCTAGAGATCTCGTCTCCTGTCCTCTTGTGTATAAATGTTTGATGACCCTCATTGGTATATTTAATTGAATTAATTTAATGAATATAGACAACTTAATCTAAAGCAATGGGAGATAACACATCAAAAATATTCAAGCGCTTGAATATTTCTATGTGTTATTTTCTATTGATCTATAAATTATCATCATATATATATTTATATAATAAAAAAAATGTCTAGTCCAGTCCCGTCCCAAAGAACGATTTTTTTTAGCTCCGTCACTGATTCACTACATTAATTTCAACTTGCATATAATTAAGTGTCCATTAAGGAAAAAGATATCACCGCATGTAGTATCCACCGCTCGTACACATAATAACACACACATTACCCACATGAGTGCGTGTAAAATTATACTATAGTAAAGGATTAATGTTACGTACGTACGAAGTAATTGAATCTATTACTTTATTAGTTGTAGTAATATTTTATGAACCGGGCAGTTCTTGGACACGTGGCCTTCTGTCGGAGAGATCCGACGATGTTGCCAAGGTTGCTTTCCTCTTGTTAGCATTGGTGCAGTTCTTATCAGTTTCACCGTCTTCTTCGTCACTGCTGTTAGTGCTTTCGATATCGCAAGTAGCGCTTTCTTCGCATGGGTTATTAGTTGAACTAATAAGATGAGAATGGAGTTTTCTCAAGTCTGATAATTTCACCGGTTTAAGTAAGAACTCTTCTGCTCCTCCTTCCAAACACCTATTTTAATTAATAACCAAACATTAATATTCATTATTAAAAAAATTGAAGGTTTATAGAATAATACTATGCCATAATAATTCAAACTCCCCCAAAACTCCCTAGAAAAAATTACTATACTCAAAATCATACTCCTTTCGTCTGCCAAAAACTTGCATAGCCTTTTTCGGTACGAATTTTTATTTTGTAAATAAATAGCAGTTTGTGTCTCACTTTATAAAGTACATAGATTTTTTAGTAAATAAATTATTGCATTAATGGTAAAAATTAAATGAATTGCGTGAAAATACACATCCAAAAACGAAATATGCACGTTCTTGATAGATGGCCGAAAAATGAATTAGATACACATAATTAGCATACGGAGGGAGTATGACACATATCTTATGACCAGTTTGACTATTCTTTGCTGAAAAATCCACTATAATTCAACCTCACTCTCCCTATAACTTAAAGCCTTGCTCCATCTACATGTATTAATTTCAATGTAATGTATGTAGAAAGAAGATCAATGAAATCAGGGTTTTTTTTTTGTGTGTGTATGTGTGAAAAAGTTTAAAATTCAAAAATTTTAAATTTTTTGAGTTACAAAAAAAGAAAAGAGAGGGTTCTGATTTTGCTTACATATTGATCCTTGAAGGTACATTCTCAGATGACATGACCACAACCGGTACATCTTTCCAAGTAGAGTCCTGTACAAAATTAATTCCCAAAAGATTAATTAATTAATTAATTAATAATAATAATAATAATAATAAATTAATGATGTGTTTTTTAAGGAAATGTACCTTAATTCTTTTTAGCAAATCATAACCAGTGATTCCAGGCATGCTGTAATCTGTCATAATCAGGTTAACTTTTGATACCTGCAATTTGGTCACCATTTTTGCATAAATTGCAGAAAGAGAAAAGAAAAGAAATTGTAATTTCTTTATAATAATTTGATCTGTATATGAAATGTCAGGCAGAGAATATTACAACAGTAATAAATCTGAAAAGGGCGAAAATTTGAGCAGCTTTAGGTTTTAAAAGCTAAAAGTTTTTACCAACCTGATCAAAAAAAAAAAAGTTTTTACCAATTTAATTTAACTTTTTTTTACCAGTTTTGGCATGTTTAACTTTGTCAAAATTTTCATCCTTCAATCATGGAAACTGTAGCCTCTTTTCGGAGAACTGGAAAAACCAAGAAAAGTTTTACCTTCTGCACATTTCAATAGTACCACGGTAATTAAATTTAATTCCTCTTTTTTCATTCTTACAAAATTAATTTTTCATGTGCGAAAATATTGAGCTGGAGGAGATAATCGATTGATAAAAATAAGATTTTTTCGTGATATCAATTACTATTTCAAGAAATATTCAAGAAAATTGGGTTTTGCCTTGAATATTAAGATGAAGAATTAGCCCAACAACTCAGGAAAAAAGATGGCAATTAATTATCTAAATATAGTTAATAAATAAAACTGACGCCACCTGGAGTCAGAAAACTTAAATATAATTAGAGAAAATATGCACATGAATATTAATATATATCTTGAAATTTTGAAGTTGTATTAATTTGTTTCTCCACATGAACAACATGAAACTCAGGTTGATTAAATTAATATTCATAATTAATTACCTCAGATTTAGATAATGAAGATTGAGAAGAAATAGTAGTGGAGGATGGAGAAGAAGATGGTGATGATCTTTCATATTCATTTTCTTGTTCTTCATGAATATCTACCAACCCCAGATATTCCAGAGCCTTATCTCCCGACTCCACGCAGGTAACTGCATATATTCAAGAAACGCGTCAAGAAAAACGGAACGGATGAGATTCATATTTAGAGAGAGAGAGAGAGTTAATTGGACCTTGGTATGAAGAAACGGTGAGGAGCCTCTCCAAGAGCTTTCTATCAATATTACTATCATCCACGGCCAATACATGGAAGAGGTGTTTCTCTTCTTCACTTTGTTGTTCATCGCTTGTGAAATTTGTTGCTGAATTCATATCCATGTTCAATATGTAAAAAATATATATTCAAGAATTGTGTGTGTGTGTGTGTGTGTGTGTGTGATTTTCTTTCTTATGGTTTATTTCTAATGTGGTGTATATATGATGATCTAGTGTGTGTAGTGTGTGTGTGTGGATGTTGCAGAGGTGGATCCAGAGAGAGAGAGAGAGGTGTGGGTTTTATTGAGTAGTTGAGAAGCAAAATCTGCGTGTGCAGAAGATGTTGGTTATGGTTTATAGCAGTGGAGTGTTTTACTGCAATAAACAACAATAGACACTGTGTGTGTGTGCGTGTGTGAGTGATCTTTCTCACTAGATTCTCTTTTTTGGACACCCCTGTTGGTACAACTACTCATGCTTCCATCCCTCCACTTGTGGGCCCCACCCCAACCTCTTTTTTCTTTCTTTTTTTAATTAACTTGTAAATTTGTAAAAGTTATTTTTCAAGAATTTTATGTGATGATGCATCGGTAGTTAGAGCTATCGAATTAAACCCGAAATGGCCGGTTCGATGGATAGTCTCGGCTCTTCCCTAGTTTCGGCAAGTATGAGCTTTGAAATTAGAAGTTCGTAAGAATTTCAGATAGTCCCAACTCAAAGCACTCAATGCTTTTAAAATCTCGATGAGTTCAGACCGACCAGATAATATTTACTCTGTAAAATGCTTTTGGGCCGGATTTGGATTGCTATTTTGCGGCCGATAGAATTCTCTCTCAGCCCACTCCGACTTTTGTCTTAAGTCTGATGGGTTCATGCTCAAGGCATGCCAAGCCGGACCGGGCCGACGGTTTGAGAGCTCTAGTGTAACTAATGGAATTAGGGTGTGCCAAAATCACATCAAAACTAAAACATGTCAATTGTATAAGAATGATTCTCCTAATTGTCATGGATACCCTTAACTAACGTATATACTCAACTAATTATGTGGTGATGACATATGAGTTGGGTTTCAATCAAAACAATAAATCACAAATAAATACTAAATTTGAAGAGAAAAAAGTCTAAATACTAAATTTGAGGACCAGTATCGATTTTAAAAATTTTAACAGGTTTAAAGTTAGAAAATACAATACTTGATAGGTGGGTACCCGACCCATTATCATCCCTATTCATCCTTTCTTTAATTGTTCTAGGTTCCATTTGTTTGGTTGATTTTGGCGATATAGTAGTTTTTCCTTTGGAAAACACTAGTTACTTTCGGATTTTTTTTGTTAAAAACATTAATTTAGTTGGATACTTTACTTTTGCATTTTCTTTTTTTAAACTGAATCGATTGAATGAAAACCTTTACTGATCTATTCAACATAGAGATTTTATGGTTTTTTCTATTTTAAATTTTTGGGCAAATGTCTCGTGAAGAAAATAGCAATTTGAATTGACGCATTGCGCTCTAGCCCGGGGTGACGAGCAAATTGAAGGTTTCAAATTTGAAATTGACTTAAATTCGTCCCATTTGGGCAAAACTTCGAAATAGTTTAAATGTTTAATAATTCTTGAATTGACTTAGTTTGTTATTTGTGTATCACATTAATTCTTTCTTCAAAAATATATACATTAAATCATTAAATAAATCGGGTGGTATAGAGACACACACTTCTATAAGTTTAAAATGACCTAATTCATGAAATGATGATCTCGCAACTTATTTAAATTCTACAAACATCTTATACACTAAAATAAAACGCTCATCATCCACAGTGAGAATACTTAATGTGTCTACCGTTAATGTAACAGTGTCACGTTATATTTTTTATTTTATTTTGTGGTTTAGTTTTTTATATGGTTTAGTTTTTAGAGTATATATTTAAATTAATTTCTTTATTTATAATATTGTCACGTCATTCGTGAGCACATTAAGTATGTCCACGGTGGGCATTGAAGCATTCCTCTAAACTAAAATACCCAATCTGCACAAATAGGCAACGTAAACGATGAATATTGATGACAAAATGTAAATTAGTTGGTAAGACGTTTTTTCTTCAACTAATAAATTGCGATTTTTGGTTCAACCAATCGAACCATCAGACCCGATCCGATTTTAACTAACATTGGTTCCGAGTATATTTTAAGTGTGCATGTGTACATGTGAGTGTATGTGTTATACGGAGTAATAAAAAGGTGAAGAGAGAATAGTTTAATTCCAACTTTAAATATGTATGATTTTGAGCTTTCAAAAATATTTAAAATTTGTATTTTTAAAAATATTAAATTTTTCAAACTCATCACGCATCTAACACGACCTCATTGAATATGAACACGACTTGGTACTAAATAAAAGTGTGAAAAAAAAAAGAGAGGAGGAAAATGGGACAAATTGAAAAGATCTTAGGATTGATTCTAAAGTAAAATCAAGTGAGCTCATTTTGTCTTAAAATTAGAATCAAGATTTGATTTGGAGAAGATCCCAATCCCACGACTTTTAAAAGTGATTTACTACCAAATTAAGGTAATTGCTTCGATGTTACACATATATATATCCAAAAAAAATGTACACGTCTTGACCTTTTTGCAGAATTTTGATTATCCCTAATTAATTAATCAATCAATTAATTAACTAACTGCACCAATAATGAGAAGGGTTGATGCCTCGATGGAATACGTCACAACTAATTTGCCAACAACCAATCATAGCTCCACATTACTCTACCAAGGTTTTGTCACCTAATAAATTAAATGAAAACTTAATACAGTAATTCAAATTACTTTTTTTTTTTTTTTAAATATTTAGCTTAGTGTCAATTTCTTTTGGAAATATAAATTGGACCACCAAAAGTAAAAAAAATGTACCTTCTTTTTTGACTGTTAGGTCTTAGGCTTATTATGTTTGAACCAATTGTGGCCTACACTCTTCTTGTATTTATAGGTCTTTAATGTTTACTACATTTCCTTAGGAAGATTTATTTTTGTTAATCATGAATAATACTATAAAATTATTATGTAACGGTCGAAAAGCTTAAAACAAAAAACTCACGTATAGAGTTCGTCATTATATCCATATCTTTTAATTATAAGAGTTCTTTTTTTAATTAGATTTTCTCAAATATCAAGTTTGAATTTTCTAATTCTCAATTCCCTCGTCAAAATTATTTTCTTTTCCCTTCTCATTTTCTAAAGTAGGAGATGAAAGAAATGAATTAACTTTAGTTATTTTTCTAGATGAATTATGAATAACTCTTTTTAGGCGAAATTGATAAAATAAATTATTTTTTTAATTCTAGTGTTTGAGCTTGGGAAATCTTAGAAAAAATGATGGAAGTACAATGGATATAGAAACTACTTACTACTAATTCGTTATTGCGCGCTTTCGATAATCACCAACTAATCAACTATCATTATTATTCTTGAATGGATAACGTGTTGACACTCTATCCTAATTTGTCTTACACTTTTGACATAATTGATAATCAAATAATTTCCGAAAGGAATTAAAAAAAGAAAAACCAACATCCTCCTCAAAAAGTCATATGGATAAATGATGTGTATTTATACATATTTATATAAAAGTGTGATCATATATGTGGCTGAAAACATAACACAGTCATGAAATCTAACCTATTCTATGAATTTGTAATGGAAGTGTAAGTAGGAGAGGGTCCATGAAATAAATTTTTTTCTTGTAATGGGGGGGGGGGGGGGGGGGGGACAAATCTATAGATTGAGGGGTGATAATTAATTAGCAGAACATGGGAAATTATTTCAGAATAACACATCAAACTTAACCATTTTATGGGCTATCTAGGGAGCATTAATGAGTGTACATTTATGTCATTGTGTGTGTGTGTGTGGCTTTTCAAAAATTGCTTAAGTTTTGAAATCCCATCAGATCAATATCAACTACTAGTATAATATTTAATCAAGAAATAGAGTTTTGTTCCCATTACATGTAGTATAATCATTATTTAAATACATGGTAAAAATAAAATAACCAATGCTAAAAAATTGAAGGTATAGATATGAAACAATGCTAGCCTTGAAAAAAGAAAATAAAAATAAAAATAAAAATCATTCGGGTTCACATGATTACAAACATAGGAAAAAAAAACACAATTGATCCTTCAACATATAATAGACATGGGAAAACGATCACCTCCCTGTTGTAAATTAGTTCACTACTGTTGTGGCATTATCATGTTCCTACTTTTAAATAGTGGTTAATTTTTTAATTGAATTAATTTAATTTTTATATATTAAATCATCCACTCTCAAGCCATATGTAACTGCCATATCAGCTAGTCAAATGGATATAGGACTACTCATGACATCCCACATAATAGACTATGTTTTATACCATTACACCACATTACTAATTAATGTTATTTAAGGCTTATAATATATTCATTATTCAATCAGTTTTGAATCATTATCAACTAAAGTGTAATGCGTATAAATATATACATTTTAGATAAATAAGAAACGGAAGATGCAGCACACAATTGTTCATCATATCTTTATATCTTATTTGAATAAATCGTCTTAGCAATAATTGTTAGTTCGGAATTTTATTTGTTAGAGTTAAGCTTACTTTACTAACTGACCATACTCAAAATAAGTACTCTGTATAAAATAAAATAATATTATATACATGTATTTATTTAAATAATACTATTATGATAATTTATTAGAAAAAAGCATTACAAAGTCTCCTAACAATATATTAGACACAAAATTGATTTTGAGGTGACACATAAAAATCATCCCTATAAAAAATCGACCGGGATATAATTTTAAGTATACCGATCGAATTCCATTACCGTTTGAAACTGCTACAAACCGTACTCCAACGGTGCTATTCCGTCGTCGTTTGTGAACGGCTAGTTCTACTAAGGAACATTCTGTCGCCGTTTCCCATTCTTCTTGAAGTGTGTTTCAATCGAAATACTATATTTATTCCAATTCTAAGATTTTTGATGTTGCATTGTCTTTAAAGTTTTAGTTGAAAATAATTTATTATCAATGGAATATTCTAAACATAAATGGAATAAAAAAAGTAAGGTTATTTGTAACACGAACATAAATTTTAGCTGACGATACAAAAAACTTTGGTATAAGTTCTATTTTTAACACAAACTTAAACTTTGCCCAACTATACACAATCTTGACATTATTTGATTTTTGACACGACAATGAATTATGACAAAAATCTAAGCTTGCGTGGAATACTTTATTACATGTGATATTTTTAACTAATGTGTCGTATTCGTGTATCATTTAAATTATAAAACGACGCAGTTTTGTTGGGGGAATCTTCAAATTGAAATCTAATTTCGATGGCATTTTTGCAAATAATGTGAAGTTAAAGGTTAAAGGTTATAGATTAAAAAACATGCGGATCAACCTCCCTCTATCTCTTCCCGTTTCTCTCTATTTCATTTTTAATATTTTTTTTCTTATTTATCTTTCTTTGCAATTTTCTTGCATTTTTTATGTAAATAATATATACAATATGCATCTTTAATTAAAGAGTAAGAAAAAAATCTTTAAATTGATATATTTTTCTTGAAAAATGAAATAAAAATGAGCAAATTATAATTATTTTAACGTTTGGAAACAAAACTCTATATATAAGGTATAATAATGTTTTTATGATAAGATAATTGTTGATAACCGCCACGTCATTGCATATATACATTCTCTTTCATTTTCCTTTTCTTAATTTAAATGTTCTTTAAATCAGTTTTTTCTTTTATTTATCCATTTTCTCATATCAAATCCAACGATATATGCTTTATTTAATTAACTAATTTAATTTAGAATCGATTAATTTAGATAGAGTTTATAAAAGTCCAATTAGAGTTTATAAATGTTCATTTAGGATTTATTCATTTCAAATTAGTATTATATATTATAAATTACAATTTATGTGTTCAATTAGAATTTAATTAAATACTTATGTTCTTAAAAAATTATAGACAAAATAGATTATATATGTCCATTGAATGAATATACATAGAGATTCAAAAATAAATGGTGGAAGCATTGATAAATATCCCAAGCATTCTAATTCTAATTAAGGAGTTCCAGTATTTCCATGCATTCATTTTAGTTCTAATTATAGTTTTGTTATTAAAAAGAAATCAAATTTTACTATTACATTGAACATGATATTGGTTCTTAAATGATTACAATTTGCTCAATAACAATTATGGTGCAATGACAATTTCTTTAGATAATTATTTTTTGCACATGGTGCGGGTGCAATACTATTTTTGACGAAAACACTGATTTTGGGAATTTTTCATAGTTTTCATATTTATACTAAAAATCAAATTGATAGTTAACTTGGTATATTGTCGGGTCAAAATTTAACATCGTTTTAAAAATCGAACTCATATCAAAGTTTGTGTATTGTCATGCTAAAGTTTAAATTCGTATTACAAATCAAATTCATGTCAAAGTTCGTTTATTTACAAACAGATAACCCTACTTTTTTTTGTTCCACTTATTTTTTTGATATTCCATTGATAATAAGTTTTTTTCATAATGGCAAAAGTTATAGTCTTACTATTGTTTTATTTAAATAAAGTTATTGATCTAATCTACTATATCCTCATCTATTCACGTTTATGCACATATCTTAATATAATTTGAATTGCAAAATTTTAAATTCATAACTAGTTCTCCGACTAATATCAAATTAAAGGTCTTCAGTACGATCTTTCAATCAAAATCAAACATCAATGTGTTTTATGGGTGTGTGATGCTCTAATTTTTTAAAAGAAATTGTATTAGGATATTAAAGAATACACTTTATATATCTCTAATTAAGGCTTTGTTAGAAACTTGTTTTCGAAAGAAATGACTAGTTATAAACGGGTAGAAATATATAACAATGATTATTTGATTAAAATAATAGATGTAGGAAAAAGAATAAATGGTGGGAGAAATTGTGGGCATACAGTGAGACAAAGCGTGGATAGAGGGGTGGGATTTGGAAGTTGAGAATCCATGTTAGAAATCTTATGCAATTATAGTGATGGAGACAACAAATAAAGGAAAAGGTACATGTGCAGGGACCCACCAGCAAATATTTCCTAAATCTGTGTGGGGTCAAATTGAAATAAACATATCTTCGGTGGTCCCTTCCTTTGTGAAGTAAAATCAGGAATTAATGGAATCTGTCGTTGGGGGGTGGGGTTGCAATTATCTAAACTTTTCTTCCTCCCATGCAAATAAAGGACCTCTCTCTCGTTCAGACTTTGCGAAAATTACTATTTGGGACCCCTACTTTTCTTGTCTGCCACGTGTCGACCCTAGAACGTTTAGCCTCCATCATGAGCCCGACAGCCGGCTAGCCCGAGTAAATCCGCCGTGTAAACCGCTACTACTAGTAGTATTTGTGAATTAAAATTGTATTCTTATTTTCTTATTCTTTTAAAAAATGAATTGTATTCCTATGGAATATATAATTAATTGTAATATAATAAGTTATAATTAAAATACCTAGTGGGATTTTAAGGTTTTCTTTTGAAACAATTTGATTACAATTTAGGTGAATTTGTCCAAAAAATAGATAACCTTTTGTGAAATTCTGATTCTGCACATGAGTTTTAAAATTTATCTATAAATACACAATCTTTCAATTGTTTCTAATTTTGCACATGTGATTGATTTTTTTTTCCTAATTATGTCATATTTGTGCTGGTATAGAAGCTGGATTTGTCGAACTATTAGCGTCACTCTAATTTCCTTACATATATGAATGATATAATTTTCAACATATCTAACTTCCGACATCTATATCAACACGAAATTTGACGAAATTAAGAAAAAAAATCGATCTCTTGTGCCAAATCAGAAACACTTGAAATACAGTGTATATATATGTAGATTTTAAACCTTGCATGCAAAATCATAATTTCACAAAATGTTGTGTATTTTGTAGCAACTATCCCTAAAATTTAAAGTCCGCGTCATTTAGGCATCGCACCGAAATCTTTTGTCATCAAGGTCTCAAAAATTAATTGATTTAATTGGGATTTCAAACTGTGTTATAATGTGATTCGGTCTAAACTTAAGTTTATTTAAATTCTTGAAATTTATATTTGTAAAAATATGCAAAAATATGCCACTCAAAGTTGAAGGTTTTCATTAAAAAATATGAAGCTTGAGTATAATATATGAAAATTCAAATACTTGTATAGCTTATTAATATTATGTTATTATAATAATGGCTCATCATATTTCATGAAAAATAAGAATATGAAGTGATTTAAAATCTAGTTTTTTAGCAATAAAGTATTAAAGTAATTGAGCGTGATGGTCTTTTCACGCTCGAACACGCAAATAGATAAGTGAAATGTATACTCAAGAAAAGTCCTTTCTTTGTAATAGAATTAAGTAATAATTAGTTTACCATTTCATAAAAATGAAAAAAAAAAGGAATCATTTTCTAGAATATACCAAAGGATTATGATTTATGACTGTAAGTAAAGTTTATCGTTTTTTTTATTGAATAGAGATTGAATGAAAAATATATTGATGGATGGAAAATCCAAATTCATTATCAATCATTTTCACATTACAGTATAAAACATATTAATAATTTCGAATAAATTGAGTTAAATCGAGTAATAAATTAGCTAGACCTATAGCCTATAGGCTAAGGACCGAGGACAATCAACCAATCATAATAAATGTTTCTTACTTCTATGACTTATTACGAACATTAAGTTATGTCCTCTAAAAGTATTTTTTGTCACTTTAGGTTTTGTATTTCTCAAACATTTTACTATTCAATTCGAATATTTTATTAAATTTTCATGTTACATTTTTTTATTGAACCGACGAATAATTATCATATTATTAAAGACATTTCCAAAATCAACAACAATTAAAAAAAATATTAACAAAAATGCTAATTTAAAAAATATTTTTCACACTTGAAAATTATATGTCAATGTGATAAAAGATGTAATTAACATAAAAATGCAATAGAGGATGTGAATTGTTTGATTTTAAAATATTATATACGTCCATATGTACGTTGCAATGACGATACAATCTAATTATAGGTGACATGCATTTTTTTTTTACTTAGTAAAGTATATATGTGAAAACATAACTTGACTATTCGCGCAAAAGATAACATATACGTATTGAATAATCGTATAATAGTATGATCATGATTCATGATTCTAGGAAGTTGAATACGTACAAAAGAAAAAGGAAAAATAATACTAATATTTAATCAAGACATGGTTTTAAAGCCTTCTTTGTTTTGTTATTTACGGAGTATTTATTTATTTGAAGATACCGCAGCTATTATTTCCATGCAAGAAATAGTTGGGTCTAAAAGTATTAGTGCTATTTAAATTCATACTTTTTTTAATCACAAAAATCTTTGCACGTCAAATAGCAAAGATAATTAATATTTTCTTTTTGAAAGTGGTTGACTCAAATTGATGCATGCAATCGGGGATAAAATCATTTGTTTATCGGGACAAATCTTTTGTTTGTCATCTTTAAACTAAAGTGAAGCATGTTCTTTGCTCCCACTTTTTCCATAATTAATCTTGGATTGACTATGATGCACTTTTTCATGTGGATTTTCTTAGTTCAAATATTGACTTAAAATATATTAGGATGATTTTCTATTCTAAGATTATGTTTTATATTATACTTATTTTAATCATGACCATCTGAGGCCATGTGCTAATTATGAAGATTGAGTCCCTAAAGATTTTTAAATATCACTTAAAACTTTTATATTACATATATCCCCCCATTCATGGATGACCACTTGCTTAAACTTTGCACGTTTTCACGCTTCAAATGTTTTTAAATGGATTTTTGAGATTTCTTCTTTACGGCTGTCGTAGATCCCGTAAAAAGTCTCAAAATCTTTTAAACCCATATTGAAGCAAAACGTGCCAGAAGTCCAAAATTAAAGTGGTATTCCCATGAATGAGGAATTAATCTGAATTTTTATTTTTTTGAAAAATAAACTATTAAGCAACAATAATATTAAAGATGGAGATTAATAATATAAAACCTGTGTATGACTAAGGTATTGGAAACATTGATTAGAATATGGAGAGCTTTAATTTTTTTGGGAAGAATAAGAGATCGAAAAAGGAAATAAGAGAAAATAAGAAAGATGGAGACGCGGTGTATATTTGTATTCACGTGTACATATGCAATAAAATCTTGCAGTCTTTGTTTTACTGCTGTAATTATTTTTTACTACACTTATAATTTTGGGCTCCATTGGTTTTGGGACTCAGTTCTAAAGAACCTCTTGGACATACTAATGGTTGACTCTGATTTTAATACTCAAATGATTACCACACGTTAATAATATTTTTATGTTTACGATTTGACATGTATCTGTAATCAGACTGCTGAGATATTAAGTATTACTCTTTCCGTCCCACTTATAAAGAGTCATTTTATTATTTTAATAGATTCAGATAAATAAAAAACGATCTTTTATAAGTAGGACATATAAAGTATAACACATGATCCGATCCACATTTGTGGGACCATACCATAAAATATAAGGATCTTCTTTTTGACTTGAGGTATATTTTTTTGTTCATTTCCTTTTTCTTTTTAACATTATATATGTCATGAAGCTTTCACATGTGATCAACTAGAAATAAATATAATATATATATATATATATATATATATATAAAAGGAATCACATGTGATATTCCAAGAAAAAGAATTGTGTAGTGGGTTTCAATCATGTCAATAATTGGAGCATGCCCAAGTTTTCTTCTCATCAATCAGATTGCCCTTTATACCTCGTTGGGTAAATTCTTCAATTGAGCTCACTTCCCTTTTCCTTGAGAATGACACATTTAATTTGTGGCTTCAACTTTTTTGTTCTTTTCGAAATTCATATAAAACAAGAGGGAAATCTAATCTTGTGTGGTCAAGTATATTCTTATGTTCATAATACATTTTCTCCTATATTCAATTTTTGTAACTATACTTATAACTTTTTCTTAGAAGTTTACACAAAAGGAATCGTAATTATTCTTCAAGATGTATAGGTGATGCGCCAATAATATTACAAGTAATTTGATACATCGTGCTATAGATATATTATGCATGATTTTGTGTAATTATATCTTGATAATATCCAAATCAAATCTACCTAATTTAGCATATATAAAATCTATGATGACTAATTATAAAGATTGAAATTCTCTCACTTTTCGTGGGCTCCATTTCCTAAAATGACTAGAGAGCTTTTATAATTTGTAAAAATAGAGTAGGATTTGAATAGCAAGATTTGTAAATCTTTCTAAGTACAATGCTTATTCTTTTTCTCTCACTTTTAATCTGTCACTCCTACTTATGGCCAATATCTCCTGTAAACGAATAGTGCCCCACCTCCTCTATCTATTGTTGCTTTTTCTTTGTTTATTTTTTAATAATTGTTATCTCGTGTTTTTTTTACATCTTATAGTATAATAATAATAATATGTCTTTAAATTTAAGATTATTTAAACTGAGTAACATGCGACTAAATAGATAAAATGGAAAAAATGAATAAAAATAAATAAACGTATTTCGGATTAGAGAATGAAGGAATGAGCAGCGACTACATAATAATAATAATAATAATAATAATAATAATAATAATAATAATAATAATAATAATAATAATAATAAGTTGTACATCAATTTCGGATTTCGAAAATTATAACGTAAAGTCGTAAACTATAACTATTTGAATAGTTATTAAATAATAATAATAATAATAATAATAATAATAATAATAATAATAATAATAATAATAATAATAATAATAATAACCACCACCAGTTCCTAATGAAGCAAAACTCTTTGTGGCCCTAAATAAATTTGGGCATAAGTATATATTTTTCTTGGGCCCAAAGAGAATTTCAAATGAAGAACCTTTGATCACATTGTGTCGCTAGTTATTTCTATCGTTAATAAATTATTATTTTTTTGAAGATAAAATATACAACCTCCATCCCTTGGCATTAGTCTCATTTTGAATGGGCACAATTGTCAAGGGAAATGGGATAAGGGGGTTATTAGTACAAATTAAAGGACAAAATTAAGTAAGCAATTACTGTTCATGTGAGGGTGATGGGAGGGTGGATGTGATGGGAATGCCTAATTAAGCATGATGAGATGGTGGATGTAATGATGTCTCAAAATGGAAAATGGGACTAATAAGGATGAAGGTAGTATAAGCTGAAAAACAGTTTTCAAATAAAATGCATATAGTATTTTGACTTGATTGTGGAATTAAATTGAAGAAGTAAATCAAGAAATATAACAAAACTTCACAAAAACCCACCCACTCCAACAAAAGCCCACTTCCAAAAAGCCCACTCTTAAGAAAAAACATTGAACAATTTGCTAGGGAGGAATTTGGGCTTGGGAAGTAACAAAATTCATATATTCATAATTGAGAATCCAAATCCTAGTATAATATATTCTTCACATTTAGACTATCATTATCCGCCAACAGCATACGCTGTTCAAACACCAAAATATTATTAAAAAAATAAAAGGTTGATGGTGTTTGGATTGAGGTGTTCGGACACCTCTATGGAACAAAATAAGGTGTTTTCCCCAATTTGAACATTTATGATTTTTGATGGACCAATGACATGGTGACACTTGTCTCCTTCTCATTGGTCCATCAAATATTTTTTAGATTTTCAGATAAATGATTTTATCTTTTATATTTTAAATAATTAAAAAATAAAAATTATACCAAAATTTATAACTTTTCATTCTCTATAAATAGAGACCAAACATGATATATTTTCACACACTTTCAGATTTCATCTTTCTTTCTCTACACATAATATCCTTTGTATTTTTCTATATTTTCTCATGGATCAAGGTTCTGCTTCTTTCTACAATTCTCAAAATTTATCCTATTCTTGAGAATCATCCAACTTCCAATGAACTCCCAAATACCGATTTCGATATGAATTCTTAATCTCCACATAATCCTACTAATTTTTCTACTCCCGAAAATGAACCATCTCCTCAAAATACCTCCAAAAAAATTTCAAATGCTCCAAAAGGCTGGACAAATCAGCAAGATGTAGCATTAATGTCTGCTTATTGCTTCGTTAGTACGAATGCTATTGTTGCCACCAACCAAAAAGATGTTGTGTTATGAAAAGAATATGAGATCTTATCTCACTGATGGCATATATCCTCAATGGGCAACATTTGTCAAATCTATTCCAGCTCCACAAATTCCAAAGCATCAGTTATTCGCTCAATTTCAAGAGGCTGCCCGAAAAGATGTTGAGCGTGCTTTTGGCGTACTACAAGCTCGTTTCGCTTTTATCAAAGTCCCTTGTCTTATTTGGGATCGTGACATTATCGGAAAGATAATGATTGCTTGCATAATCATGCACAACATGATAGTTGAAGATGGACGAAATACTTATTTGAACTATTAGGATCCTACATAATATATTGAAGATCTTCGAAGACGGAAAAAACGTCAAACTGAAAATGAGGAAGAGTCAGATGAATTTCTATACTCTACGGACATAATCGCAAGCCTAAGGAGTTATATGAAAACCAAATCACAAATTCAAAATAGAGAACAGAACAAAGTTCTTCTAGATGATTTGATTGGGCATATATGGCAGAAATTCGGCAATCGTGTTTGAAGTGTAATTTTCATCATCTGTATTAAGTATAGTTGTTTATTTTAAATTTCTCTACTCTTGATTAATGTAATTTTAATTTGTTAGCATGTTTGTTTTATCAAGTAATTTTCAATTTTTTTTAATTATAATTAGTTATATTATATTTAAAAATAATTAAAAAATATATGTAATATTATGGTGTTTGAATGTTTGGGTGTTCATTGATAAACTACAAAAAATAAGGATGTTTGAATTGGTGTAAATGGAAGAAAGAGAAATTAATTAAATATTGAAAAAGTAGAGTGTTTGGAGTGTTTGTTGATAATGATAGTCTTAGGGAGCGTATTCAATTAGAATTATGTTGGTTTTTTTTTTTTTTTAAAAAGTATGTGGATTTAAAAAATCCACAGACTCCATACCATATAGAGTTTGGCTAACTTTTTTTAATATTAATTTACATGGATTTTCATAGATTTGAATGGGTTTTCATAGGAGTAGCGGCAGTTCACATATAACAACTACATCAACACAACCAATCCCTTCTACTGCTTATCCACTTGTCACCTTTTGCTGATCCATCACTTGTTTTGCCTTCAAATATTCTTTTGCTACTATCATTCAAATTACAAATTACTATCAAAAGAAATGTACTCATTTCATAACTTACTACTTCATTCATACAGTTGCAATAGTTATTTGAGCGTTATTTACTATATTTGATCATACTCAAAGCTTCTTCAAACTCTTTTCTCAAATAAACAAGAAGAAATAATCAATAAAAAGAAAAAGAGCGGCCTGCTTGGTTTTTTTTTTTTTTTTTTTTTTTTTTTTTTTTTTTAAGAATAAAAAACTTTATACTTTAAATGGGTTTAAAAATCATTGAACGACTTGGTCTTCGCCGTCGACGTCCAGAACGGCTATGTCGCCTCGGTGATGAACCCCGGTGGCAAGCTCATGGTCGACAAGAATGGCGTGTTCCAGTTCGACATCAATGTCGGCCGCGGCGGCCCCAATGTGGTGGCATTCAAGGAGTTGGACAGCCTGAGGATCACGTGGAATGTAGTGTTGCAGGGCATGAAGGGAGTTTTCACGATGATGGATGGTAGGGGGAAAGGGACCTTTGTTCTTGGTTTGGAGGGGTGGTTCTCCAAGGAGCTTTCGTCGCCCGGCTGCTGTTCCGGCGCCGCCTCTAGTGGGCTGGTGGCCGACTTGAAGCTGGGGATGAGGGAGAGCGGTGACAGTAAGGCGGTACGTGGTGGAGAAGATAAGTGTGGGCGTATTGAGTATAGTGAGTTGGAGAATTTTTTTAATTTCATCATTGACTATTGAAATCTCAGTTGTCAAATGAGATTTTGGGGAGTGCATCTTTGTATATTTTTGAAGAGAATCAAACAAAATCCATATACTCTTAAAATCTTAAAATCTATAGACTGTTGAACACCAAAAGATTTTAAGACTTTTTAAAATCCGTATCGAATACCTCAGGATTTTTAAGAATATTTGAAATTCCAAATTGATTATCTCAGGATTTTTAAAGACTTTTGAAAATCCGAATTGAATACATCCGGACTTTGAAAGTCTTAAAAAAATCCTACAAAATCCACGACCAATACACCCCATTTCAAATTAAGTTATGAAGTAATTATTTACTTTGAAAACCATTTCAATCACGCGTATAGATTTCGTAACATGTACTTATTCTATTAGAGCACCTCCAGCGCGTCGGAGGCGAGGGGCTCGAGCCTGCTCGCGAGCCCGCCGCGCGAGCCGGCCGCGCTGCGAGCCCCTCGGCCGGTGAGTCCGACGCGCAATGGAGAGCCAGGCTCGCACCTCCTTTGATGACGTCAAAATGATGTCAGCTGCATATATATATATTTTTTAAATTCAATTTCAGGCGTAAAAAAAAAATTAAAAAATTGTAGAAAGCCGTTGGATGCTGTAACGGCTAGGAATTCCCCCTATAAATTCTCACACTCACATACACAACTTCTACACCTTTTATCCACAATTTCTACTCAATTTACATACAAATCTATCACCAAAAAATTCTATTTCTACAATTGCATAACATCAATAATGTCGAGCTCTTCCGAAATTGAATCCGATTCCTCCTCATCCTCTGGCGAACTCGATGCGATGTACCAACAAATCCAGAATACTGCCGAAATTGCTCGCAAATTTAAAGAAGCGAATAAGAAGAAGAAGGAAAAAACCACTGAGTCGGCTAAACGCCGGAGGTATCCCGTTCAGCGAATGATCGATCGGGATCGAGTCACAGGAGCAGCCTAACTTTTCTCTGACTATTTTGCTGAGAGGCCGACTTACCCCGACAATTTATTCCGTCAACATTTCGAATGTCGAAGCATCTTTTTTTGTGCATCGTTCAAGTATTGGAGACTCGCGTCGAGTATTTCCAACAACGAGATGATGCAATAGGCAAGCCGAGTTTCACAACGATCCAGAAGTGCACCGCCGCTATACGTCAACTCGCCTATGGGGGTCCCGACGACCAATTCGACGAGTACTTGCGGATGTCGGAGACTACCGCTATAGATTCGTTGAAGAACTTTGCATCGGCGATTCGAACCATCTTTGGTGGTCATTACTTGAGGAAGCCAACCGGAGATGATTGTCAACGAATTTTGGCAATGCACGAGGCTCACCACAGGCTTTCCAGGGATGCTCAGTTCGATCGACTGCATGCACTGGGCATGGAAGAACTGTCCAGTGGCGTGGAGGGACCAGTACACACGTGGGGATAAGGGCCACCTTACCATCATCCTTGAGGCCGTTGCATCTCACGATCTGTGGATATGGCATGCATTTTTCGGGGTAGCTGGAGTGCTCAACGACATCAACGTTCTCAATCAATCGCCGGTGTTCAGTGACGTCGTCAAAGGAATAGCACCTCCGGTTCATTTCCTCGCCAACGGAAGGCAATACAACATGGGCTACTACCTTGCTGACGGGATTTATCCGAAGTGGCCCATTTTTGTTGCAGCCCCACCACACGCCACTGATGAAAAAGTGGACCGTTTCAAAGTTCTGTAAGAAGCGGCACGCAAAGATGTGGAACACACTTTTGGCGTTTTACAAATCCGTTGGGGCATGGTTAGTGGCCCATCTCGACTCTGGTATCGTGATAATATTCAAGATATCATGTATGCTTGTATTATTTTACATAACATGATAATCGAGGATGAAGGAGCAAACGCAATAAATTGGGCTCCACCAGACGAGGAAGCCTCTACTTCTGATAATGGTGGAGTGTATTGAGGAGCTACCGGTTCATTTCAGGAGTACTTGGAGCGGAACGCGTCGCTACGCGATAGGACCAAACATAGTGATCTTTATAATGATTTGGTCGAAGAGATGTGGGCGTGTAGAGGCCTAAATTAATTTGCGTATATTTAAAATTATTTCTCTTATGTTGTACTTTGTTTGTTTAAATCAATGTTTGTTTTAATTTAATAAAAAAAATTCAAAAAAAATGTTACTTTTTTAATTGAAAATAAAATTAATTAAATAAATAAAATCAAAACTAAAACGAATTAAAAAACAAATCGAAAATTGAATAAATAATTAATTAAAAATAAGAGAGAGCCCGGGGAAGGGGCTTGCGGCTGGAGACGAAATCTGGAGAGAGCCCCTCCCTGCCGGAATAGTGCCGAGAGCCCCTAAACGGGGCTCTTGGCTGGAGATGCTCTTATGCATATTAATTGCTTTTAGAATTTAGAACGAAATTCTTCACATTTATTCCTTTCAGACAAAGATGACGTGGCATTTGCTCATTGGTCGTACACTTTAACAGAGTAGTTAGTTAGGGCATGTACAATGGGGTAGATCTTATCTATGTGGCAAAAAATTAGATCTCCCAATAAAAATTCGGCCCATTGGGGATCCCTAAAATTGGATCTGGGATCTCCTGCAAGCGTCCGAGCGCTATAATTTTTTTTCATTCAGGCGCATGTCTTACACACGCCCAATGACCAATAGCGGGACGAGTGCACAACACGCACAACGGAAAGAGATTGAGCAGTAATTGTTGACCATTCCACCTCATTTAATGCTATTTCATTTCATTTTTCTTTTATTTTTGTTTGTTTCCTTTTCCTTTTTTCTATTTTGTTTGTAGATCATTATTTTTAATGATAACTTCAATTTTAATCGTTGCCACTCTCTATGAAGTAGTATTTGAATTTTTAATTTTTTTTATTTTCTCTATTTAAACTTGATCAAAATTATATAGTAGCCGAAAATCATATACTAGCCGTTTGTGCTTTTAATTGTAGCCGTTGTATTATTCAACGGTTACAAAAATTATACACTTATAAATATTACCTTCAAATTTATATTTACTACACCAAATCAATTTCTATCTCTCATTTTACATTATTCACCATTAACCTTTCTCATTTTCTTCCAAAGCTTAGAGATATGTCATTCAATAATGATCCAAATAATTTTCAAGGTCATGATCCATCTTCATTTGAGGGAAATAATATTCCACAAAATTTTCCTCAAATTTCTTCCCAACCGAATATTCCTCAATACTCTACATCTTTCCAAGATTTTCAACAATTTTCCAATCTCCAACAATTTTCAAACCCTCGAAAAATTCTTAATCCGAGAGGAATTTTCTACCCACATCAATTTCTCAATTCACAAGAGTTCTCTAATTCTCAAGTTTATCCAAATCCTCAAGTTTACCCAAATCCACACCAATTTCTCTCTCAATACTATATTCAAGCTCAAAGATTTCAACAAGCTCAAAGTTTTCAATAAGCTCAAGGATTTCAACAACCTCAAGGAATTCAACAAGTTCCAGTTTTCCAACCTTCTCAACAATCTCCGTCTCCCAACTTATCTATCCTAGGCCTCGACATGATCAATCTCAACAACGTGCCAGCGGTCAACGATGAAGACGATATCACTCAGAAAAGGACAGGCTACACAAGCAAAGAGAGTGAGTTACTTGCAAGTTGTTGGATCGATATAAGTGTTGATTCTATTGTCGGAATTGATCAAAAACAGGAACAATATTGGGATCGAATTACTGATGCTTACAACAAAAATCGGCCAGACAATACTCCCAAGAGGACGATTATCAAGTTGAAAAATCATTGGTGTAAAATATCGAAGGACTCGAAGTTGTTTTCAGAGTGTTACCAACGATGTCGAGCAGCGTGGCCTAGCGGGTATAGTGATGCGAATATCTTGGCTCGAGCTCATGAGGAATTCAAGGTACATTCCAATAAACGAGCCTTTAAGCATTATGAGGTTTGAAAATTTTGAAGGACGAACCAAAATTTCAAAAGATAGATGGCACTATCCATTCTTCGGATTTAGGTGCATATACTAGCTCTCCAAATCCAGAATCAGGCGAGTACGATCATGCTCGTCCAATGGGACAGAAAGAGGCGAAGAGAAAGGAAAAAGGAAAGGGTAATGGAAAAGGAAAGGGAAAAAAATTTGCAGTTTGTCATGATGACTTTAAGGAAAGTTTCATGAAGACACACAATGAAATACAAGAAGCTGCAAATTCAATGCAACACCAGAATGATTACCACATTCTGATGAAAAGCACAAAGAAGATGTCTCCACAAAAATTGGAATTTCACAAGGTGTGTGACCAAATCAAGAAGAAATGGGGTTATGACTGAGAATAATTATTGTATTTGCATTATTATCATGTATTTTTATTAATCATGTATTTTAATTTAGTTGTATTAATCTGTTTCGGAAGATTTATTTGTAATGTAAGTTTTAATGAAAATCATTTCATTTGTCAATCTTAGTAATTTATAAATGTTGTTTAAAGAAAGTTATCATCAAATAAAGACTGATTGTAATCAAAAATAAAAAATGAATAAGTTAGTAATTTATTTAAATTTAAATTAAAATTATTTAAAAAAAAACCCGTTGGATTAATAGTAGAAATGTGACCGTTCAAGTTACAGTGCATTCATTGATTATAGACATTGTCAGAATTTAAAGCACTGTGCTATTTTGTCCATAGTAGTAATGTCATATTCAACTTGCAACGGTTATGAATCTCCTACTATAAATCCACTATCATACTTTATTGATGAAATCACACACTTACACTGCAACTTGAGTTTTTATATTTTCGTATATCATTTTTGCTTTCTTCCCTACCCTATTTCAGAAAAATGTCTTCAAACTCTAGTGATTCGTCTGAGAATTCCATTGATAACGAGGCAAACCTAAATGCCTTGAAATCATGGACAGAAACAAGCCAACGCCTTTTCAATTATCTTCAAGCACAACAAAATCCGAGGCGCACTCGAGCTTTGTGCGTCGAGATCGTAATGTAGGAAAAGTTCAACTCATGAAGGATTATTTTGATGAAAATCCGACTTACAGTGCAAACATTTTCCGCCGACGTTTCCGAATGACCAAACCGCTATTCCTTCGAATCGCTAGCGCTCTGGAGGACAACGATGAGTACTTTCTGCTCCGTCAAGATGCAACAGGTACAAATGGTTTCACTCTTTTCAAAAATGCACAGTTGCACTCCGACAATTGGCGAATGGTGGTGGCGCCGATCAATATGATGAGTATCTCCGGGTTGCCAAATCGACGGGGATTGAATGTCTTAAAAAATTTTGTCAAAATATCATACAGGTTTTTGGTCCTGAGTACTTAAGGAAGCCAACCACTCATGATTGTCAGCGGCTAATTCAGATGCACAAAGTGAAACACGGGTTTCCAGGCATGCTCGGGAGCCTTGATTGTATGCATTGGGCATGGGAAAATTATCCGGTAGCGTGGAAGGGTCAATTTACCCGCGGTGATCAAGGTTGCCCTACAATAATTCTTGAAGCTGTTGCCTCTCAAGATTTATGGATATGGCATGCTTTTTTTGGAGTTGCCGGATCAAATAATGACATCAATGTACTTAATCAATCTCCATTGTTCAATGATACCCTACAAGGAAATGCGCCACAAATCAGTTTCACAGCCAACGGTATACAGTACAATCAAGCTTACTATCTAGTTGACGATATTTATCCCGAATGGCTGACCTTCGTCAAAACTATTACACGCCCGACAGATGACAAACGAAGGTTGTTCAAAGCGATGTAGGAAGCAGCTCGAAATGATGTTGAACGAGCATTTGGTGTTCTCCAAAAACTGATGGGCAATAGTAAGAGGTCCATGCCGTCTCTGGTTCCGAGAGCATATCAAAGATATCATCCTTGCATGTGTAATCTTACACAATATGATAGTTAAGGATGAAAAAGAAGATGTCTCCAATTTTTCAGATGATGACGATGATGCCGGGTCTAGCAACACAACGCGTGCAACACAAGAGCTAGTCCCTCGTTTCGAGTATATCTGCAAAGGACAACAATATTGCGAGATAAACGAGCTCATGAAAAATTACAACACGATTTGATTGAGCAAATTTGGCAACGATTTGGCACCAATGACGAATAGTTATTTTATTTGTTGTTTTTTTACATAGTCGTAGTAATCTCCTTAAGTTGTGTGTTTTTCCTTTGCGTTGTATTGTTTTTTTTAACTTGTTCTAATATTTTCTTTGAGTTGTGTGATTTTCAATTTTTATGTTTTTCCTAATCAATCTTATTAATTATTTCATTTTGTATATACAAATTTTTAATAAATTAATTAATTGAAAACTAGCATCCTTAAATTTATACATCTTATACAAATTAATCAATTAATGCATTCATGTAATTGAAAATTCAATATATTACACAAAATGTAGGGCCACCAAAATAATAAAAAATCTAAAATAAAACATCTAAGGCCCACTAAATAGTACTAAGAACCTCATTATAGATACTACCATTCTCATTATAGATACTACCATTGTACCCAATTACTTTATTGGGGTGCTTATCTATGTGGCAAAAAATAGCACCCCAACCATTGAACTTGCTCTTAGTTAACCTCATTCTCTGTATTTCCCGCCATATTCAATACTATGTTACTAATAAATTACTTTCACTCACTTGAGAATCTCACCATTCGATTAATCCTTCTTTCACAAAACCCACAATTTGAAATATATTTTCAAACATAACAAAGAAAATCAAACCGATTAAATTACCTTCTACTCACTACCAAAACGCTACACATAAAAGTTGTTATTCGACTTAACAAAACGGTAAAACATATTTACATACTTAATCTTCTTCCTCGTCGGTGACGAACTTTCCGGTACCCGGGTTAATAGCAGCGACGAAGAAGAAGACTATGTTGAACAACAAGAGGGGCTCGAGCTCTCCGATCGGGACTCCGGTCTCGATGTTCAACTGCGCCAATGCTCCTTTGCCGGTAATAATTTCTCCGATTATAGAGAATGCAATCCCAAGTTGTGCCAATCTTCCCACAAATAACTCATTTGCCTTTGTGAATCCGAATAGGGGACCTATTCATGATCAATTCATAGAATGAATTTTTTTAAATCTTTTCCTTTATTAATTTCGTTATATGAAAATAGTTGTGTCGAAATTTCAAAATGTGTCGCATTTTCTTGGATAATTTAACTGTAAAGTTGAAGACCACGCTAAGGTGGACTCGAACCTAATGTCAAAATTGATTAATTATGATCTATACTTAATTTTATTTTTCAAGAAAAGGGAAAAGGGAGTTTGTGAAAAAAATTACCATCTCCGAGCCCGAGAGCAGACCTAAAGCCTTTTCCCGGGGCTATGACGGCCTTGTCGAGGCCGGTGGCCGGTGCATCGTCGACGAATCGGCCACGGTCTCCTAAGGCACCGATGGCTCCGAGAAGGTTGAAAAGGATGAAGAAAAGTAGAAGGGGCTCTGCCTCATAGATTGGAATCCCAGTCTCCAAGTTTAGTTGGGAGAGAATTCCTTTACCAGTTACTGCCTCTCCCAACAGGGAAGCCTACATTTACAACAATATTCCATCATATGTTTATTTCTCCAACCAAAAAAGTGAACTCGTAAGCGCCTTAAAACAATTTATAATTCTTATAATGAGTTCTTGAAAATTGTTTAGCAAATTACGATTATAAACAATCGAAAAAATAAGCTCTCAGGGCTTATAAGATTAAAGGGACTTTAACATGTGTACATTTTTACATGTTATCTATTTCATTTTAATCATAATGCATTACATTTTATCCTTAGATAAACATAAATCAATGTTATGAGTTTGTTCAATGACAGCAATCTAATTAATGAACACTGCATATTATTATAATCAAGAAAAGAGGGTGAACACTAATCTATGTATTACTCTTATTAACTCATTCAAGTATCTAATTTCACACACCATCTTCCATTTTCTCTCTCCCTCTCTCAATTTTCCTATTTCACCTCATCTGTGTTGGCCTAATTGATAAAATGATAATTTCATGACTAAAACAAATTCAAGATTCAATTCACACACACACACACACAGATATAGTATATAACACATGGATTAACATGGCAAAAAATTAAAAAAATGGATCTAAATAAAGAGTTAGATAAAGAAAGAAACTCACAGCAAAACCAATCATAGCAACACGGCCAACAAAGAGCTCATTTTGCTTAGTGAAACCAATTCCACCAGATGTTCCGAAAATCCCATCTTCAACCTTTGTCTTCTCCTTCACCACTACCTGCAAAAAACAAAAAAAACAAAAAACCCATCAAAATCCATTCTTTCAAATCGAAATTATTTCAAAAATGAAAAAAAGAAAGGCCCTCTATTTTATCTTTGAGAAAAAATCGAAGCAAACCTTCTTAGAAGGAGCAGCTTTGGCCTTGGATTTGAAGAGAGCGACGGTTGTGGTGGAGGAAGAGAGAGGAGAGAAGGTGTTGTTCTTTGGAGAGAGCAAAATCTGGGAAAAGGGCTGAGGTTTAAGCCTCTGGATCAACAATGGCTGCTCTCCTTTCACCAAAGGATTTGCAGTGAGCAGCATTGTTTGAGCCATTACAAAGGTTAGTGCGTGTTGTGTGTGAAGAATTGTATGCTGAGGCTTGTTGAGGTAGTGATTTGGAGAGAATGGTTAAGGTTTGTTTGCTTTATTTATTACACAAAATCTTGAAAGAGTTTTGTGAGTCACACAAATGGGAGTGATGTGGATAGGGTATGAGAAGAGTGATGGTAGTGAAGGTAGCCACGAGAGCTTCATTTTCAACTTCCCATTTTGTTGGTTGAGAACTTGAGAGAGAGAGGAGAGAGAAATGAGTACAAATACAATTATACAAGTATACTCTTGTAGTTCTAGTGAGTTGGAAGAATCCGGAAACTAGAAGAAACAATCTAAAATTCTCTCATTTTAATATTTTAATAAATAAAAACTCAGAAAAAAGTAGGTGAATGAGAATATTACGAGTTTTTTTTTTTTTTTGTCAATATTTTTTTTTTAGTGTTTGGAATAATTTATTGAAATTATGTAAAGAAGAAAGAAAGAAAGAAAGAATTGGTATTCTATGTGTAATCCATTCCATTAGGCATTGGTTAAATGGGCCAATCACTTTGTTAATTCATTATTTTTTTAATAAAATTTAGAATTAAATGGATGGATATTTTGTATGTACAAGGTAGGCGCGGAATATGCAGGTAGATGAGTTTGTTACTCATGTAAAAGTAGAAAGTGTTCTTTTTTTCTATTTTTATTTTTATTTTTTTAATATCAATAAATTATGTTTTGTGGTAGAAAAGTATAATACGGTGTGTTTGCATTAGGGCACTACTAGTTTATAATTACCTCATTGCCATTTAAGCCTTATTTGGTAGTTGGTACTTGTATAATATGTAATTCTATCTTGTGCGTGTGATACATAAGATTAAAGTGAGACACTTGCATCAGCCCGACTTACATGTGTTTATGAAGCCTTCTTTTTGGGTTTGTGAGCCAATTGAATTAATTTGACCAGATAATTTATTTTGCTTTCTAGGTTTGGCCGTACTGTGCGGCCGAGCTGATACAAGTATTTGTCAAGATTAAAAATTTGGATACCTTGTAGTATATTGTAATTGGTATGCAAGATTATATCATGATTAATTAAATAGCAAATTGTATATTTAACTCTGCAGAAAGATGAAAAATACAATTACATCATCACTACTTGGAAACCCCTGTTTTCCTTCTGCAATATTGAAATCTGAAGACATATTCTCACATCACATGCAATCTTGGATAAAGAATGACTACTACACAAGGTTAGTGATTTTACCTCACGCCTAATATAAAAGTTGAAGGACTAGAATCATGTAATGTACACATTGCTAATTGAAAATTCTACTTCGATCAAGGTCGTGATTTGGAAATGGAAAACACACTTTAACGGACACTACCAAAAAAAAAAAAGAAAAAAAAAAGAGCATTTGTAACCAACATTTGCAACAAATGTAACTTTTGTTACATTTAGAGATCTTATGTGAGGAAATTCAAACTCCTCAGATAAAATAAAAATGCGGTGGCATTTTTGTAATAAAGTAGAAAGTAATTATAATTAAGTAGAAGTATTTCTTTTTGTCAAAAATGTCATCACTCCAAACATTCTTCTCGATCTTCACCGCAATTTCCCCAAAATCAATACACAAATTTTCTAAAATTGGAAGATTGGAGGTCGTCTTCATCGCCGAGCACCGTGGAGGCGGCTCCGTCGTGGTTGGAATTTCTGATAGAGATACCAACGGCGATTCTGTACAAGGTGGGGGCGATCAATATACTCACGACGGCAGAGAGATAGGGCAAATCGTGGCAGAGTGTGTATTTCGTATATACTACGTATTTTGTAGAGGATGTGCACTCAATCAATCGCAGCCAGGAAAATTTTGGAACTGATGAAAGGCTGCTCTGCGTTTCTCGTAGGTAACTCTATGTTTTTGGCGGTAAATGATTGCAATTTTTTTTTCCAGCTATGCGTTCGATTAGATTTGGGACAAATATATGGTTTTCTTCTCGAGATGTAAATACCTTTTTAGTGAGTGATGTTCTTCTAAATTATATATATTGATGGTGTATGTATCTCGAAATTATCTGTTTGTGATTGTGTATGATAGGTGAAGAGTATTAAACTGCTACTCCATATTTCCTTCATGAAACCTTGTTATTCTTCATCTTATTTTTCTTTCTTGATGAGTACAGAGCTTATGCTTTTAGGATGTATGTTCTTTCCTGTAGTAACTCAATAGAATAATTACAAATTTTGTACTCCCATGTCAAAATCTGCCTGTTACAGTGGAGACTGAATCTTTAGAAACCTACAGACACTTGATTAATGGGATGACTGCTTATGGTTTGATCTTGACTGATGATGGTGGTGGTGGAGTGCTAGTTAACATAATGGACAGAAATGCCAATGATTGAGGTACTGGATAACTGATTCTCTATGTATGATGTCGAATCCATCTCTCTTATTTGATCATCAAACCCTTTCAGATGAGGTGTACGTTTGAAGACTTTGGAGAAAGAAACTCAATCAACTGAGTATGAGTATCAGTTTGCTAATGGTAATAGGTTTTCTTATTTTTTGAATTGAGAACTGATTCTTTTTTTCTATATATTGATATTTTTCTCCTTCTAAGTAGATGAACCTTGTTTCATATGATGCAGATCCAAATACAGTTCGATATATAAGACGTACTACATTCTGGTAGGCACCAATTGATTCTAGCGATGTTAACAAGGTTCTCTTATTCTCAGTCTCTGTTTCAAAAAAAATAGTAAGAAATTGCTTATCTCGTTAATTTTTCATACTTATGCATTACTTTGTCTTGTTAGAGGTTTAATGTCTAGAAGGTTGATTTGTTAATGCCTTAAGTGCTATGAGGAAAGTGCAAAACATACTTCGACTGACATAATAGTTATGGTTTAGCTATGGCTTAGTAAGAAGAGTTCGTCTGATATTGCTCCCGCCTCTAGTTTATTTGGTTAAAAGTTGTAGGATAAGAGCTCATGAATCCTTGAATGTCTTCCTAGTTATATGTCCACAACTTTCACTTGATAATGTCTTCTTCTTATTTTAAAGTTGTTTCTGAGTGATCTGTTGATTGCTGGATAATATATGATGGTGGCAGGATTAGCTTTCTCTATGGGATCAAAACTATCACCAGAGATGATAATGTAAGTTTTCAGCATTCAATATATCTTTTAGAACTCTCCTTATGCTTCATACCTTAGCTTGAATTTCTTACAATTTCTTTGTTCCTTTCAGCTTCATATGTTCATATATCTAGTAAGATTAGATGTCAGTTTCTAGTAATATCATTGGTTGAGTTTGCTTCTTTAATTTGGTAGCTTTATTGATCAAATCAAGCATATGTGAAGGTAACGTACTTGTGGTTATTGAATCACATATTTTCTAGCAACAGATGCAAATCTGATGAGAGAGTAAACAACAGGGGAGAGAGGCAAAGAGGAAACAACTAGTGCAAGATGGCGCGGGGTGAAGGGAAAGAATCAGCTGTGGTTGAAGGTGGGGTTCACCGAGTCTCAATTTTGTGGTAATTATTCATATTACTTTATACTGATTCTGAACAATTTCTGTAAAATGCTATGATATAATATCATGTCAGTGATTCTGAATATTTTTTGATGCATGAGGCTTGATGCTATGGATGTGTTGAATGGTGCATAATTATTTTACAGGTACTCTACACTACCCCTTTCTAGTGGCAATCTAACTTGGATGCATTACCTGTATGTTGTGTGCCTAGGCTGAATTTTAGTCTCCATTTCTTGTTGATTTTGATCAAAATGTTTGAGTTTCTCAAATTCAATTTTGAAGGAGCATTAGAATCAAGGTTACACTGACAAAATGTTGAACTACACTGGACGTAGTTTTTCATAGGCTGTGTTACTGCTGTTCTTTTTTCTGTTTGTTACAAGTGTATGTTTTGACTTTTTCAGGAAAAGACAATAAACCATTTATGACCATATCTGAATTTGTGAAAGAAACCGGGGTATATCTTAAATGAATGACACATTAATGCTTTGAGACACCATTTAAATTATATGAGTTGCTACTGCGAGTTTGTTGATCTTATTTTGGAGGTACAAACCTACTCCTCATGGGGGATCCCAATTACTTCTACGACTATGCTCAAGGCCTCCTTGATGGACTCCAATCTGGCCTCTGCTCTTATTATAACTTAACAACCAATGTTTGTCATTGTGTTCTTAAGAACTGGAGAAGGTATCACTCTGTTATTATATGCCTAATGATTTGTATTGATTTCTTGATTTGTTTCTGCTTATTATGCACAAAAGATTATAGATTTCTTGATTTGTTTCTGCCTATTGTAGGGAGATATGGAGTCTAATGGTCCTATATGCTACGAAAATGGCGTAAGCTACGTGTTTATTCAACACAATAATTGTATCTAATGACAACATCGAGACAACACAACAATGTTGCAAGCCTAGTCGTCTTCTTACGCCGCGTCGTTGATGTAAAAAGCCACGGTGTCTGTATAGGACTAATTGAAGTAAGGCTTCAATTATTTGGCCATGATTATGAAAGCTCTTGGAATTTTAGTGTATTATTGTAAGTGGCTATGTTTGATTTTAGAATTAGATTGATGTTATTGTGTTGTGGTGGAATCATGTGACATTGTAAATAAATGTTATTGCAGTGCTACTATGAAAACATGTGATTTTGAGTGAAAATTGTCACTCTGCAAGGTTTGGAACACCATACATAATAGTATACATAATAAACGGTGTTTGCACAAGAATACAAGGATGTATAGCTTGTGATAACTATGACTTTTTGTGACAAAAATAAGTTAACTGTGAGGATTTTTTTCATAACATATAATGAGTTTATGTGACAAAAAAATAGGGCTATTGTGAGGATTTTTTTTCCTCACATTATATCATGTGAGGAAATTATATTTTTCTCACATTATGTCATATGCAAGGACCTTAATATGATGACTCTGTGACGATTTTTGTTTCCTCACAAATAATCTATTATGACGAAAATTTAACCTTTTGCAACAAAAAAATTCGTTGTATTTGCTGCTTTTTTTTTGTAGTGAACGCAAGCGCGTCTTTCAATCTGTTGGAGGAAATTATGCAAAATTGATATTCACAATCTAAATTTGGAGGAAATTGGTAACTTATGAAAGGGTAATTTTGGAGTTTTCGTTGTACTATTATGAAAGGGTGGTATTTCACGAATTTTCATGATATATAATCTTAGATACAGAAAAATCAAGATAACTTTGTTTATTCGGGCTTATCAAAGCTATCAAACACGACGTTAAAATTTGTCGTTAAAATTTGTATCTACTAGTTTGGCCTTCCCAAAGAGAAAATTAAACTTGATCAATTGAATTTTGGGTCAATCTTTAATTATCTGATTCAAGATTGAGAGAATATGTATTGGGCTCATTTTTTATTTAACTGAAAACCATACCAAAGTTTAATCTAGTAATATTAGAAAACAATTCACCGTTTACTGTTACATTTAATGTGTCTAAAGTTGATATGACAATGTCAATCATTAATAATTTCTTTATATAACATTTAGTTTGTTTTACCATAATTTAATTTTTTTTTCCGATAAGGTTAGTTTTTAAAGTATATCTTTATGATAATTTTCTTTATTTATAATTTTGTCATATCAACTGTTGGCACATTAAGTGTCTCCACAATAAACATTAGAGCATTCCTCCTACTACAATTACTAGAGAATTTCATTGATGGATAATTCTAAACACAACCCCCGTTTTACTCCTCATAGCCCCCTAATTACAAAAATAATAAAAATAATAGTTGATGTCCTATTTTACCCCTGCAGCCCCCAAACTAATGATCAAATAATCGGTTTATCCCCCAAATCCAAGATAGCATGCAGATTCTGTTGGGATATTATTGTTAAGGGGGAATTATGATTCAATTGTGTTTTGATTGGATTCCAAAACCTCGTAAAATATTTTCTTTATTTTTCTTGATGATCCAGCTCAAGTTACAATGTATATTTAAATGTATTAGAATAGCTCACTTGTTAGGGAGCTCCTTATTGAAATGTAACTTTAGAGCGTTTAGGTGGGAGCGCCTCTGTGAAGGAAAGTCGGAGCGCCTGTCTGAAGGAAAGCTAGAGCGCCTCTCTGAAGGAAAATCGGAGCGTCTGTCTGAAGGAAAGCCGGAGCGCCTCTCTGTAGGAAAGCCGGAGCGCCTGTATGAAGGAAACCCGGAGCGCGCTTCCAAAGTCAAAGCGTGTGCTTCCAGTTCAAAGCGCCTTCAGGTCCAGAGCGCGCTTCCAGTTCAAAGCGTCTTCCAGGTCCAGAGCGTGCTTCCAGGTCAAAGCGCTTTTCAAGACCAGAGCGCGCTTCCAGGTCAAAGTGCCTTTCAGGACCAGAGCGCGCTCTCAGGTCAAAGCGTGCTTGCAAGACTAGAGCGTGCTTTCAGAGCAAAGTATCCGCATCAAAGCCACATGGAAACAGAGCGACTTAACAGCTCGAAGAGCGTGTTTAACTTAAAGCGTGAAGGAGCTCGCTTTCATCACGCAAAGCATCTCCACCCTTAGCGGCTTAAGCTTCAGTATTGAAGCAGTCAACTTGAGCGAGAGCGTCTGACAAGAAGGTGAGAAACGATAGCTGCCAGACCAGGTGTCCGCTCAGGATTGCTCAACGAACTGTGATATGTCTAATCGCTGAATTTGCAGGGGTAGGCTTCACTAGTCAACGACTATCTTCCTAGGACTGTGCTCTATCAAGAAAGAATTCAAATTCGGATTAGACAAGTAAAGAATACGCACTCTATCTCTCCAATGGATAGATTAGTGTCCCTTACTATAAATAGAAGGTTCAAGCTACATAAAAAAAGAGAGAGCAAGTAAACACAGTAGAAACCATTCTACATCTCTCCAAAAAGATCTTCGGATCTCAACCTTCTAGTTTATCAATAAGGCTTCAACTTCTATATCCATAAGCCTTAGAGATAAATCCTAGCCTTCTACATTATGCTTCATTGTAAAAGGATTTCTCATTAGTTGGAAACTATACGAACCCAAACCCAAACCTAGTTTGAGAGTTTAGTTTGTAAAGGTTGAAAGGCTCGTTGGAGAAAATGATCACTTTTTATTCCTGACGACAATATCTCTTTGTCCAGGCCTTTGTATGGTATGCTTTAAATTTTCTAACACTTATTTTCATGCAGTGGCCGGACATCAAACCTTTCAAAACTTCTAAGCTAAAATGTAAAGTGTGGGTTTCGGCATTATCAAAAAGGGGGAAATTGTTGGGAACCCTTTGAAACTTAGTTTTGATAATGTTATTAGAAACCACACTTAGATATAAGTTCTTAATTGGAACAGGCTGATCTCCGTGTTCAGGATCAGTCAAGCCTAACCGGACAGGTTGCTATGTAAAGGTCAAGGTTGGTAGTGCAACCTTGTACCTAGTCTACTCAAACCTGTCATACTGTTCCATTAGGTAACCTGTCTATGTAACCTGCTCTTACAATACTCGAAGATTTCACGCGAAGGTTACAGAAGACCAAAGACAGTTCGAGGTATAGGAAGCTCAACCTGTGAAGGCCAACCTGAGCTATGGTTATGAAACCTGCTCTCACTCAACGACAAGAAATGTGTCAGGATTTGAAGATTCCGTATACTGACACAATTCTTGTCGTTGAGTGAGAGCAAGTTTCATAACCATAGCTCAGGTTGGCCTTCACAGGTTGAGCTTCCTATACCTCGAACTGTCTTTGGTCTTCTGTAACCTTCGCGTGAAATCTTCGAGTATTGTAAGAGCAGGTTACATAGACAGGTTATCTAATGGAACAGTATGACAGGTTTGAGTAGACTAGGTACAAGGTTGCACTACCAACCTTGACCTTTACATAGCAACCTGTCCGGTTAGGCTTGATTGATCCTGAACACGGAGATCAGCCTGTTCCAATTAAGAACTTATATCTAAGTGTGGTTTCTAATAACATTATCAAAACTAAGTTTCAAAGGGTTCCCAACAATTTCCCCTTTTTGATAATGCCGAAACCCACACTTTACATTTTAGCTTAGAAGTTTTGAAAGGTTTGATGTCCAGCCACTGCATGAAAATAAGTGTTAGAAAATTTAAAGCATACCATGCAAAGGCCTGGACAAAGAGATATTGTTGTCAGGAATAAAAAGTGATCATTTTCATTTATAGTATCAACTGAATTGATATTCACATATTACAAGGTTGATACATAAAGTAAATGAAATCGATCAGGTTACTTCCTCACAGTCTTGAACCTTTCTTCAGCTATCTTGTCCAAGCTTACAGTTCGCATGGCTGCGTAGATGCTGTCGCGAATCGATCTGTACTCATCGCAGCTTGTGGTTTTGCAGCCATACTGAGCTGCGACACTCCTAATGAATGTATTGATTCGGTTGATATCTGGAGTGTCAGTGCCGCAGACAGTCGGAGGTTGGAAGGTCTCTATCTTTGGCGGATTGAGCGTGACCTTCTCCTTTGCAGCTCTCTCCCTGACCCTCTTGATGAATTCGCGGTCTGGGAAAGCTTGCAGCCAATTGTGGAAGGCGGTCTTGGTATCACCAGAATAGCGAGCATCAACCTGCAACCAGTAGTGATGCAAAATAAATTGGTTAAGGAACTCGTCCCATAGAGGCTGATCTTCCACTGGTAGCCAATCTGTTGGCTCTCTTTTGTCTGTTTGGTCCTTGCAGCTTTCAAGACCTTTAAAGCTTGCCACGGGAGCTTTGTCTTTCGCCCTTTGTTTCTTCAGTTCAGCCAAGAACATCTTCTGCTTGCCTTCATCTTCGCAGTCTTCAGCAGTGTATCCAGCTTCTGCCATCATTCGGATGAGGGTGGCTTCACCCTGTGCTTTTTCTTGGGCAGACAGCTTGGCGGCAGCAGGTTGAGGGGCAGTTGTCACGGGCGGAGCAGCTTCTGATTGCATCACAGGTTGGGAAGTGCGACCTGTGCCTCTGCTTTGAGTACCCTGTTTCTCCTTGCCTTTCCCTTTTGCAGAAGTGCATTTGCCTTTCCCTTCCCCCTTTTCGGCATTATCATCGATGAGGTTCTGAACAAGGGTGTTGAGGGAGGCTTGCTCGTCAGAAAGTAAGGACAGGTCGGTGCAGATCTTCTCCTTGAACTGCAGGAGGGAGTTGATGTTCCCTTGCATCTCCTCCTCTTTCTTCAATGAGCTTGAAGTGGTTTGAGTGAGCTTCGTAGTGAAGTCGTGTACAAGCTGGTTGAGTTGCTCAAACTCAAAGTTCAAGCCATCGATGGAAGATTGGGATGCGACCTTCAGTTCGGACAGCTGGTGTGGAAGCAGCTTATCCGTCTCAGCTCTCAGTTGGGCTGAGATGAAGGTTGCGAACTGGCGTGCCATAGTTTCCTTAATTACTGTTGGCATCTCCTCCTTGATATTTTCCAGCAGGGCAGACACAGCTTTGTCCATTGCTTCAATTTGATTGGCAATCTTCTGGTGCTCTTCTACCTCTGTTGCCTTCACCTTGGCAACCTCCTCAGTGATGAATTTCTTCAATTCCTCTTGCATCACAGTGAGAGGAGTGCCAGCGGTTGCGACAGAGTAGACATGGACACGATCATGATCGGACTCTGTGTCTTCGCTGTTCCGGGTAGGAGAGGGAATGGGACTGAAGTCTTCATCCTCCGGAAACCTGAAATTATATGAATTGCGATCATGGGTGTAAAAAGGTTTCAAATCGATATTGAGAGCCCTGGCCTCTCTCTTCATCCTAGAGAGGACGAACTTCTTGAAGCAGTCGCGAGCTTTAGGAATGGAAGCATAGCCAAAATATTTCCCCAGAGTGTGCTCTTCAATCTCCAGATGTTCGATGAGAGAAATAAGGAAGATTGACTTCAAGTCACAGTAAGACTTGTCCTTCCCATCGAGCAACGTACGTAGTCTGAACGCCATCTGCCTGGTCTCCGGAGTAAGGTCAATTCCGGGAAAGGACTCCATAACAGTCTTCTCAGCGTTGATTTCGATGGAGTTGACCAGCATGGCAGCTGCAGTTTTCACAGGCTCTTCCTGTACATCATCATTGTCGGAAGATAGGATGATGTTGATGTCCAACTCTGGAGGGGAGCTGTGATGATGAGAGGTTTCACCGGACTGCTGGTGGACAATAATTGCAGAGTCGGGATTATCTTCCTCGAAATCTGTGTCGTCCGTAGGTTGGGACACAGATTGACTCTGGCCAGCTTGTTCCAGAACCTGTGCTTCGAAGGTTTGGCGAACAGAAGGAATGGGTATGGATACCTGTGCGGCGATCTGTTCGGTTATATCTTTATGTGAGGGGAAGATTGAGCGAACAGGTTGGGACTGTACTTCCATCTTAGCAAACTCCATGTGCAACCTGCGTGAGATAGGAGTTGGAGATTTAATCCTCACAGACTTGGCAGGTCTGTCAAGCTGTTTGCTGGGGGCGGGCTGCCTCTTCTTCTTGTTGTCTCTCTGATCTGGAGGTACCCAGGCTGGGTTGGACCTTCCCATCTCATACAGATAGGGTTTGACGGAGTCGTCATACTTGGCGAAAACTGTGTTGTCGACGCCAATTATGAGTTCGAGCTGCTTCTGGTCCTTGGGGACCTTCTCTTTGTTGAAGGGCGTCCGTCCATTCCAATGAAGGTCGGGGTGGACACCTTGAATGAGGGAGCAGATTTTGGTGCCCAGTCGCAGGTTTCGGGCAACTCGGAATTTAGTCAGCTCGTCACCTTTGAAAGTGATCGAGAGCTGCTTGATCTCTTCATTAATCAGCTCGAGAAGAAATCTGGCCCAGTTCACATCCAGACCCTGCACGATTGCAGTCATCACCCTAAACTTCGCTGGGGTGATAGCGTCGTGGTTACCAGAGTAACCAAGAAAGACCTTGTGTACAAAGTCAAAGAGAACTCTGTATGCAGGTCTCGGCAGAGGTCGCGAGAACCTCTTGCCATCGTATTTTTTTGCAGGTTGCATCAGGGCTTTCTGGTACATAACTTCCAGATCTGCATCCGGAACCTCCAATATGAGACCTGAGGTCTTGTGATACAGGATTTCGACAGATCCCGAATCTGTCATTCCGTATGTTCGAGAGATGAGCGGCAGAATGAGAATAGGCTCATCAGGTTGGTTGGGCATCGGAAGATGGAAGGCGGCGGAGTCGACATCTTCCGTGCAAAAGTAGGAGAGAATAAACATCGCTACTTGTTGCGGAAACCAAAATTGGGGCTCGTGAGTAATGATCTTGTAGAACCCTTCCGCAGCTTTGATGTAGGCGTGCATCTCGTTGAGACTAGCGTAACCATAGGTAGAGAAATTTGCAGAGGGCTCCGTGAGAATGTACTGCTGCATGTATTGAATCTTCTGTTCCGTGGTTGTAGGAAGATTGTAGGACGTGGATTCTCCTGCCATTGCGAAAAAATATTAGCGAACTTAGAGTTTTAAATTTTGAAAGGAAGAAGTTGCAAAAAAAATGGCGGAAGAATTCAGGATTTGAGTAAGGAAGACGATGCACAGTTATGTGAGTATATATAGAAGATAAGATGGGCGGTTGAGAATGAGGTAAGTCAACCATTCAACGGATAGGATTAAAACCCTAGAAATTCGTGAAGTAGTGGGCGCGTGGGGAGGTTTGTGAAGCCTACTCGCACAACCCCTACACTCAACCGTTGCCTCGCATTTAATGCAGATTTGACACTGTGCATGTGCTTTTTGACATACATGGAAGTGAAGTGCGAATGTTAAGTAATGTGTCAGAATATCCTTAACAATGATTTCAATAAATAACAAAACACATGCTTCAATAAATAAAAATGATTGATAAGGCATAAATTGACCAAGTGAAGCAAGAAATATTTCATTAGTGAAACAAGAAATATTGCAAGAAATATTTCATTGAGATTTGAACAGTAGAAATATTTTAAAACATATCATTGCATATATAAAACATAATTCAAAAACATGGAGACTGATACAGGTCGTCCATGACACTTCCCTATGCGAACTGTGACTTATCAACAGTTTCTGATCTCGCAGTTTCCACATTTTCTGAACTCGCAGTTTCCACCTAGCTGGACTGTCCTTTGTCCACCGTGAACTGCCCATATGCATCCTTTTCACCAATGATGAACTCCCATAGCTTGGCATTTTCAGCTTGCAAAGCTGCAACCTTTTCATCAATATATAACTTGTTTTCCAGCTCCAACATGTCAAGCTTTCGAGACATTTTAAGGAATTCTGCGTTGAAGAAGGATAACATCTTGTCAACTGCTATTGAGCTGTTGAAAGAGGATGAAAGAGCTGCGGAGTTTGGAGCTGCGGAGCCTGGGGCCTGGTCCTGAGCTTTGGACGGTGAGCCTAGAGTGGACTTGTCGCCAGCAGGTTCCACATCAACCTGTGGAGGGGCAAGTTACGTTGGACTAGCAGGTTTAGGGTCTGCCTCCACGAAGGTCGCTGCTGCAGATCGAGTGGTGCGCTTTTGTGAGGGCGCAGACTGTTGATCCATCATCTTCCGTTTTCCTTTACGGACTTTCTCAGCATCTTCACAGCTTTCTTCTTCATTCTCACTTTCATCTCCACTTTCATCTTCTTCTTCCTTTGAATCGCGCATTTCTGTGAGTAAACGCTTGGCTACACCGCTTGCTTTGTTGATCTTGTGTGGCAGAATGTCAAGTATCATGATCAACTGGTTGCAGGTGTGAGGAACCAGCTTGTCCTCAAGAAATCCGGTGCAGACAGGCCACATCCGATTAGTAAGTGTTCTCTGTAGGATGATGGAGAGCTTGGTGCCATGACGAAGCTGCATGTTGGCCTTTATCCTGGCAGGTTGCTCCGCTGCCTCTTTGATGAACAGATTGACTAGCACCCTGGCCCAGTTAACATTTAACTGCTTCATCACAGCAGTCAGCAACTTGAACTTCAATAGAGTGACAGCTTCATTCGAGCCTAGATAAGAGAAGAACACGTTGTGGACGAACTCGAAGAGGAGTCTGTACTCAGACTTCAAGTCATGGCGGTAGAAGGTTTTCTGATCGTAAACCTTCTTGGGCTCGAACAATGCTTGCTGATACACGTCATTGACAGCATCCATGGGCACATCATCAATTGTCGTGATGGCCCCTACATCCGTCAGTCTGTAGGTCTGAAGGACGAGTGGAAGAAGATGATGCCGTTCTTCTTCATTGTTGACTAGAAAAGTCACCGTTGCGGGATCTCCGGCCATTGATTCCAAAGAGCACAGCAAATAGGCAACATTCAACGGTAGCGTCACTCGCGGATGTTGAGTGATGATATTGAAGAAACCATCACATTGGGTGATAGCTTCAATCATCGGATCCAGGCCTCTGTATCCATACGTGTCTAACACAGCAACTTTCTCAAAGAAGATGAGAGGGGTTGCTTTCTTTACTTGAGCACTTAGTGAATCTGTAGACATTTTGCAGAGAAGGTTAGGAATGATTACGAATTTGTGATTTTTGAAAAAGAGCGAAAGAAATTTTGAAACTTGATTTCAAAGGATTTCAAGAAATGCGTAAGGATTTCAAATGATTCTCTCTATTTATAGAATTTTCTCCAACGGTTAAGATTTTATTAATAAATCTCTACGGCGAGTGAGTTTCACGTGCTTCAGAGAGAGTGAGTTTCACGCGCTTCTTCTCTCTTCTTTTTCCCTCTTAGATTGACAGAAATCCCTTGATCTTCGTAAAAAACTTTTCAAACACTTAAACAGTAAATAGATTTGAAAAAGATTTTTAAGAGAATAAATAAGGAGTGGAAATAATAAATTCTGCTAAGAATTAAATGGAGATTGATACGACATCTCCAGTTCCCCCTTAAAGGTTGGCTAGTAATTTTAACTTTCAACGCAGTTTGTGTCCTCAGGCTGCGTGTCGCCGAACTGCTTCTATTGAGCTGCAGTTTCCAAGTCAGTCTGCTCTTTGCTGACCTGTGCTAGCAAACTGGTTTGTCAGCATGCAGTTTCCAAGTCAGTCTTCTCTTGGCTGACTTGTGCTAGCAAACTGCTTTTGTTAGCATGCAGTTCCCAAGTCAGTCTGCTCTTGGCTGACCTGCTCTAGCGAACTGTTTTTGTTGGCGTGCAGTTTCCAAGTCAGTCTGCTATCTTGGACACCGAATTTGGTTGTCAGCTCATTAGCATATTTAGATTGACAAATGAAGATGCCATCCGCAGATTGCTTGACCTGCAGGCCGAGGAAGAAGTTCATCTCCCCCATCATGGACATTTTGTACTCATCCTTCATGAGTTCTTCGAACCTGTCACATAAAATTTTTGACCTAGATCCAAAGATAATGTCATCAACATAAATTTGCACAAGAAGAATATCATCCTTGTACTTGAAAGTAAATAAAGTTCTGTCGACCGATCCCCTTTTAAAACCAGAATGCAGTAGGAATGTAGACAACGTTTCATACCAAGATCTGGGAGCTTGTTTCAAACCATATACTGCTTTGTGCAGTTTGTAAACTTTCTCTGGACCAGCTTCCTCGAAACCTGGTGGTTGTTCAACGTAAACTTCTTCACCAAGAATTCCATTGAGGAAAGCACTCTTCACGTCCATTTGGTAGACTTTGAACCTTTGATGAGCTGCATATGCTAGAAACAGCCTTATTGCTTCTAGTCTTGCCACTGGTGCGTAGGTCTCATCATAGTCTATCCCTTCTTGTCGACAGTAACCTTTGGCAACTAATCTTGCCTTGTTTCTGATTACTTCAGCATTTTCATCCTTCTTATTCCTAAACACCCATTTTACATCAATCACTCCTTGATGTGTAGGTCGATCAATTAGTGACCATACTTCGTTCCTTTTGAACTCGTTGAGTTCCTCTTGCATGGCTGTGACCCAGTCATGATCGGCAAGAGCTTCTTCAACAGTTTTGGGTTCAAAGTAGGAGAGATAACAGCTTAGTAGACATCTTTCACCTATCTGTCTTCTTGTCTTCACACCCGCCTTTGGGTTCCCAACAATGAGATCTTCAGTATGAGCATCGACCCATCTCCTTCAACGAGAGATTTCTTCTTCTGTGAGAATTGGTTCAGGGTCTGTTATGGGATCTTCAAACTCAGGTAGAGGTTGAGGAGTGAAGGGGTCAAGCTCTTCAAATTGTTCAGCAAGCTGATCCACTGACAGTTCTGCATTGACTGCAAGTTCTGTTGAAGTTTCTGGATCAGTTGAGGAGGTTCTGGTTGGAGGAGCTTCGGTTCCCCCTTAGTTTGTTCCCCCTTGCTGAATGGGTGGATGTTGTGGATTGAAACCTTGTACAGGCTGACTTTCTTCTTCTTCCAAGTCGGTTGAGCTCCAAATTAGTATTTCATCTCGAAATTGCGTGTTGGAACCTGCTTGATTTTGACTTGCACCTGTACTTTCTTCAGGTTGAGTCTCCCTGTACTCACTGATAGATTCATCAAAAACAACATGTGGTGTTACTTCCACAATATGAGTTTTCTTGCTAAAAACTCTGAAAACTTTGCTGATCTCTGAATATCCTACAAATATTCCTGGATCTGCTTTGCTATCAAATGTTTTTAACTGTGATTTCCCATTATTATGAATGTAACACACGCAACCAAAAGATTTAAGATATTTCAATCGAGGTTTCTTATCTTTCCACAGCTCGTATGGAGTTTTTTCATGTCGTTGATGAATGATTGATCTGTTCTGAGTGTAGTAAGCTGTGTTGATTGCTTCAGCCCAGAACTTCTTGGGAAGATTGGTTTCATTAAGCATTGTGCGAGCTGCTTCCTTTAGCGACCTGTTGCGTCGTTCAACAACGCCATTCTGTTGAGGTGTGCGAGCTGCTGAAGTTTGATGAGTAATTCCATTTTTGGTGCAGTATGATTCAATCATATGATTAAGAAATTCTGTTCCACGATCGGATCTGATTGAAATCACACTTTTGTTCTTCACATTTGACAGTTTGGTGAGCATCGCAGGTAGCTCCACTAGTGTCTCCTTCTTTTTATGTAAGAAAATAACCCAAGTATATCGTGAGTAATCATCAACAATAACGAGAGTATACTTTTTACCGTTAATGCTTCTAGGAGTTACTGGACCAAATAAATCCAGGTGGAGTAATTCCAAGATTCTACTTGTGTTGTAGCTGCAATGCTGGGAAATGATGATTTGGTCTGCTTTCCAGCTTGACAGGCTTCACAAACATGATCTTTGTAATAGACTTGATCTGGAAGGTCATCTGCGAGCTTCTTGCGAGCAAGCTTGTTGATGGTTTTGAAGTTTAAGTGACACAGTCTCTTGTGCCATAGCCAGCTTACTTCAGATACAGGTTTGGTGACCAGACAGGTTTCTTTCTTATCTGACCATTGTACTATGTACAAGTTATCCTGCAAAATACCGGTAAGAAGAATTTCTTCTCCTTCCTTGTTCTTTATAGCACATTTGTTAGCAGAAAACTCTACTCTTTTTCCAGTAGAGCAGAATTGACTTACAGAAAAGATATTATGATTTAAACCTTCAACATAAGTGACATTAGATATTGTTGTTTTACCAACAATTAGATTACCGTAACCTCTTGTTTTCCCTTTAGAGTCTCCTCCAAAAGCGACTAGAGGTCCGTCAGATTCGATGAAGTTTGTAAGCAAGCTTTTGTCGCAGGTCATATGCTTTGTGCATCCACTGTCAATGATCCAGATCGTGCCACGAGCTGCTCGCTTTCTTCTTTGAGCTTTCCCATCCTGCAATTAGACAGATTTAGCAACCCACATGAATTTAGGTGCTTTGTTAGCAGATTGGGTTTTAGCAGCTTGGTTCCTAAGCTTCTTCTGTTGAGAGTTGTTGACTCGTGGCTTGGTCCGTTGCTTATTTGTTGAGTGGACGGCTTTATTGGAGTATGTAGTTTGCAGTCGGTAATGAACACGTTGATAGTATTGCTCCACATATCCACATCTGCAACGATCAATTCCAGATCCACTTCCATGTGGAAATTGATAGTGCCTACCTGACAGCTCAGGATATTGGTACCAATGATGGTTGTACCAGTAACATTCATTGTCAAGTGTTTGTTGATTTGGCCACTGCTCATAGTAGTTGTTTTGTTGTGGTCGAGCAGTTCTGGGTTGAGAGACTGCTTTTCCTTTACTAGCAGCTTGCACCCTTCTTGGAGCAGGTTGGCTTCCCTTTTGATAAGCAGGTTGCCCATACAGTTTCCTAGGAAGCTCAACCTTTTTCTGTTCTACTGACGGCCTTAGCTGCTGCTTCTTGATAGCAGGCTTTCCATGTTCTTTCACCAAGATTGCTTGAGGTTGTCGAGCTAGATTCTTCAGTTTGAGCTGCTTATCTGGTAGAGTGTGATGAGCTTTGCTTTCAACCAATCCTTTTTCTTTTACGAATAGGACATTCTCCTTTTCTTTGGCTTCGCAGGTTTCACCATGGAATCCAATGCCAAACTTTATCTGAGCAGGTCTCTGGGCAGCTTGCAAGGCTTCAAGCTTTTCACCATTTTTGTTCATCTTCATCAGGACTTGTTGAAGCTTGAGCTCTTTCTGCAACAACTTCTCATGCTCATTTGAGAGATCTGACAGCTTGCCGTTCAAGCTGTTGATCTCACTGTCCTTTTCAGTGAGCATATCTTTAAGGTTTTCTTCCCTTAAAGCTGATTGTCCTAATTGGATTTTTAGGGTTTCTATCTCCCTTTTTCTTGCTTCATCATGGACAGTGAGGTCTTCATTCATAGCAGCTTTGAGTTTCATGTTTTCATCCTCCAGCTTGGATCCCTCTATGACTATTTGTTTAAACATTTCTGAGAGCTTCTTGTAGTCATCAAGCTGTTGTTGAAACTCTTCATATGTTGGCATTTCGGGTAGTTCGAAACCTGCATTCTCGGAGTTAGTTGAATATGAAAATGAGGTTTCAATATCAACCTTGTATTGAATAAGATCGAGATATTTTCCCATGTAGCATTCCTTATATTCAAATTCTTCGTCAGCTAAGCGACATTCCTCCTCATCCAGTTCATCATCATCATCTTCGTCGGAGGAGGTTGAGTCTGATAATGTGGCAACTTCCTCAGCTGCGATCATGGCATTGTGCTGCTCCTTAAGCTTTTGGTCTCTTTTTGCGCGGAGCTCTTCGCGTTCAGCCTTTGATAAGTCTGGGCAGTCTGACTTGTAGTGACCTGGTCTGCCACATTCAAAGCAACCACCCTCTGGAGTGTTAGAAGAATTGAATTTAGAGGGTTTTGTTTTACCTTCACCTTTCTTGTCGGAAGAAGAGGTGGTTTGATTTCTCTTGAAATCTTTGTGATACCTACGAAATTTGTTGAAGCGTTTTTCAAGCTTTTCATTCCTTCTTGCCATGAGTGCATAGTCCTTCAACAATTTCTCCATTTTGGAGCATAAATCCTTTGGGATTGTTGTTTCCTCAGTCATTGATGCAGCTTTGAATGCAACATCTTTTTCTTTCTTTTCGGGCTTGGTCTTCTTGCTTGAAGACGCTTGTCCTGACCCGTGAAGTCTGATCATTTCAAACTCATTCCCGATGAGTAGATCAAACAGTTGCTCGGTTGACAGGTTGCTGATGTCCGACCTGCCGCGGTGCATGGCGCTGTACACATGCCAGCTTGCTAGGAGAGATTGGATTACTTTGAGATTGAGTTCGCGCTGTGTATATTTATCTTTCTTGAGAGCTGCGATCTCCAAAGTGATCATTGTGAATCTATTCTTGAGCTGATCAATGGTTTCCGTTGGCTGCATTTTGAATTCTTCAAATTTGCTGCATGCCACTGACAGCTTGTTCTCAAGCATTTCTGTTGAACCAAGGCTTATGGCTTTTAAGGTATCCCACATCTCCTTGGCAGTTCCAAGATTTCTTATCTTGGCCAGGTGGACTCCCTTAACTGTACTTGAGATCAACCCTTTTGCAAAGCTGTCAAGTCCAGCTTCCTTTCTTTCTTCGTTTGTGTATTTTCTGGGATCTTTGATCTTTGGCACATATGTTGCTTTGGAAGCTTTATCTCCAGAAACTTCGATATCATAGGGCTCGTAGATTGGCGTTGGACCATTCTCGATGACATCCCACATCAGCACATGATGAGCTTGGAGACACATCTTTATACGAAAGCTCCAGTCTTCAAATCCCTGCACAGAGAAATCTTCGCAGACGCGGAGAAGTGAAGCTTCCATAATAACAGTTTATGTATGAATGCACAAGCACAATTCTTAGAGATCTAGTTCTATTTGACACTGAAATACAAGAAACCTTCTAGTATGCAGAAGCAATGGTCAAAAGAACCACTGCTCTGATACCACTTGTAGGTCCCGATAAGTATTTATTGGTGTATGGGGGAGGGGGGGGAATACACCAATTAGCCAACAGTTTTGACTTTTCAAAAAGATTTGATCTTACTGAGTCGTCACTCAGTTTATCAGAGCAGTTTAGTTTTTCCAGATTAGACAGTAAACTGCTGAGCTTGTAAAACTAACCTGCATGCGGAAGTTTGGTGGAAAGGTTGGCTAACAGGTTTCAAAACAGTTTTCAAAGAAAACTTTAGTTCAGATAAGTGTTCATGCAAACTGTGAAAGTGGCTAACAGTTTTCAAAGACAGTGCACATGCAAGACAGGTTACAATAATGCAGGTTGTGAGCATGCAAACTGTGTGAATAAAGATGTAAAGATAAATAATAAGAGAGAGAAACACGAGGAGTTTTTATCGTGGTTCGGAGTAAACAGCTCCTACGTCCACGCCAGATCCTGTCGAATCTGTAATCCCTTAACTTGAGATTTTCACTCCTTTTAACACGGGTGGAGGTCCAGTCCAAATTCAAGTCTTTCTCTTAGACTGAATCTAGCACGTTTCTAGAGTCGTGTCTCTTCTTACTTACATACAATCTTACATACAGACTTACTAACACTAAATGACTAGTGCTACTATCCAAACTTGAAAGCTGTGAATAGCTATCGTTGTAAGGAATACAACTCAATCAACTACACTAGTTTTTCAACTTTGATGGTAGTGAGAGTGTATGTGATGTGTTCTAGTAAGACAGTTTCCAGATAGATCGGAAATCTACAATGATCAACACTTGGGAAAACTCTAGTTATTTCGAGTGTTGATTGAATGATTTTCAGCTTGAGATTTCTGCAGCGTTTTTAGCTCATGTATTGATTTTCCCGTACTTCAATCTGGAATGAGTTGAGGTATTTATAGAGAAGCCTTTGAAATAGAGCCGTTGGAAGTGTGTCAGGATTTACAGATTCCGTATACTGACACAATTCTTGTCGTTGAGTGAGAGCAAATTTCATAACCATAGCTCAGGTTGGCCTTCACAGGTTGAGCTTCCTATACCTCGAACTATCTTTGGTCTTCTGTAACCTTCGCGTGAAATCTTCGAGTATTGTAAGAGCAGGTTACATAGACAGGTTACCTAATGCAACAGTATGACATGTTTGAGTAGACTAGGTACAAGGTTGCACTACCAACCTTGACCTTTACATAGCAACCTGTCCGGTTAGGCTTGACTGATCCTGAACACGGAGATCAGCCTGTTCCAATTAAGAACTTATATCTAAGTGTGGTTTCTAATAACATTATCAAAACTAAGTTTCAAAGGGTTCCCAACAGGTGCGTATCGCTTAAACTCATAGGCTCGTGAGTGTTGATCGTATAAACTTACATAGGCTCTTAGGTGCCCATGTAAACCCCAAGTTTTGAGTGAAGTTCATCAATAAGTGAAGGTGATGAGAGTGGATGTAGGAGCGTAACCTCCGAACCACTATAACTCTTGTGTTATGCGCTTTACATTCTTTATGCTTTGATTTATTGCACACACACACACACGCTTTAAGTGAAAAACTGTTTTTAAGTGCAAGATAACTAAAGCGGTATAATAGCTCACCACATTCCGCACCGCATCACTCGCCTAGCAAGAAGCTTTGAAAGCGTGAAACACTTTCAAAGCGTCACACTTCGCAAGAGGCCGAAAAATCGAAGAGAAGTTAAACACTTCTCCACACACGTATTCACCCCCATTCTCTACGTGTGTGACTCGCTACTTTCGGGACCAACAGATTCTTACTTGGATTAATCATCAACTGATGTTATTGCCGAGAAGCAAATCTCTCCTTACCGCTGCAGCTCCTGAATTCCTAGCACCATTGTAACCGTTTGGTTACTGATAGGATATGGCCCAGCTACTAGGCCCAAGCACCAGCCCAATATAATTGGACCTCGGCAAATAAGCTCGACCTAGATGAGCTCGGCCCACTGAAAGGCCTAGAAGACACTTCGGCCCAATCCAGCAGCGCAACCCAAGAGTAAAAAAGCTCGGTCGACCCACGATCTCCAACCCACGATCTCTAACCCACGACTGCTGATGTGGTGCCCCACGACCTCGGCTGTAACTGCCACGACCTCAGCTGTAACTGCTGCTGGGCGCCTATAAATAGTGATGCTAGGATAGATTGAAGGGACATTCGGTAAACTCGAGAGTATTAATATAAACTCCTTTCTCCGTGGACGTAGATCTAACCAAAGGATCAAACCACGTAAACTCTTGTGTTCATACTTTTCTGCAAATCTTACTATCGCATAAACACTCTAAAATCCACGATCGATCACTGGCGCCGTCTGTGGGAATCGAAATTTTTGTAAAACCGATCAGAGTTTTTGAGTGAAGATACGATGGTGAAACAAACCCGCTCCACCACCACCGCTGCTGCCGCTGCTACTGCCAAGGCGAAGCAGAACCGGGCTGACCAGTCCACCAATCCACCTCACATACCGGCCAACGAGAAGAGGTCGACACAAGTCAAACTGCCTCTAAAAGACGACCTGGCAAGCAGCCCATAACCGATCAAACTCCTGAAGGCCACCTAGAAGATGTCACATCGAGCCAGTCCGGGGATTCAGCTAGCCGCAGCGAGCCAAGTCGGGGTGGACGCCGAAGTGACAACGCCGCACTCTAACCCGAGCTTGGAGATGCACTGAAGGTGTACTTGGACCTCCACGAACAAGACTTCCGCAAGTTCATCGATCAACATCGACAACAGAGTCAACGTGGAGAGGACGGAGCCGAACTGGCACAACGGCGATCCCCAAGTCTCCAGATCGTTAGAGATAGGATCGCCGAACTTCCCCGAAGGCGACAAAACTACAATCGCCGTGGGAACAACGGCCGCGCTTCACCGCAGCGTGGTTCAACATCACCTCGTCAAAACGCCGTTCCACCTCGGCGTGATGAAGGAAACCCGTACCAGGGAAGATTCACTATCTATGGTCGAATCTCCACTCCATTCACCAATAGGATACTCTATACTCCTCTTCCGTCAACGTATAGAGTACCTCCTATCCCGCCCTACAACGGGTCACACGACCCCAGCAACTTCCTATCCCGGTTCCAGTACAACATGATGAACCAGGGACTTGCCGAAGACGTTTACATGTGTAAAGTCTTCCCTGAGCTGCTAGTGGACAACGCTAGAAGCTGGTTCGATAGCCTGCCTAATGGCAGCATAGGGTCGTATGCCGACCTACTCGATGCCTTTGAGCGTCGCTTCTTTCAAAAGGCCGAGGCAAAGATCAGCCCAGCCCAGCTCCTAACCTTAAGGCAGGGGCGAGGAGAAACGATCAGCGACTTCCTAGCCCGTTTTTATAACGAGAGCCTTAAAGTCGATCGTCTCTCCGACGACGTGCTTATCTCGGCATTCCAAAATGCCATTCAGCCCGGAACTCTCTTCAGAGAGCTCGTAAAGGCACGCCCAACGACCTCCAGGCAGCTATGGAGGATTACTGATACATTTGCGGAGGCGGATGAGGCCGATCGGAAAAAGCGGGCAGCAGATCGGCCCGAAAATAACGATAAGAGGAAGAAAGAGGAGCGCACCGACCACGGGCAAGGTCGCCGAAGTGCCCTCGAAAGGTTACAGCGAGGACCCCTCTAGTCCCGCTTAGGACCTCAGCCCAACCAAGACCGAAGTCAGTACACACCACTGACAAAGTCCAGGGCCGAAATATACGAGCTTCATGCGAACTTATTCGAGAAGCCACCGCCCTTGTCTCGAGGTGGATCGAAATGCCGATCTAAGGAGAAATACTGTAAGTTTCATAATGACTACGGTCATGAAACCGAGGACTGTAGGGACCTCGCCTCGGACATCGAGCACATGGTACGCGATAGTACCCTTAAATTGTACCAAAGTCGCAACCAGAAAGAGGCCCGACTTCAAGGGAAGGGCAAGGGAAAGAAAAATAGGGGAGGCAACAACTGTGCCCCCCATCACGACAAGAGGCCAAAGCACGATGATGAGGATGAGGATGAGGATGAAGACCAGCCTCAATATGATGCAGTCATCACTGCCATCACCGGGCTGCCCGAAGGCGCGACGAAGTCATCGTTGAAAGCCGAGGCCCGAAGTTAACAGCGGGAAGAACCTGCCCAGAAAAGGTTCAAGAAGGACGAGGTCGTCACCTTTTCCGGCGATGACCCAGTCCCCCATGCCGTACCGCATCAAGATGCTACCATAATCGAGGCCGTGGTAGCCAACAAATTGGTCCACCGCATATTTATTGATAGTGGAGCCTCTGTGAGTGTGCTTTTCAAAGACTGCTTCGATAAGCTCGATATCGAAGAAGCACGTCTAAGGCCGGCACCCATGCCGCTAAAGAACTTCACACAACAAGAGACGACGACGGAAGGCATCATTTCGCTGCCCGTGACAGTTGGAAAGAACCCGTTGTCCACTACGAAGATAATACACTTCTTCGTCGTAAAAGTCAGCTCCCCCTATAACATCATCTTAGGAAGAGATTGGCTAATAGTGACGAAGGCGATCTGCTCGGCCTACCACTTGACGATCAAAATTCCGTCTAAAAATGGAGTGATCATGCTTCGGGGAAACCAGCTACAGGCCAAGGAGTGCATGCAGGTCGCACTCCGAGGTGCTGGGAATCAGCACCCTCAAGCATAGCAACTACAGAACCCCGAAGAGATGGAGCCGATGTCACCCCCATCCGTCAAGCCGGCCGAAGACGTCGCATTATACGAAGATGACCCTGCCAAGGTCGTCAAAGTAGGGTTCGTCGGAGAGAACGGGCTCCGAAGTTAAATTATCCGGCTCCTTCGGGAATACAGAGATGCCTTCGCTTGGTCGCCGCTAGACATGACCGGAGTGGCACCAAGCGTCATCACTCATCACCTCAACATTGATCCCGAGGTAAAACCAGTTCGACAGAAGCAGTGAGCCTTCGCAGCCGAAAGAAATCAAGTGATCCATGACGAGGTTCGCCAACTGCAAAAGGCCGATATTTTATTCGAAGTGAAATATCCGACCTGGTTGGCCAACCCCGTGATGGTGAAAAAGCAAGGAGGCGGGTGGCGGATGTGTATTGACTACACCGACCTCAACAAGCACTGCCCAAAAGACTGCTACCCCCCTCCCCAACATTGACAAGAAGGTCGAAGCTCTTGTTGGCCACAAGATGTTCAGCTTCTTGGACCTATATAAGGGATACCATCAAGTCCTCATGAACGCCGAGGACGCGCCGAAGACCGCCTTCATCACGGACTTCGGCATCTATGCATATAAAAAGATGCCCTTCGGACTGAAAAATGCTGGAGCAACATACCAAAGGATGGTCGACAAGATATTCGAAGCCCACATCGGTAGAATTGTCGAAGTGTATGTAGACGATATAGTCGTTAAAAGCAAGGAAATTGCCGCTTGTGTAAACGACCTCAAAGTTGTTTTTAGCCTACTTCGTGAAGTGAATCTAAAATTAAACCCGGAAAAGTGTACTTTTATGGTCCGATCTGGAAAATTTCTAGGGTGTTGAGTTTCACGCGAAGGTCTAAAGGCTAACCCATCAAAAGTCCGAGCCATCTAAGAAATGCAAGTGCCGAAGTCAATCCATGACGTGCAAAAACTGACGGGCTGCCTAGCCGCCCTAAGTCGTTTCCTATCTAAGGCTGCCGAAAAACAACTCTTGTTCTTCAAGATACTAAAGAAGGCGCCGAACTTTGAATGGAACGACGAGCACAGGAAAGCTTTCGACGGCTTGAAGAAGTACCTCGCAAACCTCCCTACATTATCTGTACCAAAAGAGGGTGAGGTCCTCTCTCTATACCTCGCCAACGAGGCAATCAGTGCGGTCCTGGTGCGAGAATAAATACGTCGTCAGCTACCCGTCTATTTCATAAGCCGAGCCCTAAAAGGACCGGAAACGATGTATCAACCTTTGGAAAAGGTCGCACTTGCATTGGAAAATGCAGCAAGAAGACTTCGACCGTACTTCCACGCGCATCCAATACAAGTGCTGACCGACCTTCCACTTCGGAAAGTGCTTACAAAACCAGAAACATCCGGGCGAATCGCTAAATGGGCTGTAGAACTCGGCGAGCACGCGATTTCCTTTGTAACTCGCCAAGCCATTAAAGGGAAAGCCTTGGCCGATTTCCTAGTAGAAGCCAAGTTCACGGACGCGCAGCAGTCCGCCGAACCTACTGAGGCTAAATCAAAGGCCGAAGCACCGAAGCCACCGCCGCAAGACTGTTGGAAGGTCTACGTGGATGGGGCCTCAGGCAACAAAGGAAGCGGAGCCGGGGTCTTACTCATCAGCCCTGAAGGAAATGAGACTACCTATGCACTCCGGTTCAACTTCCCGACCACAAATAACGAAGTGGAATACGAAGCTATAATCGCTGGACTTCGTCTAACCCAAGCTCTCCAAGTACAAGCCATCCAAGTTCATAGCGATTCTCAAGTCGTAGTGAGCCATATGCTAGGCAAATACGAGGCCAAAGGTGAACGAATGAAAAAATACCTCCATACGGCCAAATGCCTACAACAAAGCTTCTCATACTTCGAGTTGGTACGGATCCCAAGAGGAGATCATGGCTGAGCTGACGCACTAAGCAAGCTAGCGTCGTCTTCAGCGACCTCTCTGGTGGAAGAAGTACAGCTCCGAAGCATTGATGAAGCCGAAGTTAACGTAGTAACTGAAGATGGACCGAACTGGATGACTCCACTTCGCAACTACTTAGGAGAAAGCGAACTCCAACCGATAAGGTCGAGGCTAGGAAGCTCCTAGCTAAATCCACCAAGTACGTCCTGGAACAGGGAGTGTTGTATAGAAAGTCCTACCTCCAACCTCTCCTAAGATGTGTGGGGCCCAACCAAGCGAACTACGCACTGCGCAAAGTCCATGAAGGCTCCTGTGGCAGTCACATCGGAGCCCACGCCCTGTCCAAAAAGATCATGAGGTGGGGGTACTATTGGCCCACTATGTTCCAAGATGCCATCGACTTCGTCAAACAATGTCCGAAGTGCCAAATCCATGCGACGGTTCTGAGGTTGCCACAGACCGAATTGGCCAGCATGCAAAGCCCTTGGCCGTTCATGCAGTGGGGAATAGACATCGTCAGCCCGTTCGAAAAAGCTCCCAGCCAACTACAGTTCCTCATTGTAGCCATCGACTACTTTACAAAGTGGGTCGAAGCCGAACCACTGGCGCGGATCACAAGTAAAAACGCCCTAAACTTCATTTGGAAGAACATAGTTTGTCGCTTCGGCATACCTCATGTGCTCATCTCAGATAATGGAACCCAATTCACAGACAGGACGTTCAGAGAATGGTGTGACGAACTCCACATCCAACAGAAGTTCACCTCGGTAGCCTATCCCCAAGCGAATGGTCAAACCGAGGTTACGAACCGAACGATAGTCAAAGGGTTAAAAACCTGACTCAATAAGGCCAAAGGAGATTGGGCAGCGAACTTACCCCAAGTCCTGTGGTCGTATCGAACCACCCCCTGGACATCACACGGTGAAACACCATATAGCTTGGTGTATGGAACCGAAGCGGTGATCCCGGTAGAGATCGGTTTGCCGAGCCCCCGAATGCTTAACTTCGCAACCCAAGACAACGAAGAGAGACTTCGAACTAACTTGGATTTGCTAGAAGAAAAACGAGAACAAGCCTACATACAAGAAGCTCGATACAAATAGCAAGTAGCTCGGTATTATAATAACCGGGTGAAGTATCGACAGCTCCAAGTAGGCGACTTCGTACTTCGGAATAACGAGGTCAGTAAGGCGGAGAAGCTCGGCAAATTAGAAGCCACCTGGGAAGGACCATACCGAGTTCAAGAAGTCCTCGGAAAAGGGTCGTACAAGCTCGCCCACTTATCCGGTGAGCCCATACCCCGTACATGGCACATCACCCACTTAAAGAGATACTTTGTATAAACGGAGAGTAAAGTTCAAGTTCATTTAGGTTGTAAGCGTCGGGTCGTCTTGTTAAGTTTTGTCTTATTTTAACTTCATTCAATTAAATTTTAATTTTTCATTTACTCGCTTAAATCTTTTGCATACATTTTGCACGTTTCTCTCTTGTTTATGTTGAGTATTTCGACTTTAAAATCCTGACGAGGATAACACAAATAAACTCCGCTTTAGAGTAATACTTAAACGCACGTAAGGGGACCACCCCTATCGATAAATTCAACAAATAAGGAACCTGAAAGCCTTAACTTCGTCTTCAGACGAAGTGGCTAACTGCAAGCCTTAACTTCGTTCTCGGACGAAGTGGCTAACTGAAAGCCTAAACTTCGTCACCCGACGAAGTGGCTAACTGCAAGCCTTAACTTCGTTCTCGGACGAAGTGGCTAATTGAAAGCCTAAACTTCGTCACCCGACAAAGTGGCTACCTGCAAGTCTTAACTTCGTTCTCGGATGAAGTGGCTAACTAAAAGCCTATACTTCGTAACCCGATGAAGTGGCTACATGAAAGCTGCCTTCATTTAAAACAAAGGAGTCTACCTTAGTTAAAGACGAGGATGAAAAACTTAAATAAGAGTGCTAAAATTTTTCGTTTTATGGAAAAAAATGTACAAATATTACATTAAGAAGACGAAGAACCCGGAGGTTTTGGCTGACTAAAACTGAGCCAATCTCTAGCAAAATCCCTGCCAGAATTAAAGTTTAAGATATCGTCTACACTAAGCCTGTCTCTACCTCGTCCCGGAGCCGAACTTCGACCTCTACCTTGAATATTTTGGCTCGCTCGACCCCGACCTCGTCCAGATGCCAACCGCCGCTCTTGACTGTAAAATTCTCGAGAGTGGCGTGTGACAATCCTAGGATCAGGGTCGACAGACCTCGAAGATTCCCCTTCCAAAAATTCTCTGGAAGTACGGTCAAGCAACCCCGGATCCGAACCATGGGTGACCGAGGTTGAAAACTCAGCCTCTGACAAAATACGTCGCTTTAATTTCGGAAAGCGATCAAGGACTTTCTCATAGATGCTTACCACACGGATGAGTTCTTCAAATTCATCCCGAACCTGCTAGGAATCCTTCCCATATTGATCCCTATAGCTTCGGCACCGAGCCTGAAGTTCCTTGACTTTACTGTAGGTTTCCGAAATGGTGGATCCTCCAGTTCGGTGAATAATAGCCTCGTACTCCGTATACTCCACGACAATCTCCTTGCAAGTTTTGATGTCGTCCAAAGCCTGCTGGTACTTGTCATCGAGCTCCAGATACTTTGCATGCACTGCGTCAAGTTTTTCCTGAGCAGTTCGAAGCTTCACTTCACCCTCGACCTCAATTTTATCAGCTTGCTTCTTCCAGTTCGAAGCATTGAGCTCGGCTACTTCTACAGCTCGGTGATGCTCGGAAATTTCCTTCACGAAGTGAGAAGCATCAAAAAAATCGGGAGCAGACTACAAAGAATAATACAAGCAAGTTTCAACAAAAAACCATTTTATTTATAGGCGAACACGGCAAATGAAACGCCACCCTAATGGTGACGAAGTACAAGGCTACAACAAAAAATAAAAATAAAAAAAATAGAATATAAGAGAAAGAACACATGAGAGAGGTCAAATTAAACCCCCTCATGGTTTCCTTCATCCCTGTCGACCTCGAGTTTGGCGTCGGCTTCCCCCGACCTCCCTCTAGTGGCGTCGGCAGTAGGGTCCTTTGACAGTTTGGCGATCGCGGCCTCCAGCCTATCATCCCTGTCGATGGGACAATTCCGAATCGCAGTCTCCGATAGAAGGCACCTCTGCTCAGCCAGCCTTTCTACCACTGGTACCTCCGCTGTGCTCTCCACCAGCACCTCGGCATATTCCCGCAACATCTCCTCTTCAGAACATGCCTCATACCCATACTTGACCTTATCCAGGTCTGGGTAATCCTGGGCAATCAAGTCGATGACTGCGGCAGAAATTGAAGTGCTCATAGCACCCACCAATTGGGTAACGGTCCTACCAAAGTGCCGGGACCGAAAAATACGCTCGGCGAAAGCTCGGATCATCCCGCCTTGGCTAGTAACTACACGGGCCATTTTCTCCCGCTCCACAGTGAGCTGGGGCTTCAACTCCGCCACCTCGGCCTCCAGGTCGGATGCTTTCTTCTTCACTTCTTCGGTGGCGGCGAGGGCCTTAGACTCCCGTTTCGCCGCCATCTTGGCCTTGGCCACGGCCACGGCCACCTTTGCCATGAGATCGGCCTTAACTGCCTCGACCTCGGCAGAGAGTTTCTAAAATTTGGCAACTCCGTCAGTAACGAAGTTTACCAGGCTTTTCAGTCCGGCCACAGCCACCTCGGCCTCCTGCACAGATAATAATGTTAGAACAAAAACCTAACATCAATATCTAATATACCGAATTCCACTCACCTCGGAAAAAGACATTTCCCTGTATGCGTCTTGGCCCACAAGCCGATTGCCTTCATACACCCCCACCTCGTCAATTAAGGGAAGCCGAACTCCCTCAATCTGGTGGCCCATAGTAAGAGGTGGAGGCGAGCTTGCCCGAGCTGCACCATGCTGCGAACCCTCTGAAACCGACCTAGTCAGGTCGGTCGTTTCCTCAGCCGAAGTACCAGACACCGTCTGTACCACGGCAGGAGAGGTCCTAGCCCTCTTTTTTTTCCGCTGCACCGCAGCCTGAAGATCTTGAGGATTCACTGCAAAAACGCCATATATTAAACATCGGACACATAACATCTCATTAAATAGGTGAAGCAGAGCCTCACCCAAATCCGCAGACACATTGCTGTCATATAGGCTCAGCCCGTACTCCGAAAGCTCGGCCTCAGAGTAATTCCTCTCAATAAGGCCGAGGTTCATCAAACTCACTTCGAGTTCGCTGGTGGGTTTTTCAGCAACAGGAAATGCGAACTTACCCTTGGACCAAGGGTACAGAGGCACCCCTTCAGTCCGGCAGAAGAAGAATTTCTTCTGCCAGTTCGGCACTTTGGAGGGTGTATCCAATTTAAACCTATTGAGGGGTGAAAGGTAAACCCACCCAGTCGGACCCCGCTTAGGTCTAAAAAACTTAAGCAACAATTCTAAGTTAACAGAACCACCAAGGCGGCCGACCTCAACGCAAAATCCGACGATCTGTTTTACTGAGGGCGGTGCCAACTGTCCTAAAGATAGTTCGAGCTTCTCTAGAAGTTTGACAAAAATGTGATTCAACGGAAAACGAAGACCGAAGTGAAGATAGTCTTCATACACCGTGAAAAATCCTACAGGAGGATAACTACCCCTATCATCTATACGTGGTAGCACAAACTCCGCCGACTCCGGAAACAAAAAATTCCGAGCCAAATTCTGCATATGCGACTCACTCATTGTGGAGGCAATTTCAAGGGCAGAATCTGACCCAACTAGGGGTAAAAATTCAATTTCTCTAAGCCTGGGAGGGACTAGCGCACGGGTGTACACATTCAATCAAACCCTCGCCGGAAATACCCTAGACGGCGAGGGCGAAATCCCAGTGTCCACCCTATCCATATCTATCGGGAGAGAAGATGAAGAAGACGACATTACGAAAAAGTTACTTACTTGTTGCGGCTTTCACAGATTTTCACAGAATGTGGTGCGAATAGCGGCGGCAAACGCAGATCTCGGACTTAGGGTTTTCTCTCTCTAAAGTCGGGACAGTAAATTGGGGGAAAATGTTTGAAGGCGTACGCTGAAAGCTTTTATAAGCATATCTTCCGCCTTTTCAAATCCCGCCTCTTCATCTACCCAGTAAGGACGCGACGCGTGTCCTATGCGAGTTGTACTCCAACAGTCGCGACTTTTCATATCCCGCACATTCAAGCTCGACCTCGTAAACGAGGCGGTATGCATTTCGACTTCGTCGAAATCTTAATTTCGACGGGGCAATGCGATTCAAGCTCGACCTCGTCTAAACAAGGCGGTATGCATTTCGACTTCGTCGAAATCTTAATTTCGACGGGGCAATGCGATTCAAGCTCGACCTCGTCTAAACAAGGCGGTATGCATTTCGACTTCGTCGAAATCTTAATTTCGACGGGGCAATGCAATTCAAGCTCGACCTCGTCTAAACGAAGCGGTATGAATTTTGACTTCGTCGAAATCTTAATTACAGAAGGGGCAATGCAATTCAAGCTCAACCTCGTCTAAACGAGGCGGTATGCATTTTGACTTCGTCGAAATCTTAATTTCGACGGGGCAATGCAATTTACGCAAGACTTCGTCCAAACGAGTCGCTATGCACTTCACCTACATCCACGCAATCACTCATGTCCTCGCTTCCATACTTTTGGGGGGGGATGTGATAGGATATGACCCAGCTACTAGGCCTAAGCACCGGCCCAATATAATTGGACCTCGGCAAATAAGCTCGGCCTAGATGAGCTCGGCCCACTGAAAGGCCCAGAAGACACTTCGGCCCAATCCAGCAGCGCAGCCCAAGAGTAAAGAAGCTCGGTCGACCCACGATCTCCAACCCACGATCTCTAACCCATGACTGCTGATGTGGCGCCCCACGACCTCGGCTGTAACTGCCACGACCTCGGCTGTAACTGCTGCTGGGCGCCTATAAATAGTGATGCTAGGATAGATTGAAGGGACATTCGGTAAACTCGAGAGTATTAATATAAACTCCTTTCTCTGTGGACGTAGATCTAACCAAAGGATCGAACCACGTAAACTCTTGTGTTTATACTTTTCTGCAAATCTTACTATCGCATAAACACTCTAAAATCCACGATCGATCAGTTACTTTTGCAGTTCTTTCAATTTCTAAGTTCGATTGATAGAGAACCACTCGCTTTGCCCTAATGCATGGTTTTGATTTTATGGTAAACCGACATTTGCAATTTAAGATTAAACATGTGTTTTGATTTTGGGGGCATTTATGATGATTATTTCCATTTCCAAGATTGGTTCGAAGATTGAAGACGATTTTGTTGCGGTTCATGATGACTACAGACCTCCATTTCTTAAACTAACTTGTGATTATAAATCAAACTAAAATAAAAAGCGAAGGAAAAAATTTATTATCCATTTTGACTAACAAAACGCCTGAACTACTTTTTTCGTCTTTAGTGAAGAAGAGAGAATAAATTTCAATCAATCAGTTACTGATGTAGTTCTTTCAGAGAAGTTTCAGGTGGGGGATTCAAAATTTGATAAAATTTCAGCAAAATCTCTTCCTTCACAAAAAGTATAGCAAGTCGCAATTGTTTCAATAGTTTACTGGCATTCAACTCTCTCTCTCTCTCTCTGCATGCTTGTGGCAAGTATCGTGAAAATGGAAGCGGCAGATTCGGCGTTGCTTTACGACCTAGAGTGCAGAGCCAGCGAGGACGACACCTGGTACAGTGTGTGCGTCATTTTCGACGCCCGGCGCCGAGGCGCTCATTGTGAAGTACTTGTGTTCGCCGGAGGTGCACGAGGCCGTTTTCTCCGCCGGGAATTTCCGTTCGGTGGTTGTATCATTTATGTATCTATTGGGGGCTACATGGATATGATAGGAAATGAATTACTCCCTCCGTCCCGTCGAAATGATCATGTTTCTTGAATATTATGTGAGGTATAAAATATAGAAACAGGGCTATTTCGACGGGACGGAAATAGTATTATTTTACTTATTTATTTAATAAGGGACGTAAATAGTATTATTAGAATTACCTCTATTGATTTTGCCTATTTTACCCCTCTTACATTCTTTTTCTTGGGTACCCTCTTATAGTCATTATTTAAGAATAATAGTATAATATGAGTTTTATATTAATAATTTTTTTTTAACAATTATTAAGATTTAAATTTAACATTTACTGCTACTAGAATTATTCGTTACTTAATGTACTTTAAAATATGTACCCCTCCATCCCTTCGAGAGAGGTCAATTTATTTATTATTTTTTAATACGCCATCTCATGTATTTAAGAAATGAGTCTCTTTTGTATGACCAACACATTTTCTTTTAGTATTTATTGAACTGTATTTTTATTTTCATTTTCATATGGGCTGCTTTTTCATATTAAAGGCTGTTTCGGCCCATGATTGATGTTAGAGGAGTTGCAAATCTCGTCTACATTTCCCATATTTTTTCTTTAAAATTTTCTTTTGAAAGTTATCCATTTTTGTAAGACTCGAGATCTGAAACTTAGGCTGCGTTTGGTAATCATCTCAAGATGAGAAAAGATGATTCATCTCAAGATGATTCATATGAATAGTATCAAGATGAATTATTCATCTCTCCATTTGGTAGCAAAAAATTCAGACTGATGATATCATATTGTGTTTGGTACAAATTGTAAAACTCTAGATTAAAATTTAGATTGACCAAATTACCCTTATTAAATACCCCTACCGATTTCACTTTTTATCGTTGGGATTAAATAGTACCCTTTATTATTTATTATTTATTACTTGTATTATTATTATTATTATTATTATTATTATTATTGTTAATATTTATTATTATTATTATTATTATTTTATTACATTATTACTATTATTTATTATTACTATTATTATTATTTATTATTTATTATTTATTATTATTATTATATTACATTATTATTATTATTATTATTATTATTATTTTATTACATTATTATTATTATTATCTATTATTATTATTATTATTCTTGTTATTATTATAATTATTATTGTTATTGTTATTATTTATTATTATTATTATTTTATTACATTATTATTATTATTATTTTATTACATTATTATTATTATTATTATTGTTATTATTATAATTATTACTATTATTGTTATTATTTATTATTATTATTATTTGAAATTGTATAAATACATAAGGGTAAAATGGTAAAAGAGATAAATTATTGTGTTACTGTTCGAATGAGTTAAAGTCATCCGACTAAAAACGTCGGATGAGTTAACAAGCGAAAACAGTAAAATAGCAGCGGACTTGGGTTTAATCTCGGGCCATCCAGTTTATTTCATCTCGGTACCAAACACTTAGATGAACCAAGATGATTCACCTCATCTTGGTTCATAATATCCACCAAACACACCCTTAATATTCATACATTGCTCAAACATATTAATTTTGACACCCCATAGAGATATATGTAATTGACTATGGAAAATAATGTCAAGTTCAACATTAAGTTTGCAAAATTTAAATACCCGAAGTTGGTGACGGGCTAAATTTTTTTGACGAAAAAATATGACTATTTCATTATTATTAATATTATATTTTTATTTGGAAAAAAAAAACAGCAATAAAATTATTAAATGAATAAGATTCCCCTAGATAATGATTCTTTATATCCATAAATAAATAATAGAACAATCATATAATGTCGATTCCTGTATCATTAATTCTACCAACCCAAGTCTAAACTAGAAGCAACCACCACCAATTAAAGAAGCGCCCCGTAATTATAAATCTATTACAATATATAAAAGGGAGAATAGTTTCATAGAATTACTATAATGTCACTTTCCCGCTAATTGGTTGCAATGATATGTCTATTGGATTTCAATCAGAATTGAATATTGCATTACAGTATAAGTATATAACTATTAGGTATTACACATTGATTTAATTGATGAAGTTATTGTTAATTGTGTAATGTGTTTATACTTTATATCAAACCCCCAAATATGCACTCCAATTTCTTGGTCCCATTTTTAAGTAGAAAGAGTACTAATTTATTCCTTTCATTGTAAGAGATACGAAATTCACAAAAAAAAGAAGAAGATACGAACTGTCAATTTATATTATTGGTTCTCAAAAAAAAGTCAATTGATTTCTAAATATTTTTTTTTTTAACATAAAAAATTTAGGATTTATACAATTGTAAACGAGTTTATAGAAGACTATGAGTTACAGATGACCGTGAGTTTTTCTATAAAAGTAAACCTCATGTTATTAATTTTTTTTAATATTTTGATTCACTTTTCCGCTTCATGTTAGTAGTTGATTTACCCTAATACAAGTTTTTTACTTTATAAATTACAATAGTCCGAATAAAAATAGTACATTTAGGGGCGTTTGCTTTGAGAGATATAATTTATTAAGGGATGATGAATTTTGAGATAAAACACAGGATGAGATATGATTATTCTAATTTCACGTGTTTAGGTGAGATTCATATCTCATGATATTAGCACCATTTAAGAAATAAAGTACGGATCAATATCGGGCTTTGGGATATCCTTTATTTTTAATTCTACTAAGATTATGCCGGATAAAATTAGTCATTCCAATATAATTACTCAAAGTAAATGCCCTTAGAGTGTGTTCTTCTTTAGGAAAATGAAAATGGAGGGTTAAGAAATTAAAATTGTAAAAGAAAAATATTCCATAATGTGGTAATCCAATTATTTTACTATATATTGACATGCATTCCGTGCATCGCATGGGTGCAATACTAGTTACTGCTACAAGCAAACACCCTTATTTGGCGGGAATCACACATTTAATTCGAAATAAATATATACTTAAATATTCAAAATAAACAAAATTAAATACTACACTCATAAAAAAGCTGCAAAAAGTGGTCTCGTTCTTCGCTTTGAAAACATGTATGCGGTCACCATCACATGCTCTGCGCCTCGATCATTTAAAAAAAAACAAAAAGAAAAACAATTAATTATTGTGTTTATAATTTATCGATTATCTCATAATTTAACTCCATGCTCCTCAGATCTTTGCCTGGGTTTTCATTTCTTGAAGAGAAATCTGATTACTCAGATGAAGAAGGAGAACAAGCTCTGCTGCAAATTCTCAAGAAAGTGAAATTTCGTTTTTTTGTTAATATTTTTTGGGGGAATTCGCCTCAAGATTGGATCTTTTGAATTGGGATTTCTTGATTACCCTGGGAATGTAAGATTTATGTTGCTAATTTCTATTCTATTTATCTGAACGATTTGGTTGTTTTCGCCATTTTCGCAATCTTAGCTTGAATCTCCCAAATTCGAAGGATTAAAATGTTGGGGTTCTAAGGAACAGTTTTTTTTTTGGGGTGACTTTTTTTTTTTTCCCTCTATGCATAGATTCTTACTTGATATTTTTCTGCTTTCATGTGTTTGGATATGGAATCCTTTGACTAAAATGTCTAGTGTTTGGAATCTTGTTCTTGAATCTGCTGTATATGTATTTTTCTTTTTCTTGCTTAATGGTTTTGATTCGAAGTAAAGACACTGAATCAATGAGATAGATTATACTATGTTTTGCTTAGTGGTTTTGATTTTGAAGTAAAAGACACTGAATCAATGAGTTAGATTATCCTAAGTTTTGTGTTAGTTGTTAGTTTTTGTGAACTTTATGCTGCAAGTTTTATTTGTTTTCTGGTGATTGTGATCAACTGTGGAGGTATGCATATCTGCAGATGAACATTTGAGTGATGCTTTGATGCTATCGGAGATCTAGCTCGAATACGAGGATGGAGAAGAGGAAATGGCCGTGGAAGAAGAAATCTTCGGAGAGAAGTGGTGGTGAAAGTGAGAGCTCAGAATCAATCTCTTCACATTCTGAGAGATTTTCAGATGAGCAGGTACATAAAAATAAAAAAAATAAATAAAAAAAACATTACAAATTTCAAACAAATTGTGTGATTGAGACTCAGTTATGGTAAATGATTCAAGTGATGGACTGTGATATTCACTCATGAGCTTTCTTGAAATCTAGAAATTTTTCAAATCTGTGTAATTCTTTCAGTAACCCTCAATCCTCGAGTGTTTTTTTATAGTGGTGCTTATTCATGAAAGAACATGTGTTGATGCAATAAGAGGTGATAGTCGACATTTTGTAGATGCAGGAATCAATGAGAGAATCTGCAAACGACAATACGCAGTCGCCTGAAGTAACATCCGGAGCTAAAATAGTAGACGACGAAGTTAAGGAAAGCGTGAAGATTCTAGCAGAGAAGCTATCAGCTGCCCTTGTTAATGTTAGTGCTAAAGAAGAGTTGGTTAAGCAGCATAGCAAAGTTGCTGAAGAAGCTGTAGCTGGTAATAATTCTCCACTTCTATCACTAATTTTCTTTAATTTTTGCATTAATTGTAAGAATTAGAAAGTGGTGTTTATATTCGAAAATTAACCCTCAAATCTTCATCATTGCTGAATCAATTTTTGGACAAACTGTTTCCATGTTACAATGCTGTTCGGCCTTGTTTACATACTAGGGTGGGAAAAGGCAGAAAACGAAGTGACCGCACTTAAGCAGCAGCTCGAAGCTGCAGTGCAGCAGAACTTGGGCTTGGAAGTGAAGAACAGTCATCTTGATGGTGCCCTCAAGGAATGCGTACGGCAGCTGAGACAAGCGAGAGACGAGCACGAGAAACGGATATCGGATGCTTTGGCGGAGAAGAGCAGAGAATGGGAGTCAACAAGGGCAGAATTCGAAAGGCGAATCCTCGATCTTCAGTCCGAAGCAGAAGATGCTAGGGCTGAAAACTCTGTAAATCCGGATACTCTGATCGTTCTTGAGGCGTTGGAGAAGGAGAACTCGTCGTTGAAGAATGAGCTAGTTTCTTTTCGTAGGGAGTTAGAAGTTGTGGCCATTGAGAGGGATTTAAGTACCAAATCTGCAGAAACTGCTAGCAAGTTACAGCTTGAGAGCATAAAAAAGGTTGCTAAGCTTGAGGCGGAGTGTCGAAGGCTCCAATCTTTAGCTCGAAAGTCATCTCCTCTCACCAGTCAGAAATCTGCATCTGCTTCCTCTTTTCATGTTGAATCCTTAAATGGATCTGAACCAGAGCTTGATCAATTCAAGAACGAAAAGCCATCAACTAAGAATATTGCAGCTCTTTCTCTTGATATTGATATGATGGATGATTTTCTGGAGATGGAGCGCCTTGCAACATTGGATGAGAGGAAGAATAATGCTCCGTGTGTAGCAACAGAATCAGCTACTGCAGAAGCTTCTTTGGATAATCCATTAATGGCTGAGCTTGAATCCATGACTTCTAGAGTAGCTGACTTGGAAAATATGTTGGAAAAGACAGAAGCAGAAAGATCAGAACTTCAGATTGCATTAGACGAAACTGTAGATGCTCTGTATACAGCACAGAGTAGGATTGCAGAAGCTGAACTCACGTCGAAGGAGATACAAAACGAGCTTAACATAGTTTATGAGACCAGAGATTCACTTGAATTTCAGCTCAGGTCCATGGAAGTAGAATCAAGAACCAAATCTTCAAGTATTGATTCATTAAAGGCAGAAATATTAGGCGAGAGAAAGTTATCAGCTGAAATTACGAGAAAGTGTCAAGAATTGGAGAATGAACTTACCAGAATGATGCAGGAATCGGAGATTCATCAAATCAGGATAGACGAGCTTGAGAGTGAACTAACAGCTGTTTATGAGACCAAAGAGTTGCTCGAATCTCAGCTCAGCACTATGGAAGTTGAATCAAGAGACCTATCTTCAAGTCTCGATTCATTAAAAACAGAAATAGAAGTTGAAAGAAAGTTATCAGCAGAATTAACAAACAAGTGTCGGGAATTGGAGAGTGAACTAACTAGAACGAACCAAGAATATGAGCTTCAGCAAAGTATGCACTCCAACAGTGAACCAAAAGTCAAGCAGGTAAAAATCACTCACTTCAAATTTCTAACACTTACACCTGTTTGTTGCTTACACGATATGAAGTATCAGCTGAAAACTTTGACTGTTGCAGGAGGATCTTGCTTTAGCTGCTGATAAGCTTTCAGAGTGTCAGAAAACAATTGCATCGCTCGGAAAGCAGCTACAATCTCTTGCAACATTAGAAGATTTCTTCATAGACACATCAAGCATACCAGGGTTCTCTAGAGATTCATCGGTTTCAGACACAGTAGGAGAGATGTGGAGGTTACCTTCAAACACAACGTTTCTTGCAAATGGGAACAAGGATTTAACAAGATCCTCATCTACGTCATCATCTACAACCAACCATGTAACAGCTGCAAAGAACTGGAACAGCTTTGGGACACTTTTTTCTCGGAAGTGAGAGACTGGCAGAACTTGAACATGGCCAAGAGTAGTGTATAACAGAGAATAGTGTTTTTTCAAGTAGAAAGTAGAAACTCTAACATTGTTTCCATTTTTCTAATTGAATGTTTCTCCGATTTAAATCAACTCAAAACAAAGGTTAATGCAAAAGAGAGGGAAGAAGGCACAGCGGTTTCACACTAAATGCATAATTCATCAGCTTTTCATTTCTTCATATGATTTGATTTTTATATTACAGCACTCTTCAACACCTAATTTAAACAAGAGAATGAAAGAATTACCATACATGTGTAAGTAACATATTATTCCTGATGATTGTTATTATGTTCCTTCTGAAACCTGCTCTCTTTCCTGTAAGCATTGAAGAGGTCGATACCAAGGAAAATATTAAGCAAATTCATTCCTGACATCCCAGAGAGAGCAAGTGGGAGCTCCACACCCTTTTCGAATTTGGAAGCATCTAAAACCAGCTTCACTGTGATAAGAATGTGCGATATGGATCTTGCAAAAACAAATGTCAACCAGTTAAGAACCCATTCTGCCTTCACAATCTTGCTCCCAGCATCACGAACACCAGCCATCCGTCTAATTTTCCGAACATGCAAAAAGATTGAATGTAGCTGCATTGTGGAAACACCATATAGCATCAGCACCAAGATAAGGATACAATTTGACATCATCATTTCTTCATTTATCAGAATCATATTTGTTATATCACGAGTTAAGCCATTCTCATGCATCTCCTTGTTTTAGATAACTGAAGATCATATGCAGAAAAAAAAGCAAAAAGCATGCTATTGTTCAATCTTCTCTCACAGTCGAAAAGTAAATTTGTCACTCTACTACTATAGTATATTATGATAGAGACTAGAGACAGGCAAACACATAAGACTAAGAGACTAATCTTAAGGATTGGCACTACCAGCACTTAGATCTCTAGAAACTATTAGCAAGACAATAGGATGATAGCATTAGCATCAGGAACTATTTATTCACTAAAACTATTGCATCAACGAGGCAGACGTGATCATGATGCCTTCTTCTATCACAATGACTAGTTTGTTTCATCATTTCTATAACTCAATGAATTCTTTCAACTACCAATATAAAGTAGCTAAACAGATTATAAATGGCGAAAAAGTTAGTCTTACCTCGCAGATGAGAGTGAGGATAAGATAGTTGATGGTAATCTTCCGGTACAATGCCAGGGTGAAGCAAATTAGGAGGACTAAGTGATGCACTAGGATTGATGGGATCCAACCACTGTACAACCGATACAGCAACATGTCCAACTGATCATAGGCGAAATAGCCGCAAGAAAAGCACAAAGCTTGGTATGCCCATTGCCAAGTAACTTTAACCAGTTGTGAGTGTTCAAACATCTTATCCACACCAATCTCCATTGATTGATTCAGCAAGATCAGTACTACTGCAAGGCACATGGAAATTCATTTCAGAAGCAACCAAACACATTTTTTCGATCACTGCAACTAAGGAAATCAAAATCCACAAACGAACATGGCTTCCGTAATTAGCATGATATGGGGGATTAAAACCAGAAATTTCTAAACAAACACCCAAATACTGCAACAACGAACATGAAGAACTGAAACTATATTGAGTTTGAACCATGATTCTACCCAAAACCGATGCACAATATGCACTAACTTGAAACAACGATGAGCGCAAATTTCAGCCGCCATAAAGTTCAAACTTAACGTCTATTGAGCGGAAAGAAAAAAAAACACGCACAACGCACACACTTCCTTAGAACTCCATCGCAATACCAAAATCAACATAAGACTAGAGAGAATTCTAAAATCCCTAATTCGTAGCTCGAATTGCGAAGCTGACCGGAGGCAGAGGTGATGGAGGAATGGAGGAGGGAAACGCACGTGTTGACGAAGAGCGGGTCACGTGAGACGAACCTCCGAACGACGACGTTCGCTGCCTGGAAGAAAGCGAAGCCGATGACGATGGGAAGCAGCTCGGAGCGCTTGTTGAAGAGGATTTCGAAGAAAATCGAGACGCTCCACATCACTAAAGTAGCCATGAAGAACACATCCGCTTTGCTCTCCTTCCTAATTCTGCTCCCACCGCCGCGCCCCCGCCCGCCGCCGCCGCCTTCCCTCGGCATGTTTCCTTCGTCGTGGAGCAAAACTGTACACAGCTCTAACAAAATCAGACAAGGAAGCAAATTTGCAGAGCAAAATGCGGCAATGGACAAAAAGTGAAATACTAGTAGCGCTTTTATTTTCGCAATTTCCTCATTGACTAAGGGGGTGTTTGGCTAAGCTTATAGGGACACACTTGGGTCAGCCGGAGGCACCTTGCGGCCGGGCTAAAACAATGACATTTTTATTTATATAGATTGACATTTTTCTGTATAAAAATTGACACTTTTAAAAATTGTCATTTTATTCGTAAAATAATTATGTTAAAGATTGACACTTTTATTCATATAGATTGACATTTTTCTATATAAAGATTGACACTTTGGGTTCGGCCGCATGGTGCATCCGGCTGACATAAGTTTTTGTCAAGCTTATAAGCTATTTAAGAGCTTTAAGCTTTGAAAATGTGTTTGGCAAAATAAATTATTTAAGTAGCTTATAAGCTCCAAAAATAAGCTATAGAGCTTATAAGCTCCTTAGAAATAAGCTTCATCACCCCAACTTATTTATATAGCTTATAAGCTGTTAGTGCTTAAAGCTATTTCAAATAAGCTTAGCCAAACACCCTCTAAGTAGCGCCTTTTCTCCCTTTATCTACTGTACTTTCAATTCGGCTTTTCTAAAGAAAATAGAGTCAGTTATAGGTGCGTACACGGTCCGATTTGATGCGGTTTGATGTCTAAACCAAATCAAATCGTGAAATACGGTTTGGTAATTTTTTAAAACCAAACCGAACCTTACTAGCACTAAAACCAACCCAAACCAAACCATATTAATGTAGTTTGGTGCGGTACGGTTTGCGGTTTTCAAATATTTTTCATATGCTTCTTTTTTATTTAAAATATGTTTGTACTTAAATTTAAATAGTAAAATAAAATATATTGTTTTATGAAATTAAAATTGACAATAAAAAAAGGTTCATAAAAATCATGAACTACGATCTAACATTTACATACAAAAGTAAATAATTAAGAATTTAAATAAAATTTAGGAAATATATTTAATAGCGTAGAAAGAGAACCTTTAAATAGTTGGAAGTATAATTATATATAAAAAAATTTAGATTAAATTGTATTAGCTTATTTATTTTAATTAATATTTTTCAACATTCAATGGTGGTAGAATAAAAGACAATATAATATGTCAAAAATAATAATTGATACTAATATTTATTATCACTTGTTGGTCCCAAAAAGGGCTAACACACGTAGAGGGGGGAGGGAGGGTTGAATACGTGTGTAGAGAAGTGTTTAACTTCTCTCGCGTTTTTCGTTCTTTTTACAAGTAGACCATTTGAAGGCTGGTGGGACTTCTAAAGCTTCTCGTTTGAGTGAGTGTTGTGCGGAATGTGGAGAGCATTTTAAAGCCGCTTAGTTATCTTGCAAGTTAAAACCATATGTATCTTAGAGCATGCATGAGTGTTATGAATAGTAAAACATAATAACAGTAAGGCACATAACACGAGGGTTATAGTGGTTCGGAGAACTCTCTTACATCCACTCTTATCACCTTCACTCAGTGATGGACTCCACTTCAAACCTTGGGGTTTAACACAGGCACCCAAGAGCTTTTGTGAATTTGCCGGTACTCACGAACCAATTGAGAGTTTAACACAGGCACTCTCAAGCCTTAGAACTTGTAGCGATTATAGGCTGCTACTGTCTCAACAACCTTTACAAACTAAACACTCAAACTAAACAAACCACTCGGCTATTTATGGGTTTGGGTTTGGATTTGCATAGTTTCCAACTATTGAGAAATCCTTTTACAAATAAGCATATTGTTGAAGGATATGATTTTTCTGTAAGACTTATAGATCTAGAAGTTGAAGTCTAATTGGATAAACTAGAAGGTTAGAATATTGTGGGAGGTATTTGAATTGTTCTTGTTCGTTCCTCTTCTTCTCACCACCTATCACTATTTTTCTTGAAGCATGAACCTTCTAATTTATAGGAATGAGCACAAGTCTTATCCGTTGGAGAGATAGATTGTGTGTACCTCACTTCCCTAGTCTAATTTGAATTCTTTCTTTTTAGGGTGCAGTCCTAAGAAGATAGCCGTTGACTAGTTAAGCATAGCCTTGCAAGTTCGGTGATTAGACCTATTACCGCAGTCCGTTGAGCAATCGAGAGCGGACATGTGGTCTGGGCAGCTGTCGCGTCTCAACTGCTTTCCAGACGCTCTCGCTAGCATTGATTGCTTCACTGCGGTTGCACGAGCGGCTCCTGGATCAAGACGCTTTGCATGATGAGGGCGAATCCCTTCACGCTTTGTAATGAGCATGCTCCTTGTGTTGTTTTAGTCGCTTCAATCAGGTTGGTTGCACTGTGACCGATGCTCTGGTCTTTCAGGCATGCGCTGATCTTGCGGCATCCTTTCTTGCAAGTACGCTCTAGTCTTACAAACACGTTTTGGTCTGTCCTCACCTAAATACTCTAAAGTTACATTGTAATTGTAAACTCCCTAACAAGTGAGTTATTCTAATACATTAAATTGCAACTTGTAACTTGAGCTGGATCATACTTGAATCAAAACATACTATATTACGGTTTTATAGTTTACGCTTTGGTTTGGTTTGGTTTATATATTTATAAAAATCAAACCTAAACCGTAAACCATAATTTTTGAAAATAAATAACCAAACTATATTTTTTCAAACCACAAACCAAACCAAACCATATAATATAGTTTGGTCTGGTTTGGTTTACGGTTTTAACCAAACTGTGAACACCTTTAACCAGTTACTTCTAGTTTTTCAACTTCTTGTTTTTTTTGTTTTTTTGTTTTTTGATTTATTTTATGTTAAGATCTTATTTATACTATAATAATGAAGAAAAAGGATAAAATGGCACAATTGAAGAAAATTAATGCCCTTCTTAACCTTTTTGATATGTGATGAAAGGGTAATTAAATTCTCTCTCGGCTAATAGGACTATGGAGGGGCTGCACCTGCATATCCAACCTATATTCGTTTGTTGCCTATTTTTTCAATGTGAAATAGGAAAAATTATATCTATTTACAATATTTAAAAGCTTAATTGTTGCAAAATATTATAATATTGTCATTTATCCTTCAAAAGTAACCATTAATTGTCCAATGATTTATGAAGATGGTTTACTTCAAAGTTGTGAATTGTCCAATGAATTTGATAATAAATATAATTTAAACTATAAATATTATTTCATTGTTTACTAATATACCTATGTTTGCTTTAAATTATTCTATTAATTTTCTTATTTTGTTACATCTATATGTTATTTGTTTACTTTTTTAATTCTATTTTTTTATTGTAAAATTTTGTTCTGACAACGCAAAATTTGGATACATTGTCACAAACAAAATTAATTATTAATTGAATTTTGGTGAAATAATACTAAGTTAGATTTAAAGCTATTGATAGATAAATTTACTATACTCATAACTTATTGTTTAATTTCTTGATGAATTTTTTTCAAAGAAATGTATTAAATTATTAAAGGAATGTAGGAATTTATTATTTAGATAACTATTATGAATCTAAATAATATACCAAAAATAGTAAATTAAATATCTTAATTTCAATAGTAGTTTCACTATAATATCATATAGGGAGCTTATATTTCCATTGCATAAATATTTAAAATTATATTTACGTATATTCAATTAAAATTATTTTGGGAATATTATAGTTTATATCCTAAACTATAGACAATTTAACAAATATATCCTGAACTTTTGATAATTACAATAAAAACCATCAACTATTTATAAAACTAACAAATATACCCCGTATTCTATTTTAGTCAATAAGTGTGAGAGGTGAAATTTTTATTACTTTTAGGTAAAAAATACATGTAAATACACGAATTTTGTCTGACATTCTATTTAAATCATGAACTTTCAATTTTTTTCATAAATCGAATTTTCCCCCAAAATCAAAACTGATGTGGCGCTTATGTGGCACTCGGGCGTGTGTGTTTTTATTTTTCAGGCCGGCAAACAACGACGTCGTTTTGACTGTATGAAATGTCGTCATTTTACGCCTGAAACTACGTCGTTTTAATTTTTTTTAAATAAATATTATTATTGTATTATGTTATTATTAAATTTAAAAATAAAAAATTCCCAATTGAAGAGTGAAGACTGTCGTCTTCTTCCTCTCATTCAATTTCCGGCAAATGACGCCGCGCTGCCATGGCGGCGCCACCCATCCATCTCCCTTTCCCGTCTATGTGGCGCACCGCCTCCACCAACACGTCGCTGAGTGGGCTGGTCCACCGTCGTCGCCATGACCGCAGCAGGAGAGCAGGGCTTCCCCATCCATCACGGGTTTGTCTACGCCGCCGCCGCGTTCTCCGGCATCCAAAGCGCCATTGCGCTTTCAGTAGAATGCCACACATCTTTATTCAAATATCCAGAGCCACCCTTCACGCCAACGTCTGCAAATTAGATTAATTAGGTGTAGATGGGAACAGTTGTCCATTCTTCTTCTACCAATTAGAGATGAATTATTTTTTTACTCACGCGCACGGTAAAAGATATTTGCTGTTGTAGCTTTGCAAACATCCATTCCCATTAGCTTTCCACAGTGGCGGAGACAGGATTTTAACTAAAGAGGGTAAAAAATTATACTACTATATTTTTTCACAATAAACGGATCTAATATTCTTTTTTTACGTTCACGAAAAACGAACACTTTCGATTTTAGAACGTGATCTCACGTAAAAACCCATTTTAAATTCACACTTACTCACTTTAAGTGAAACTAACTCCACTTTAATACATTTATATTATTTTAAGTGGGACCCTAACTCCACTATAATATACTCCATCCGTCCCCAAAAGTTTTACGGAGTACATTATAACAAAATATAACATTTTATAATCTAATTTATAGTCAGTACGAATATTAGACATATTTAGGAACTTTTGAATAATAGTTTTATCAAGAATGCAATTAAATATATCATTTTCAATACTATATAGTACCAAATTATCATTTGTATTTTGTTATTTTAATGTTATATTTTAGATATATTTAAGTATAACAATAATAATAGGATACTAATAGGAGTATAATAGGTGGTTAATCTCAAAATACAAGGGGGTCAATTGCCCTCCCTTGGCTTCACTTGCATCCGCCCCTGGCTTTCCAAGAATGCACGTCGAAGGCTAGATCCGGGCATAGAGTCTGTTCGCAGAAGCCAATTCTATATTTGCCATTTCCATAATATGGCAAATTATTAAGTTGAACATGGGAAAAAAAATTAAGAAATCAGAACAACATACCTCTATAGTTGCCTGAGCAAGATGATGGATCGTAGGCCATTTCTGCATCCATCGATTGTAGTAGTCAATGACAGTCTGAACCCTAGTTTGCTGGAGCATCACCTCAGACGCGACACTCACACAGCGTACGCCTTCCTTTCTCTCTTCACTACCAACTTCCTATTTTTTCGCTGCTGATTATTCTCCAAGAGGTAGATCCCTTCGATTCTCGTCGTACCACCTTCGATTCTCGTCGTACCATTGTACGAACGAAAAAACCCTTATTTCTTGAATTTCTTTTCAACATAAACTGATATATTCTATGTCAGCAACGTTCACTGTCTCTTTCTGAATGGATTGAGATTGCCAGCATCTCTTCATCGTGTAATCGGCGGCGGCAGAGGCTAATTGGCTGCGGGAGAGATAGTGTATTATCTTGGGCTTGAGAGAAATAGACTTTGAAAATCTACCGTGGAGAGAAGAGATTTGTGTGGGTATTTTTATTCATATTAGGCGCAAAGAATCCAATAAATTCCATGACATATCTAAATCTTAGAAATTTTCAATACCACAAGATTTAGATGGACATTTAAAAGTCATAATTGAATACCAGTAGATTTTTAAGGACTTTTTAAAATTTGAATTGAATATCTATTGATTTTTAAAATACAAAAAAATCCTTTAAAGTCTTGATTGAATACACCCCCTTAGTCAATGGGATGAGTGACATAGTGAGTGTGATTTATTTTCAGCTAGAGATTGGGAAGAATGAAGGTTTGAAATTGGGAATTTGGGAAGGGTGGTTGCCCCTCTCTTCACACCCCATGATATTTCTTCTGTGAGCAAACTAAAATGTCAACAACCCTTGGATAGCTTCTACGTTCTGAGTTTGATCGCTTCTTTTTCTTTGCATATTGCCTTTGCACTTAATCGTCGGGGAGAGAGAAGAAAGGGAGAGAAGTTCAAGTGAGAGAGATAGCCGGGAGATAAAAGGAAGGGATAGAGTGAGAGAGATGATTTTATATTTTTAAATTAATAATATAAACATAATTATGTGGACGCTTACTTGTAATATAAAAGTGATGTGGAAGTTATGGGGAAGACACGTCAGTTTCGATTTGGCCGGAAATGTAATCGGTGAGAAAATTAAACGCGGAGTAAAGTTAGTGTATTTATGAAAAAGATTGAAAGTTCATGATTTAAACAGAATGTCAGACAAAATTTATGAATTTATATGCATTTTTACCTTACTTTTATTCAAATTTTATAAGGATGACATGTCATCAATTAAAATTGAATTAAAATCTCTTGAATCTCTCTCCCCCCCCCCCTTCCCTTCTTCCTCACTACGCTGCTGCCATTGCAATGTTCTAAAAGTCGCTAGTCGCTAGTCGGGTGGTGGAGGGGGGACTAGCGCCTAGGTGGCTAGGCGCAAGCCTAGGCGGATTAGAAATATAATACTTATTTTTATTATTTTTACATTATGTTATTAGTTATAAACTATATTAACATATATTATTCATAATTTTATTATCAAATTCATAATTTAAATATTAAATATGATAATTAATAGCCCAATTCAATAAATTTCATAGTGTACAACAAATTTTTCTAACTTTCAACATAATATCAATATGTATAGAATTCAATATTTGTTATCTAATTTAGCACTAAATTCGTCTAGACATCCAAATCACGTATAGAAACAACTTAGTTAACGTAAATATCGATTAAACACACTTAGAGACTGATTAAACTTTTATCTGACCAATAGTTAGGATATCGCTAAGTGCCTAGTCAGATTTAGCATTAATCGGGTCGGTGAGGTGCCGCCTAGCGCCTAGGCAGACCTAAGCGGGGACTTTTAGAACACTTTGCATCCAGCCTCTTCATACTGCCGGAGCGCCGTAATCAAGTCCCCGCAGTAGCCTCCGGCGGCATTACCACCCCTCACGGCACCAAGTCTCCTCTGAATAGTCACATTCAGAAGCAACTTTGTCAGCTTCGGCAGCGGTCACCACATCCTCCGCCGATCCCCTACCGGCGAATAATTCCGGCACCGTCCTCGTCTTAGGCAGTACACTACAAAAATGCTTATGATTCCCGACGGAATACCTTCAAAAAACTTTACCGTAGGGAAATGTCGACACATTGCCGACGGAATAGTAACGCCCGTGTTTTTTTTTGAATAGTTGCGGTTTCCCGACGGAATTGCTACAGTTATTTTGCCGACGGATTTATTTCCGTAGGCAAAATGCAATTTTAATTTTTAAAATTTGTATTTTCTTTTGAGCAAAATATTTAAAAATTGATTTTAAGAGTGCGGGAAAACTTAGACCCAATTCTATCATTCCTTCGACTGCCGGAAAAGCCCTAAGACTGCGGTTGAAGGCAGTCCTTCGCCGGAACCCTGCCGAAAAGTAGCCGCCGTCGCCAATTCACCGGCCACCGTCGACTAAGGTATTTGTCTCTTTCCCCGTCTCCTTCTCTCTTCCATTCGATTTCTCTCTCTCGATGTCTACTTCTTCAAGGAATGATGCCTTGGTGTTTCAGGATTGGCCGCCCGGATTCTGCCACTTCTCGTCGGCGGAAACACCTCGGAAGCTTCAAAAATAATTGTGACCTTCCCCGTCACCCTCTCTTTCCCCCGCTCTTGCTCTCTGTCACTCCTCCCTCATTCTGTGATTTTTTAATTTATTCGTTCTTTTTTTTTTTTTTTTTTTTTTCAGTCTTCAAGCTCTGTAACCAGCTACAGCGGGCTCTCCGACACCATTGCTCACTCCTTCCGGTAGGTGAGTCTTCTACCATTTTACATTTTTGATTGCTATCAAAAGTTTGATTGTCTGTCCTTGTTTGCATTTTTGAGTCTTCAAAGTCAGTGAAATTTTTCCAGTAATGTTAGAATGTGCTTATGTTTCTTGCTTTTTTCCCTTGGTTGATGAGGTCTGGTAATCTTAGATGGGATATAATGGTGCAATATTGTAATAGTAATAGTTTCAGTTCATAATTTGTTATTTATGTTGTTAATTTGTTCATGACTTATACTATGGAATTGGCTAATGTTTGTGATGTCAGTTTTTTTGTTCTGATTATGGATCTAGAGCCAATCTATGAATGTCCTCCTACAATATTTCAGCAGAAGTCATATAGTATACACTATACATACAAAGTTTTAGTCTATTTTTTGGAGTGTGATGTAAACCATGAACATTATTAGTTATTTTTTACTGTTTGAAATAACACCATCATTATCCTATGAGTCTATGACTATGAGGCTATGAAACTAGCACATTACTTGTGATATTTGAAGCTAAAGAGTGGTATAATTAAAGAAAAGGAGTGAATATTCTTTTAATACATAGTTCAATTTTAATAGAAGTGTAATAACTATCCATTTGTTGCCATCTCTGCAGGCTTTGAATTCATCTTAAACTATCAATTATGTACTACTTTTAAATGAGTGATATATGTTTCATCACTTTATGTACGCAATTATTCATCATTATGTTAAGTTTAAGTAAAGTAAATTAGTTCACTAACACATAATTAGTTCACGTGATTGATTGAAGGAAAAAGTGATAGTACCACTACTTTTATAATTCCATAACATAAAGTGATGAAACAACCTTAAGTTAGTCTTCTACGATTGTAGTTCTTTAATTGCATTTCTGCTAATTAATTACATGCTTCATCAAATAAAAAACTTCATCAAGAAGCTGTGATGTAATCAAATGCATACCCTATTATGAATTTGTTTAACATGCCTCGTTATTTATTCCCCATAGAAGAAAATGAGCTTAGATCGTGGGTGGATGTATAGAAGATACCAAAATGGTAGTTTGACAACAGAATTCTTAGAGGGACTTGAGTCGTTCTTGGACTTCGCTCTAAGTAAACCAGCTTTGATGGAAGGGGAGAATATAAGATGTCCTTGTCTAAAGTGTAAACACAAACACTTTCACCCTCCTTCCACAGTTCGTGTCCACCTTGCAAAGAAAGGTTTCGTACCTAATTATCAGACATGGGTTTTCCACGGTGAAGAGCGAGTGTCCAAATTAACCCACCTTAATTCAGAATCCGAATCAAGCTCTAGCCGGTTTGAGGAAATGATTTATGATGCCGGTAACAGCTTTCATTTCAGAATGAACGAGCCTCAAGAAGAGGCTCCTAATCCAGAAGCTCAACAGTTGTATGATATGTTAAGTGCAGCCGATACACCACTATGGCCCGGCTGCAAAAGTCATTCACAGTTGTCACTTGTAGCACGCTTAATGAATTTAAAATCAGAAGATGGTCTATCAGAGAGAACTTTTGACAAAATTGTTGATTTGATTAGGGAAGTAGTTCCGGAGAATAACTTTGTCATACAGAACTTCTACGCAGCGAAAAAAATGCTTCGTGGCATGGGCTTACCTGTTGAAATCATAGACTGCTGCCGAAATAATTGTATGATATTTTGGAAAGCAGATGCAAATCTTATTAATTGCAAATTATGTGGGGCATCACGGTACAAGGACTCAACCACGGTAGGCAGAAAAAGACTTAAGTCGAAGGTGCCTTACAGCAAGATGTACTACTTTCCCCTTACACCCCGTCTTCAAAGACTCTACGCATCTACTGCCACTGCAGCTGAAATGCGTTGGCATGCTAATACTGTAGATGACAGGGTCATGGGACACCCAGCAGATTCCCCAGCTTGGAAACATATGAATTCTACATTTCCCGAGTTTGCATCTGAAGTTCGTAATGTCAGATTGGGCCTCTCTACAGATGGCTTTCAACCTTTTGGACAGACGGGGAAACAATATGCTTCTTGGCCTGTAATCATTACACCGTACAACCTACCTCCATGCTTGTGCATGAAAGAGCAGTACATGTTCCTAACAGTTGTTGTCCCGGGACCAAAAAATCCAAAAGAAATGATTGATGTGTTTCTACAACCATTAATTGCAGAGTTGACACATTTATGGAATATTGGGGCTCCGACTTATGATGTCTCGCTGAAACAGAACTTCCAAATGAGAGCAGCTTTGCTGTGGACAATTAGCGACTTCCCTGCCTATTCGATGCTCTCTGGATGGAGCACTGCTGGTCGATTAGCATGCCCACATTGCATGATTAGTACTGATGCCTTTAGATTGCCCCTTAGTGGTAAACAATGCTGGTTTGATAACCACCGTAAATTTTTGCCTCCAAATCACTCTTGGCGTTGGGATAGAACACATTTCAAGAAAAATACAGTAATCACCACTTATCCACCAGAGTATATGTCTGGACATGAAATCTTGGCTGAAATCACAATATTGGATCTAAAGAAGGTAACAGAGATGGATATTGAAGATACGAGAAATAGAATCAATAAAAAAGGAAGAAGTTCTAAATCCGGTTGGAAAAAAAGAAGCATTTTCTGGGATTTACCATACTGGGCCTCGTTGTTGATACGTCATAATTTAGATGTAATGCATATCGAGAAGAATGTATTTGATAACATCTTCAACACGGTGATGCATGTGAAAGGTAAAACAAAGGATACTGCCAAATCTCGTGAAGAACTTAATGAATTTTGTCATAGGCCAGAACTGAGGAGGAATGGAAATTCATGCAAATATCCAAAAGCGAGTTACATGTTGGGTGATGCTGAGAAAAGAATATTTTGTAGTTGGGTTGACAAATTGAAATTTCCCGACGGATATGCTTCAAACTTGGGTCGGTGTGTGAATTTGAGGTCTCTTCAAATGTTTGGGTTGAAGAGTCATGATAGTCATGTAATGATGCAAAGGGTTTTACCAGTTGGATTTCGGGAACTTTTGCCAAAGAACGTGTGGAATGCTATCACAGAGATATGTTTGTTCTTTAGAGAGCTAACTTCCAGAAATATTAAGTTAGATGACATGGGCCAATTGAATGAAAACATCCCCATTATTCTTTGTAAGCTTGAACGGATATTTCCCCCTAGCTTCTTTGATTCAATGGAGCACTTGCCTGTGCATCTAGCCCACGAAGCCCGAATAGCTGGTCCGGTGCAGTTTCGGTGGATGTATCCCTTTGAGCGTTATTTAGGAAAGTTAAAAAGAACTGTTAAAAATAAGGCACAAGTTGAAAGGTCAATTACTAATGCATATTTGGTTGAAGAAGCATCAAATTTTTGTTCATACTATTTTGAAGATCATGTGAGAACAAAACAACGCAATGTCCCCCGAATTTTGTTGAAAGAAACTAAAAAACATGTTGGTTATAGCCATGATGGAGTCTTTGGATAGAAAATGCATTAACCTTGTAGTCTAAAATATTTTCTTGCACGTTTCTCTAATCCTCATAATACGAATTTAGTCTTTCTTTTCACTACGAGGTTGAGGTGAGGTAAAATTGTTATCATATGAGAATTTCCTTCTTGGGAAACTGAACCCTGTTTGATTAATCATAATGTACTTAAGAAGCTACCTTATTATATGTTGACATCATCTCTCTACAATTCTTGTTCCCATAATGAGATACCTTATTTCTCATTTTCACTTCACTAAATGAATCAACTTTAGCTCTGCTACTTGCTGACTCATTTTTGCTGCACTTTTCTAATCTTGTTGGTTGCAGAACTACTGCACTTGGGATGAACGTCATTTGAACACTGCTGCAGTGAAGAAGCTTTGGTTTAAGCTGGCTGGTGTAGCATATACAGACTTGGTCTCACGTTGTAAGAGAGAGATCTTGATTCATAAGAAAACCCCTGGGTTCGTGCAGGCTCCTATACTGGCCGCGTGGAAGGCATTCTGGGCCACACCAGAGGCGCAGGCCAAGTCAGCACAAGCAAAAAAGAACAGGAATTCTGAGCCAGCCGGACCTGGGACCGGAAAGGTGGTTCATTTTGGAGGATCTCGCTGTGCAGAGAAAACTGCATAAATCTTGGTAAGTAAAAAGTTATATAATTAATTCAGCACAATATTATTGCTATTCATGTCCTTTTTTAGAATATTTTCTAAGTTGTTTTGATTATAGGCACGTGAGGGTAATATCCCGAAAGGCTTCGTCAGCTATCGAATCATGAAGAAATTGCACTTTAAGAATGGTGTCTACACAGACGGTCGATCACAGAAGATTATTGTAAGTTCTTGATGAATTTTATCAAATTTTAAAATTATTAGAAACTTCCACTTAATATATTTCTACTCTTTTTCGTAGGAGGAGGTCGAACGGTTGATCGAGGAGGCCCGACAGCCACTCCCTGGATCAAGACAATCTCGCCAAGTCACTGCGGAGATGGAGAATGCCTTTTACGGCCAGGTCGTGAAGCTAGATCAGAGGGGTAGACTTTTCGGACAGGGATGTATGTCACAGATGCTTAACCAACAAGGTGGACCGGCCAGACCTTCTCAGTCGACTCCCGTAAATGATCCACGCTATTCGGAGTTGGAGAGCAGATTTACTCAGATGGAGAAGACTATAGTTCCTCGAATAGATTTGATTCAGTCGACTCTCGAGGAGTACATGCAGAATGCCCGTACCTCACGCCCCCCCCCCCCCGTAGTTGTGCATCTTCATGACTTAAGTTTGGAACTTGTGCTTTATAACTTTTGGATTTGTGTTGCTATTAGTTTTGAATCTTGGTGATGTTTATTAGCAACCATTTATGGAGATTTATATAAGTAATTTTAGGATTGTTTTGTGCTATCATCAAAATTTAATTCATTTTCTAAATTTTTGTAGTTTAGTGATTGGTTCTAAGCAGGCGGATTAACCTGAAAAAACTGAAATCTGAGCAGTTTGCATACTTTGCCGACGGATTCCATACGGAATACCGATGCTTCTATTTAACAGAAAAAATGACTTTTCCCGACGGAATTGTTACGCCTTGAATTCCGTAGGCAAATTCCGTAGGCAATCCGTCTATAAACAGTTGGGAAATCATGTGACACATGGCAGCTGAGTCATACTTTGCCGACGGAAGCCTTCCGATATTATTCCGTCGACAAAGTTGCCGAGGGAACTGCAACGGGCGAGCGTTTCCCGACGAGCGTTTTACCTACGGATCCGTTCCGTGACTATTCCGTCGGGAAATAAGGTTTCCGTCAGCAAATACAGTAGGGATTCCGTCGGGAATCGATTTATTTTTTGTAGTGGTATCTCCGCCGCAGAGCAGCGGTCTCTCAAATCATGCCTCGGTCTCACCTTCCTGCTCTTCTCCTGGCTTCCCTTCCGGTGATTCTTCGACGGCGGCATTTATGATTTATAATGTAGGAGTAGTTTTCTACTAGTAATTACATACGTCGAGTTAATAGCGCGAGTAATCGGCGGTTACCTAAGGCGGCGGTGACAGAGGAAGCCGAGGCGGGGGAAACCGAGATCGGAGAAGACGGAGGGGCTCTCAGGTTCCGGGCGGCCGTCGGCGGACATAACCTGAACAACTATTTGTAACCGAGAAAGGAAGTAAATTAAAAAAAAAAAAAAAGAGTTATATAATAAAAAAAATGGTTATAAGAAAATACTGAAAATAGAATCAAGAATCTAATGGTAAACGGAATTTATAGAGAGAGAGTAGAGGTTGGATGCAATGGTGGCAGCATAGTGAGGAAGAAGGGAAGGGTGGGAGAGAGTTAGATTCAAGAGATTTTAATTTAATTTTAATTGATGACATGTCATCCTTATAAAATAATAATACAAGCAATAAAAAAATTCACCTCACACACTTATTTCTTAAAATAGAACACGGGGTATATTTGTTATTTTTATAGATAGTTTATGATTTTTATTGTAATTATCAAAAGTTTAGGATATATTTGTTAAATGGCCTGTAGTTCAGGATATAAACTATAATTTTCCCAATTATTTTAGATTTTTAAATTTATGATAATTACATTTTTATTGAAGATAACAATAACGTAATATAATGTAAGTTGTTTAATAATGATACGAGACAAAAATACATAGTTTCAATTTTTTATTTATTCTATAATCTATTGTTCTTATAATTTATATCTTCGTGCAATGCATGAGTGCAACAGTAGTATATATAAAAACATAAAGCATGAGCCCAAAATTTTTCCCGCCCAAATTTTTTCTCTATTCAGCTTCTTTATTTTATATTATTATTTTCTTATTTGACTCTGATTATTTTCTTATTATTTCATGCGTTTTTTTTTTTGGTTGTGAAGTATAATTATTATCATATAGTGGATCAACCTCCTTTTTTTTGGCTAATGATGAATGCGTGTATTACGAGAAATTTGCTAATTGATTGGGGCTAGAGATAGCAGATTACGGATTTAAATTTGAATCCATTTTAGTGGACATTACGACCCTATTTTCGGTTTTTATGAAGCATGAGAATCAAATCAAATGTTATCGATATAATATAAAATAAATTGATATTTGCAAATTAAGTATGGCGTGTGAGCAATTCACATCACCATATTTTGAGTGTGTGTCTATTTGTGGTCCTTTATACTATACTAAATAAATACTTATTCAGTTAGAAATCGGAATTTTTTTAGACGTAAGTTCAATTTGATTACGAGATAATTCCAAAATTTTCTTTTGCTTTGTGTGATTTTTATTCAATTTTTATGGAATATTTTAAGACATCGATAAATTTTAAATGACTAACACATTCTTATAAACATGTCACTTTATATTATAATTATTTTTACTTAGAAATTACAGTATTTTCCGTGCATTGCACAGGTACAATACTAGTCTCTATAATATATAAAAGCTCAATTGTTGACAAAAATTACATAAATGTCATTTTCCCTCCAAAAATTACATGACTATATCCAAAAGATATAACATAAGTATTGACTAACTATCAAAATAATCTAATATCCTAAGGTTAATACACAATGAATAAGATAGATACTAATTATGGGATGGAGATCAATTTCTTATTTAAATTAGAATTTAAATTAGACTGGAGTTGGATGATTTTCCCTATAAATGCAAGCATCATTAATTATTCTCACCAAGTTTTCTACACTATTTTATAAAACTATCTCTCAATGTGTCTTTATTTTTCTTTGATTTTTTGAATTATCTTTTAAAACAACTCTCTCATTTTTAATATATATGTTTTCTAACAAAAACTATGGTTTTTGCTCAGAATATAATTTATTTATCTGAAAAAAAAACGTGTTACGTATTTGTTTTCTTTCATATTGTTTTATCATCATAGTTGCATTTTAGACAGCCTTATGCATATTATATTACATTTGCAAGATATACATATACCGAAATAACCCAACTACATATATCATTATAAGATTTATACATGTTTTGAAAAAAAAGCTCTTATATTATTTTATTTTATCGTACAACAGTCAAATTTGAACTGTATGCACTTAATTAAAAAAAAATAGAGATTATTTTATATACATAAACATGATGCTTATTATTAATGTTTTGTAGGTCTTTCATAGACTTATATTTTTTTTTATATTATTTTTATTATTATATAAATGAGAAAATGTTAGAAAAACTTATAATTTTGCAAAATGCTAAGATCGAACATATAAAATGCATGTCGCGCTATTAAATTTAAAATTCAGTTTATTAATAAATTTAGAAAATACTATACAAGTAGTAAATTAATACTATTAATTTTAAAGAAACTTTATATTTCAAAGTTTTTTTTGAATCATTCAATATTTTATGTCTCACTTTATTATTCTAATTTTTGTTATAAAGTTGATTGGTGTACGACCTACGCATTGCATGAGAGCAACACTAGTTTGGTCAAAAATTTGAATAGTCGTTATGTTTAATCTTTAGTACTCCGTTATCGGTGAATTTAAATGATTATGATTATTTATTGGCGACATCTGGTGATAATGATATAATGATTAAATTTAAATTAGTAACTAAAAATTACTAATCGTTGACAACGTAAATTAGATTAAAAAACAACTAAAAATATGAGTTGTCGGCAATATGTGAAGGGGTGGACCCTGCTTTCTCTCTCAAGTTTCATATGCTACTCACCAAATATTCAATTCTGCTAGGTTATATCGTATTTTGGGCCAAGGCCCAATAACAACTCGGGCCGCTTCTAATATAAAATAAAACTATAAGGTTCAAAATCAATCAATGTATAAATAAAGTAAGTAGTTCGTTCAAAAGGAAAAAATAATTGAAAGAGTAGGGAAGTAAACTTTACATGAGAGGGTAAAAACATTACTAAGGCAAGCAGCGTGCGATTCTCTTCCTAGATTTAACAGCTTGGTGCACTATCTCCCTTCAACCATTTGAGCGAAATGCGGCAAAAGAAAAGGAAGGAAAAACCAAGAACCGACCCCATCATCTCCACCCCGTAGGAACTACGAGATCACCCCAAGGGTGCCTTCGGCATCTAGGGTTCATGGACCGACCATAGAACCTTGTTCAATAAAGTGGAACGTATAAGCTGTCCATTTTCAGGTTGGACAGTAAGGGTCGGAGAAGGGCAATCACTCATTCTTAAAACCAGCGTTCTTAAGATCAAAGAGTCGGGCGGAAAGGGGGGCTCTCCGTTCTCCCTCTTAATCAATATTTCAACATAGAAATCAATTTTATTATGATCTATACGGTTATTAACTTCAATTAGATTTTTCACCCCTTGCAATACACGCCAATATATATTACTAGAATTTGCACCCGTGCGATGCACGACAAATGTTACTTAAATAGTTATGATTATAATTTAATTGAAATTAGTAAAAACTAAATGCAAGTAGCAAGAGTAATGCTCTCCTACCCACCGTGGATATGCTTAAATATGACCACAACTAAGGTGACAATATTATATTTAAGGGGTAAATTAATTAGTATATCTTATAAAATAAATCCTATCAAAAGTAACTAAACCCTATAAAAATAATTAAATGCTAAAGGGTTAAATTATTGACGTGACAGTGACACATCAGTCGTGGGCACATTAAGTGTATCCACGTTGGGTAGGGAATCATTTCTGTAAATTGTAAACCATAATTGTTGTAATTCTTGATAATTCTTACAGTAATGAGCAAAATTCATGATGAATTTTATATTTGTAAGTAGGGCTAGTGGCAAGCCGGGCCGGGCTAGCCCTGCCCGAGCCCACTGGACTTTTTGAAATTAAACGAGAGGCACGGCCCGACCCAAAATCATTTCGGGCCTCAATGCCAGCCCGGCCCAAATATATGATTTTAGTGTAAAATGGCCGGGTCAAGCTTCTCCTGGCTTATCGATCTTTTCTCCATTTTTGGACGGGCCGGCCCGACCTAAAATTCTTTTGGGTTTTACTTTATGACGCCCAGCCCCACTCAAAACCAGGATGGCCCCTGGGCATGGGCCAATTTTGTCATCCCTATTTATAAGAATCACGTAAATCTTCAAATTTTACACGTTTATTAAAATTAATGTTATTGATAGAATAAATTTTAGTGCTTAGAAATGTCATACTTGAACTTAACTTTGTTTATTTTTGTGTTCCGTTAAAATATTTTTGCGTGATGTGTAGATGTTTTTTCTTTTGAAATATAATTATAAAATGATGTTTGCTTGAAGGTTATGATTTCTACGTAGTTATAAATTTATAAATAATTTATGGTCCGCTCCAATTCTCGTGTAATGTAAAGTAAGATAGTTGGAATAATAATTGCTGAAACAAATATGAAGTAATAATATTAAACAATCGTGAGATAATAATAATAATAATAATAATAATAATAATAATAATAATAATAATAATAATAATAATAATAATAATAATAAGTAGTTGTGCCTACAATATCACTTTAAAAAGAAGGATTTTTCCGATAAAAAAAAGATTAAAAAAAAAAAAAAAACACCATGCCCGTAATATCGGGAGCAACACACGTCATACCATTAGTGCATAGAAAATAGCTCTTCAATTATAATGATTAATATTTTTATTTTATTTTATTCCGGTTACAAATTATCATTTAAATTGATTTATTAGTTTTAATCTCTCTCTCTCTCTCTACATATATACCCTATGTACATAAGTTTATGTTAATAACAGAAATAATAAAAATTCAATATTAATAGTTTAAAAATCAACTTTATATTTAATTTTATTTTGTTAAGCATTTAACTTCATTTTAATATGCTTATCCGAAAAACCCTTGCAAACAAAATAGGGGGAACTTCAAAAATAGCCAAAAAAAATAAGAGTGTATGTTTTATAGCCAAAAGTATAGTTATATATGTTTTATAGCCAAAATCTTATTAAAAGACATATTTGCCCTTCTGACTTGTGTGAGAAACAACTTTGATGGTGTAAGTGGTGGGACCCACAAAGAATTTAGAACAAAAATAAAAAAAACCCTACCTACCCCCATCCATACCCATTCGTTCCCCCACCCCCAAAATCTGGTCCCCTGCACTGTAAAAAAAAAAAATCACACGGTCACCTCCCTTTGTCCGTGTCTGACTCTTTAACCGTGAGTGACGCCGGAAAATGAGTCGCGCTGTCTCCGACCACTACCCAAGGCGGCACGCTACCTCCGACCAACTCCCACCGCGCCGCGCCTCCTCCGACCATGACCCACTGCAGCGCGGCGCCTCCGACGAAGACCCACGGCGCCGCCGCGCAGCCTCCAAGCGACCCGACCGCAGTAGCAACGCCGCCTCCGAGCATCCAGAGCGTAGCAACGCCGCCTCCGAGGGCGGCCACCGGCACAGCACCGCCTCTGAGCAAGGCCGCCGGCGCACCACTGCCACCAAGCAAGCCCGTCGCCGCCAGCCCGCCGTAGAACCCATCGTAGAGCACGCCGGAGTAGATGAATTTGGGCCGCCGCCGCCACCGCCGGTGAGTTAATTAAGTTTATAAATTAGGGCTTTAATTGTTGAAATTGGGCATACATATTTGAATGAATAATACATGTTTGCATGAATATTACACGGGTAAATCGAATTACATGTTTGAATTTTTTATATGAATTTGACTGTTACACAATGAATTTATTTACACGGTTATATGAATTTACCTGTTACACGGTTAAATGGTTGATACACTGTTGTTTCAACTGAGCGACAGTGTAATGCTGACTTTAACCGTGTAAAGTCAACTCTAATTCAAATGGTTGATACACCGTTGAGGAAACTGAGCAACGGTGTAAAGTTAGCTTTAACCGTGTAACAATCGAGCCCTTTTTAGAAATTTCTTCAGATTATTTTTATTTTATTTTTCTAAATATTGATTTTTGATTGGTACTTTTTTACAGCCTCGGCACCGTTGGTTAAGGAGAAGAATGCAAGGTTTTTCGTCTCAAATCAACCTTAACATGCGAGATGAAGTCATTGAATCTATTCCTCGGGTATTGAAGAGAGAGGGAGGGGAAGAACTCTTAGAACGATTCTATAAAGGTCCATTTCGATGGCTCTTGGAGATTAAGAGAAGATCAAGTGCGAACAATGCGCTACACGAGCTACTAGCGCAAGAGCTCACCGATAACGATTTCACGGATCATGAGAGATTGTTTCATATCGGTGGGCGTGACATTCTATTCTCCGCGAGGGAGTTTGCCCTCGTAACTGGCTTGTCATTTGGAGATTCTGACTTCAATCCAAGAATTTCCCATGATGTTCCTCAGACTAGCATCCTCCACATGGTGTACAATGGGAAAAGGACCAGAGTGAACACGTTGAAGAGCGATTTCAACGATAGGAATCATAAGCTTGGGGCGCCTGAGCAGTATTTGAAGGCTGCCAACCTACTGATGTGCTACTGCATGGTATAGGCTCGAGACAACGTGTTCATAGATGACTGGACATGGGCTTTGGTAGAGGATGAGGCTCGGTGGACAGCCTTCCCATGGGGTTCGTTGTCATTTCAATTCCTTTGCCACGAGATGGGTATAGTTAAGAAGGACCCATCAGAGATCGATAACGAAAGGGGGGCATACCACTTCGCAGGCCCAGTTTGGGCTCTAAACTTGTGGGCTTATGAGGCGATCCCAGAGCTAGGGAAACTTTGCGGGACGCTGAAGGTCACAGGCCCCGATTGAGGAGATGGGCCACTACTACGTCGCCTTACGATTTTACTTGCTTCTTTACCACTCCCCAGGTAATATGTCATATTTAATTCAATATAATTTAATTTAGTTTTGATTAATTTAATTTAGGTTTGTTTAGTTTAGATCAATTTAATTTAATTTAGTTTGGATCTTTAATTTAATTTAGTTAGATTAATTTAATTTAATAGAAATTCATTGTAGTTTGTATAAATAACAGCAGTTGAATTAAAAATTAATGAATATATTTTTAATTCGCGTTAATTTAATTTAATTAATGTAATTATAGTTGGATTAATTAAATAATTTACTCTTCTATTTCTATTTTACAGCTCCAGGTTTACACGATCCTCGAACCGGATGCTCATGAGATGAATGAGCCATATTATCAGAGTTTAGATTGTCGGGATCCCCTTTGTGTGGTGTTGAATGTTTCCCAGCGACATTCATTCAAGAAAGCCCCTGCAGAACGAAGAGCGGCAGATGCAGCAAGGGAGATTGCTCGTATCCAGGATAGGATTAGCAGGCGGGCAACACGAGTGCCTAGAGCTACACGAACGCCAAGATCTACACGAGCATCTATTCCGGATGGTGATGCGACACAAGCCACCAATATACAGAGCGATGTATCAGGCCTCGCAAATCCATCACGGGCACGGGCGAAGAGGCCTAGACATGTGGCGATGGGACACGAGCCATCTGAATTGACATGCTGTGTGCATGGGGACCCATGTAACCGTGTACAATTAGAATTCAACCGTGTCATATAGGGTTTAGGTTGTAATGATCAATTAATTAATGAAAAATTCAAGATTATATCGTATAACATTATTCTAAGCGAAATACTCAGCATAATTAACAATAAATATTAGTTATCTTACTTGATTAATGATAAGGAATACAATCAATATGTGATTATACTACAATCTTTAGTACATGACTATTACTATGACAATGAGTTTCTAAGTAAAGAACCATTCCACATTAATCCATCATCTTAAATTGTAAATTATTGCATAATTATACGTTTATTGATGTCCTTTACTGAATATATTTGTTTAAACCATAAAATAGAACCTTAACACATATTAATTATTTTAATTAATCTCGATTTTGACTTATTTTGACCATTACACCGTTAGGGTTTAATTCAACAGTGTAAGAAACCCATGTAACCGTGTAAAATACCATTTTAATTGTGTAAGCTTTCGATTTTGACTAGTATGTTAGTAAAATTGTTGACTAATTTGATTTTAATTAGTACACGGTTGACTGTTCATCTACAACTGTGTATCATGTTTTTAAACGTGTAGTTATTGAAAACAACCGTGTATTGACAGAACATGTCCAAAAAAAGCACCCGAGAAGATTGTAAATTCCCGAAACAAATCCAAACATCTACTACAAACCAATCCACATAACATAGAACCTTAAATACAAGATGCATATCCTACAATCCAAACAACAAAACTTCAATCCAAAACAATTATAATTTTATGATATTACGGACCTAAATCATTCCCTCGGTCGATCGGGACATCTTGGTCTTGTGTGCTCTTCGCTGTGGCATATGCTACATGTCTTCTTCCGTCGTCTTCGCTCGTTGTTGCCCTCAGGAGGCATATTTAGATCGACAGCTCCTACAGGAATTGAAGCAGTGCATGCTCTTCTGTTATGCCCGTCAAGCCCACAACGAGTGCATCTTTGTACCCTCTGTGATCTTTCTACAGCGGATCGAACCCTTGCCATCCTCGGTCGTCCGGCTTGCCTTACAACCTTGGGCGTACGAACAACGGATCTAGCCATAATATCGGGCACGTTCCACGACTCTGGGTGTGGCACAGGCTCTATAACAAGCGAGTACGTGTCTACCAAAGTTGATTGCTTGAAATAGTGACTCATGTAGTCATATATGTTGCCATTAACATACCTGAAAAAATAATGATCGACATCTAAAATTAAGATCTCCATAAAATTTAGGATATACTGCGAGAAAAATATAAAAAATAAATAATGGACCTCAAGGCAGCACATGCGTGTCGGCAAGGAATCATGTCTAAGTCAAACTCACGGCATTCGCACGTTGAGTGCTGAAGGTCGACAATGTAAGTATTATTTTGATCTTCATCAACCTTCAGTAGATGTGTGGTCGTAGCACGAGCCGTGTAATGACGACCCCATTCAACAGCCGCCGACAATTTCATAAATGCCTTTTCTGTAAGGGGGTGATCCCTTGAAGTGGCACTCGCCCGATGCTCCTCGAACCACTTCTCAACTATAAGTCGGTAGACTTCAATCATTGAGCAAACAGGCAGACACCTAGCCCACAACAATCGACCGTTCATAGTCTCCACTAGGTTCGATGTCATGAAGCTCGTGCGTTTGACGGGACATTTAGATCTTGCCCACCGAGACACGCCAATATCGGAAAGCCTCTTCCAAATACCTCCGGTTTCACTTCTTCTGCTCATGTGTTTCAATGCATCGATGGCTTCGTCAAATACACTATCGCGATATGTATACGCCGCCTCCTTGAAGACCTCAGCGGCGTGTTGACCGAACCTCACAAGCCTCTTCATCAAGTGATAGAAACAAACTCCGTGGGTGGCACTCGGGTAGATATTTCTAACAGCATTTTCAATGCTGATATGTTGATCAGATACAATCAACAGATCCTCCGGCACTCCAAAACAGCTCCGCACCTTTGAGAGAAACCAATTCCAAGACTCGTCATCTTCAATTGGACCAATTCCAATAGCGAGGGGAAAAACCTGCTCGTTCCCATCCTTCGCCACAGCCACAAATAAAGTCCATTTGTTTTTCCCCTTCAAGTGGGTCCCATCCACTACGATGACCGGTCGTAGAAAATCATTTTGAAAGGCTTGAATTGATTGCCCAAGAGCTAGGAACATGTAAACCAATCGATCGTCACTGTGAGATGTCACAATATCGTACTTGCTCCCCGGGTTTCTCTCTCTCAACAAGTACAAGTACGACGGGAGCTTCTCATAAGACTTGTCAAAGTCTCCATATGTCATCTCTATCGCAATGTTCCTAGCACGCAGTGCAAAGCCGTAATCAATCTCTATACCATATACACTACGAACTTCGGCCACCATCTCCTTCGGCTTCAACACGACACCCTCGGTGATCAATCTCCGAGCAAAGTAACTGCCTAGTACCTTAGCAGGCACCTGTCGTGGAGCATTCCGATTGAGAACCATAATACACGTATGATCGGGGATATATTTTTTCACTAGCCAAATTCCCCCTTCCTGTTTGGCTTTCAACAAGAAGGTACATCCGTCATGTTTGCAAATGAATTCCAATCTCTTAGTGCACGAACGATCCGTCGCATACTCTAATCTGTTTTCCAAGTGATGCAAACCGACAGCTATTTGCAGTTCATCCTTGCTCTTGAAAATAGCTTTTTTCTCAATTGGCCGTCTGAGGGTCCAAGTGGTTCGGTCCATCCTAATGGCAACGCGCTATCTAGATCGACGTGAGGAATCAACCAATTTCTGACGATATGATTCTCACTTCCAAAATCTTCAAAGAGGTCTCATTCTCACCCGCGGGTATGCTACGATGCGCGAGCACCCTATCAATATGTGCAGGTTCACGGATCCATGCACTGAACTCAGTTGTTAGCGACTGAAATAAATTGAGGCGGCCCTGTGCTTCCTCTGCTTCATCTACTCTCTCGCGTTCCACTTCATCTGCATCCACACTCTCTGCTTCCACTTCCTCGGCATCTACTCTCTTTGCTTCCACTTTGCTCTGATCCACATGCAATTCCTCCCTAAGTGGCTCAGTTGTTGTGCCCCTCCCTGTATTATTGTCTTTGATGATCACGTAAACAGTAGGCAGGCCTTGCTCCTCCACAATCACCCTCAATAAATCGGTATCAGTTCTTAAGGGTACTTTAATCTTTGCCCCATTGCCTATACTTGTGAGATAGTATAGCAAGTAGTCTCGATTATCTCCCAACTCTAATTGCACCTCTCATAAAAGATTATTACGAGTAATTTCGAGAATGTTCAAATGCACGAGCATGTCGTCCCCTCCAATGTAATCAGATCCACTCCAACAACCACTATGTCGAATTATGATTTTGCGGAAAGACATCCTGCAATTTAAATATAAAATTGGATGATCAGAAGAAGTGTTCCACTGCTATAATAAAAATAAATAAACTGCACACTGTATACACTGTTGTCTACTACAAACGTGTAACTTGTAGCTTTAACCGTGTAATATGCTAATTTAACAGTGTAATTTTTGAGTTACACGATTGGAGAATGTAACAGTGTAATACGCCAATTTAACAGTGTAGTTTTTTATTTATTTATTTCAATAGTGTAAAAAAAAAAATCATAATTCAATTTAACCAATTTAAATTAAAATTCTAATTCAAAATAAATTTAATCTCTCATCATAAAACATCTAGCTAAAAATAAATGAATAAACTGCACGCTATATACACGGTTGCCTACTACAAATGTGTAACATGACAATTCAAGCGTGTAATACCCCAATTTAACAGTGTAAAGATATACATAAAAACGTAAAAAATATATAAAGGCTACTAAAAACGTAAAGAAAGCACTTAAATTTACAGATAATCATGTATGATTCGCTAATTTGCTCTTAATAGAAACACAAACATACCTTTGAGATATGACAATGTGATTACGAACAAAAATTTCTTGGGCAATTTCTTCAAAATCTTCTTGAACAATTTTGTTACATTCTCCTCCACAATTCTCTCAAAATTTTCTCTCTCTAAAATTCTCAAATTTCCATTCCAAATGTGAGAGCATTTGAATGATGTTGAATTTTTGTTTGATTTTCGTAGGTGACCATTGATTGCTACCATTAAATGAAGTGAATAAGATTCAGAAGGGGTTGGTGTGGGAGATTTGCTAGCAATAAATGAATTTTCTAAATATGTAGGCATACACGGTTGTCACCGACAAACCGTGTAAGAATTGAGTTCAACTGTGTAACAATATCGTTTAATAGTGTAATTAATTAAATTAAACTTAAGTTCATTTAACAATTATCATTAAAATGAATTTAAGTCCGATTAATTAAAATAAAACAGCTTTAAAAAAAATTACAACTCTAAGGGTACACGGTTGGATTATTTCTCCGTGTAATAATTGAGTTCAACCGTGTAACTGTATCATTTAACCGTGTATTTAAATAAAATAAAAACTTAAAAAAATATTAAATGAATTTAATTCCGATTTATTAACATAAAACAACTTATAAAACATATTAAATTTAAAGCTCTAAGCTTACACGGTTGGATTATATTTTCGTCTAATAATTGAGTTCAATCATGTAACAATATCATTTAACCGTCTACTTAATTAAAATAAAAACTTAAAAAAATACTAAAATTACATGGTTGGATTATTTTTCATTTTTCCATGTAATAATTGAGCTCAACCGTGTAATTGGTGTAATTGTATCATTTAACCGTGTACTTAATTAAAATAAAAACTTAAAAAAAATTATTAAATGAATCTAACTCCGATTTATTAACATAAAATGAAAACTGAAAACAAAACAATTTCTCACAACAAGTCAACAACAAAAAATAAAGAAAAAATAAATAAATTCTGAAAAGTGGTCTTTTGTCTCATACGCAGGGACAATTTAGTAATTTTACCTCCAAAATGGCTATAAAACATATATAACTATACTTGTGGCTATAAAACATATCTAGTTATCTTTTTTTGGCTAGTTTTGCATATTAACACATAAAAATATTCTACGTTACCCGCCCACTATTATCTCTTCCCTAAATTTGTAGACATATATATTTATAACTAAATTTATGTTAATGATAGAAAATAAAAGTTCAATATTAATACTTTAAAAATCACTTTATATTAAACGTCATTTCTTTTTTTTCACGAATTACTTAACTTCATTTCAAAATGTTTATTTTTTTTTGAAAGTATTTCAAAAATGTTTATTAAAAAAATATATATCTTGTAAATAATAAAAGAAAAAAAAATCCTACAAAATTACCCACTACTTCAATTTCCTAAATTTGTGGAGTTTACCTAGTCAACACATCTAATTAGTGGTGCAAAAATAATCATATTATTTATATTTATTACAAAATTGCCACCCAATCAATTTGCAATTGATTTTCAATTTCAAACTCCCTCTTTATATATATATAGATTATGAAATATTGAAAAATATAATTTACAAATATTAATTAAATTATTAAACTATGTCATTAATTTTGGGCATTCCATTATCAAGTTATAAATTTATGGGTTAATTACCAAAAAAATCCCAAACTATTCATATTTTATCAAAAATACTCTGAACTATTGAAAATAACTAATTAAATCCTAAACTATCAATTTGTTATCAAATCTACCCTATTCTAATTTCCTCACTTGGGCATTTTATCAAACATGTGGTGTGCAGAAAAACAGGCCATCCTTATTTCACCAATTCCGTTCTTCATCTTCTTCCTCGAGCTCACTGTCATCACTTCCATCATCGGGATCTTCCTACGACCCTTTTGCCACGGCTTATGCCCTTCCTCTCGAGCACCCGGCCACCAAATGAAATGGGAAATGATTTTCTCTGTTCGAGCAAGTAACCACTCTAGAATTGTTGAAGCGGCTGCAAGAAATGGGCCATGCTGCCATGGCTGCTTCCCATTGTTGCTGCGGGAAAAACAACAACGTATTGGTCAAAGAAACAATCATTTTGGAACCAAATTACAGCTTTTAGATTGAAGAACAGAATTAGATGGAAAAAAGTTGGCCTGTTTTTTTGCACACCACATGTTTGATAAAATGTCTAAGTGAGAAAAATTAGACATAGGGTAGATTTGATAACAAATTTATAGTTTAGGATTTAATTAGTTATTTTCAATAGTTCAGAGTATTTTTGATAAAACATGAATAGTTTGGGGTTTTTTTGGTAATTAACCCTAAATTTATACCACCATATAATATAGGAAATAACCAAAAAAAAATAAAAGGGTATTATAGTCCCAAATTTAAAAAGTTGAATAGTTTTTTTTGAGTTTATTTTATGTTGATGGGTAAATTTTTTTAATTTTCTTATCTTAAGGTGGTATTTCTATACATTATTTCATAAAAGAATTACATATATAAGTAATTATGGAATAATCAATCATAATGTATTGAGTCGAATACTCTTTATGCATTTTATGGATTTAATGATTTTTACAATAGTAAGTTTAATGATTAAATTCACATGAGTTAATCCCGATATGACTTTCATAATTGCATTCGAGTTGAAATAAATTGTCACGATGGGCATGTTGAGAGATTGAGAAAATTAAATATGATCTGAAAACTAGTACTGCTAATTAAAAAATAAATATATATATATATGCATAAATCTGAAACAATGAGTTATTGACGCGTGTATAAAGTTTTTCAAATTAAGAATTAGAATTCCGCGCCTTTGCAAAAAAGAGAAAAAAAAAAAAAAGGACTAAATGGTTTATTTCTCGGGAATTAAAAAAAATGATATATTACCGAAAATTAGAAGTGCAGCTATATAAATAGCATTATGGAGGTCGACAATGGCGAGTAGTAGTAAACAGAAACCCAGTAGAGAAGAGAAGGAGAAGCAATGGCGTTGCCGCAAGTATTCTTGCCGCGCTCAGTATTCTTGCCGCGAAATGAGGAGGTCGGCGGTTACATCTTCTGTTGCAGTGACTACTCCTTGCCGGAATTTCTCCGGCGACAGATCTTTGGTACGGAAAATCGATTACATTTTTCTCTTTCTTCATTGTTCGTTCTTCAGAAACTGTTTCTTTTTCATTTCTCTTCGTAAATCCATGATGCATTGCGTGGATTAACTGCGAATTTCATGAATTTTCGTACTATTTTTGGAAAATCGATTCCCGCGCGCCTCGCCGCAGGAATTGGGTATGGGAGGGTAGTTGCACTGTGAAGAAATTTGGGCGAAGAAATCATTTGAAATCTCATGTAATTCTTTAATTTCTACATTAATTTTGTTCTGAGATTATGGTGTTGATGATAATGATGATGAATATGATGAAGAGTTAAATCTGTTTTCCCCACTTTTTCTTTCTTTAAACCCTGCGCTATAACTGAAATGGATCTGATTAGAGATTGCATAACTGAATTGGGAATGAATGAATGTAGCATTCTTGATGTGATGAATTTGAGTTCAAATGAAATTCTTCAAGTCATCAAGTGTAATAGTATGCTTTTTTTATCTTACTTTCCAAGATTTTAATGTATTTGGGTTTATCCCTAATATTGTTGTGGATTCTAACTGTTCAGGGTTGCCCTTTCAATTCCATGACTCTGTTCGAAAAATAACTCCCGGGACACCTCTCTTTCTCTATAACTATGGCACTGAATGCCTCCATGGAATTTTCGAGGTAGATTTGCATCTGATTGGATTTAGTTCGCCTTTTATGTGTTCTTCTCAAATTATGTTTAATTTAGAGTAGTGAAGTTGCTATACTTGTCAAATCTGTTTGTATGAACTGATTGAGCTTCACCTTATCAAGATAACTCAGTTTTATCTAGCATATTTGTCACCTCAGATCATGATACTTTGTCATTTTATCTAATGCATGCATGTATGTATGTATGTATGTATGTAATATGAGAAATTTCTGCAGGCTACTAGCTTCGGAGGTTTTAATATAGATCCATATGCTTGGCCAATCATTAACTATCTTGGCTGTTCATGGTATCCTGCTCAGGTATGGCATGAATCATTTTGTTTGAAGGTGCTCGTTTTGCTTTTGTTATGTTCTGATCATCAACATGCAGTTGGCATAATCTGGGAAGTCAAAATTCATTTACATCTTGCGATAATCTTTGAATATGAAAGTGCAACTTGGTAGGCTGACATCTTGTTGAATTCTGGAGTGTGATGATTGCTTTCATTATATGATGATGTTATGACATTCTGGAAGGGTTCTACGAGGTTTTAGGTGGTTGTTTTCCTTTTACTAGGCATTGAGTTGGCCTAATCTTGAACTTATCTAATTTCTTGGATGATTGGCTGGTATTTGTCGATGGATTATGAGTGTTCTAAGGCTGTGGTTTTTGCTTTTATCATGCTATGTTTATCAGCATTCATTTGGGTTCATCTTAAAAGTTTGAAATGATAAGGAATGATTATTATGTATGAAAGTACTCTTTACATGATTTTTATATATAAGTATGAAAGTGCTACTTTGTAAGCTGAAAATCTTGATGCATATATTCTGCTAGTTTTAAGGAGGTCGTTTTACCTTTATTATGATATGTACATCAAGCTAGCCTAATCTGTAAAGCAGAAAATTATCAAAATCTTAGGATGATTGATACTCGTAGGCAAACATTCATGACACGCCCCTAGTGATTTGAGGTGGTCGATTCGCTTTGATGTATGATCATCAGCGTGCTAATCTTGAAAGTCGAAAACTGTTTAAATCCTCGGATGATTGTTGAGCATGAAATTAACTGTTTGTTTGCATAGGTTCGTATAAGATGGAGGAGGGAATGTCATCCTCTAACTCTGGAGATGAGCAGAAGCGTCATGCAAATACTGACTGTAGGTGAATTTCCTGAAGATAAATTTCGAGTCGAGCTGCGTGGCAGAGAGGTTAGTCTTCTGGTGCTATAAACTTAAATCCACATAACTTTTAATTAATCTGTGCTTAATTCTTGCATTGGTTTTGAAATGTTACAGGCTCAAAGAATAATGGATCTCTTTGATGCAAATGAGGCTCGGATTCGGAGTCAGGGATAAGCACTTGTTCATATACAGCTGAAAGAATTCAAGTGTAAGATAGCAGAATTAATGTGCAGTTACTGAGTAAATACTTGTTTGATACTAGTAAGTAGAAGTATTCATATATTGGGAAAGAATTCATATACTGCTTTTCATATCAGAATTGTACAGTATGCATTTTGTGTAGTTTGGTTAGACTAAGAAATGAGCACTTGGTATGGATGAATAGTACTGTTCATAATCCACTTTAGCTTTCACTTTTCCAAATATATACATTTGTCTTTTACATTTATGTGCTTGATGCTTATATTTTATGATGTTTGCTTTGATTATACTCCTATATTGCATGATCTTTTGTTTAAAAAGTGTTAATTTTTTTTTTCTGTTTCTTATGTCACGTGTGGGATTGGCCTTGTTATTGTTATTTACTGAAATTGACATTAAATTACATGGTTTTTGAAAATGGCTCTGATTCTTTTCTGTGGATATTTCACTAAGAAGGAATTATGATTTCTTTATACTCATAAGATATATTAATGTTTCCAATGATAATTTGATATTGTTCTCTGTGCTCCTTTTATTTTTTAAGACCTTATTTTAAAAGTTTTGTGATTTAATGAAACAAATAGAAAATTTCGTCGCTTTTGTTTGAAAAAAGATGTCGGTTTCATTTATAATTAACCTGACGTTTTATATTTCTAAGAGGTTTACTTAAATGTTATCACTAATATATATCGATATATAGTACATACCAACAGAAAGAGGGGAAAACTACACTATCAGCATACATATATTATGTTTATTATTATCATAGTAGATGTTGGAAGCACATAATATAATACCCCATGTATAATAGACTTAATATTATGTTTAATTTGCTTTTCTTTATTTATGATTAATTTTTTTCCCCCCAAAAATTTAGGTATAAACATCAATTAGAACTCATTGTAAAATTATATTAGTAATTCAATTATATTGTTTGGATTGTGACTTGCTATTTTTTGTTTTAAAACTTGTGGTTGTTTTGTTTGATTCATTTACCACACTTTTCTATCACGTTTTAAAGATAATAAGAAATATTATTAGTATATAATACGTAAGATATCATACGCTACACGAGATAAAATGTAAGTAATTAGATATAAATCTATCAAATTGTGGGCATCTAGTGCTTGATTTACCAAACACATAATTTTATGTACCAAACACCCACACTATAAATTCTAATTTTGATCTTATCTCACAACTCGAGATAACTTTTTGAATTTTTATCTTATCATACCTTTCCAAACGAGGCCTTAGACTACAAATCTACAATTCTTTCAGCTTAACCAGATTTGGATTTGGATTCTTCATCGATCAGCTGCCTCAATACCAGCAGCACCAGTACAGTAGTTGTTCCTAACTTTCTGGTGGCAACATTTATATCCCCATTGATGTTCATTCCACCACGAACCCCAAACGGTCGTGTGGTTGTTTCTGTATACATCTTCTCCGTACTTGCTCTTTGGAAGAGCCATCTCCTGCAAATATCACGCAATCAACGGGTCATTTCCACACAAAAGATATCTAGCAAGAATTGCAAATAACGTTTTCTAGAGAGCAAAAGGGACAACTCATGGACTGCACTTTCACTAATTTATCTCTCTTACTCCATTACCAACTGCTTTTGGTGGTTACTAGTAATATTCTCTATATACATTCACAATAAGGTGGAAGTCTTAATGAAACAGAGACGGAAGTAGAAGTCGGAACATGGATGACCAGACATAACTCTAGTGAACAAACACCACCACACAAAGAAGACAGAAGCATAATATGACAGGAAAAACACATATAGACTGTCCTGTCACTCCTGCATAAATTGAATGCACAAACAATTCCAAGAATAACTTCAAAAGATAGTTTCTCAGGAGGTCCATATCTGCCCTTTTATGATCCTACCAGCACGATCATATTCAACCTCCCGCTCACTTTGCCCGAGCAGAACTTCTCTTGGAAGCACTTCATCAGCAGCAGCGTTACCATATTTCTCCACGATTTTGTCTTTAGTATGAGACTTCATCTTCTCCTTGTTGATCTTGAATTTTTTATAAAACAACTCAGCTTGTGAAGGAGCAGCTTGCATATGAACGTCGTGACCTTTATCAAATGCTTACCAAGCATGAACGACTCCAAAGCTTGACCACTTACTCTATTCTGGTTGTCTCCCTATAATTTTAGCAGACAACAATATAAGTATGCTGGAAATTGTATAAGCTAGATTACCCAAGAAAGGTGAAAGGTAGCATCATAACACTTAGAACATAAATTGCACTTACAGCATAGAACTTCTCATTTGTATCCATGTCCGGTAGAGGGTCCTCACGCATGGAACGAGTTTTCGGGTCATAATGGGCAGAGTTAACATCAAGATTACGAAGATATTTTGCAGTATCCTCTCGAATGCGTAGATTCCTATAGTAAAAAGAGAACAATAATTAGGTATGATTTCAGTTTTCACCCTCAAAGTACTTAAAAAACGATATTTTTAATGAAAAATCTAGTGTCATCCCTCATCAAGAATAAATTAAAGCATGATTTAGTAAGCATATAAAGTGGTGAATATACCTGACAGTTCCTGTGCTACCACCACCCGTAGTACGCACACGCTTCTCAACCTTCGCAAAGTCCATTTGTTTGCTCTCATCAACCTTGGCCTCGTCTTCTTCATCATCACTAACACCACCTTCTTTGCTTTCATTATTATTTTGATCCTCCAACTTTTGAAGCTGTTGGTCCTTCAAAAATTTACTTCTTGCTTCATCCCTGGCGTCATGCCAATTACGGACACGTTTATAAGATGCATCATCGTGTCCATTCCATCGGTCTCGTTTCCCATCGTAACCAAGCTCAAAGGTCTCTATCTTCTCATCTGGGGCAATATGCTTGCCTGTCCACTTTGCCCCCGTTATACGAGGTCTTTCCACACAATACTTCTTGTCATGTGTCGAAGCTCCACAGCTGCAGCAAGCAACAAGGCTCAGAACCAGTACCATAACCTTCAATTGATATTGAAAAGATAATCACAAGCAGAATTAAACTAGCACATGCATGTTTCCTTAATAAAATCACAAAACAGCTCAGACTAGGTTTCCCTTCAGATCTATATACAGTTTAAAGCCAGAATGTTGAACATATGGATATAAATGTATCACGTTTATTCACTAACTTCATGTATTGCGCAGATTCTTGTACACCATGTAACATCGTATCAAATGGCAATTCAATGGGCCTAGAACCATGAATATTCAAGCACTAATATGCCCCACATCTGATACAGTATAAATAAACATGCATATATGATAGAGCTTGTCTTCTCTATCGAAAAGTCCGACGCCTTGTCGCACAAGGTCGGCGGAGAGAGGAGCTGAGCGCGGAGGGAAACTCCGACGGCAGCTTTGATCTAGTTTGCGAGCCGCGAACATGAGGAGGAGAAACTAGAAATTACGTATTTTCTTATTGATACCTCCGTTCCAAAAAATAAAAGAGCCCTATTTATATCATCTAGACCCTAGGGTTGGTTCGACCTAATCCTAGTCCGGGAAAGAACCAACAAAGAAAACCCGAACGGAGCTTATAAATCGCTCGACACAAAATACAATAATGTCTTAAAATAATATTAACGTAAAATACTACGAACTAAACTAATACGTAAAGAAACATATTTATTTGGCTACATAATTCGCGAAGCGCTTAGGTGGCTTGATTTTATCTCTTGGACGAAGAGATTTCGGCGACGACTCCTTCTCACCCTCCACTTCAACCGAGCTGATACCCTCCGGTTCCATGACGTTGCCATGATCATCCTTCTCCAATGTTGTAGTAGACGTAGTCGTATCAACTCCCCCTGGATGGAATCCACCTTGCCCTCAAGGTAGAGATCCGGAAAATGCTTGCGAATGAGTGCCACAGGCTCCCATGAAGGAGTCGAATCGTCCGCCCATCGAATTAAGACTTCGTCGATAGCCGTCCCGTCATTCCACACCGTGCGCGACTCGAGAATCTCCATCGGCTGCACAATAGGCCACTCGCCGCAAAACTCCGACGGCAAAGGCATGTGTTGTAATTCTCCATTTGCAATAAATTCACGTAACAAACTAACATGAAAGACATTATGGATACGACTACCTTCAGGGAGACGAAGGCGATAGGCAACCGGACCCACTCTCTCCAATATTTCGAAAGGCCCATAGTAACGACGAGCAAGCTTGACCGATAATGGTCGAGCAACCGAATGCTGCCGGTATGGCTGCAAATTGAGCCAGACGAACTCGCCCACGTCAAATTCCACATGACGACGATGTTTGTTTGCCGTATCCCGCATATGTTGCTGAGCCTTTTCAAGATTTCTCCACAATTTGACGAGCAACTCGCCACGCTGAACGATTAAGTCCGCAATCTTTGGTGGCGTCCGAGAGGAAGGCGAAGCCGCGATAAGTTTCGGCGGTTCACGGCCATAAAGAGCTTGGTACGGAGAGACTCCAAGGCCAGCATGATGAAAACAGTTTAATGCCAACTCCGCCCAAGGAAGGAAATTGCTCCACTTCGAAGGTTTGTCCGCCGTAAAAGTGCGCAAGTACCGCTCGAGACCACGATTCCGTACCTCCGTCTGACCATCGGACTGTGGGTGATAGGCAGTAGAAAAATGGAGTTTCGTGCCACTAAGACGATGCATCTCCTCCCAAGTAGCATTCATGAAGACTGGATCGCGATCAGAAATAAGAGTTTTTGGAAAGCCATGATGACGAACGACATTATTGATGAATAAATGAGCCACGATAAGCGCATCAAATTTAGTAGGAAGAAGAGCGAAGTGAGCGTACTTAGAAATCCTGTCCACCACAACCATAATGGCCGTATAGCCTCGAGATGGAGGGAGGCTGATGATAAAATCCATTGAAACATCTTCCCACACTTGCGATGGAATCAGCAAAGGCTGGAGTAAACCCGCCGATTTCTGAGTAGAATACTTGGTGGACTGGCAGGTAACGCAAGATGCTACAAAATTCTTGACATCGTAACGCATCTTTGGCCAATAAAAACCAGTAGCTAGCAGCTTGAAAGTCCGATCGAAACCTGGATGACCCGCTAAAGGGGTACTGTGGTGTTCGTAAAGGGGTACTGTGGTGTTCGTGTAGGAGAAGGTTCTTCCACGCTGACTGAGGACTCAACAGAATACGGCGATGAAAGAAGATTAAACCATCAGTGTACGATAAATGAGGAGGAGCGGTACCATCACTAATAGTGTGGACGAGGTACTGCAGATCGGGAAGGGATGCCGTTTCTTTCCTTAAGTGCTCAAGGAAATCCAGAGTAGGAAGCGAGAGAATCATCAAGCGAGCACCGGTGTCGTGAGATTCGCTGACAGCGGCGGACGCGATGGGAGACGACGGCAACAACGCCTCAGCGCGGCGTGAGAGAGCATCCGCGGCTTTATTAGAAGAGCCCTTCTTGTATTCGATTCTGAATTTGAAGCCCATTAATTTTCTCACATAAAAGTGTTGATCCGGTGTTTGCACAATTTGTTGGAGAAGATCCTTCAAACTCTTCTGATCACTGCGAATCACAAATTCTCTTCCTAATAAATATTGACGCCATTTTTGCACCGCCTCAACAATGGCGTGTAGTTCCTTGTGGTAAGTCGATGCGCTCTTGCGACGAGGGCCCAGCTTTTTACTTAAGTACGCGATCGGATGTTGATCTTGAATCAACACCGCACCAATGCCGACGTCCGACGCATCCGTTTCAATGCAGAATGTTTTGTTAAAATTCGGGAGACTGAGGACGGGTGCTGTAGATATTGCCCTTTTTAGATTATTGAAGGCGGTGGTTGCAACGTCCGACCACAAAAACGAGTCCTTCTTGAGTAATTATGTGAGAGGCGCGGCGATCATGGAGTAGTTTGCTACAAAACGTCGATAGTATCCCGTCAACCCCAGAAAACCGCGAAGCTGTTTGATGTTGGTAGGGGCGGGCCAGTCGTTCATGGCTGCGAGTTTGGCAGGATCAGCTTTCAAGAGACCCTCCGACACCAAGTGTCCCAAATATTCCACCATAGTACTGCAAAAGGAACACTTGGATAACTTCACAAAGAATTTATGTTGCTGAAGTAAGGCGAGGACATCAGTGAGATGCTGTCGATGATCGGCCATGGTTGCACACTTGCACTGTATACCAAAATGTCGTTGAAGAAAACAATGACACACTTGCGAAGTAACGGCCGAAAAATGTTGTTCATAGCTGCCTGGAATGTGGACGGAGCATTGGTCAGTCCGAAAGGCATCACCAAAAACTCAAAATGGCCGTCATGAGTACGAAAGGCAGTTTTGAAGATATCCGAATCATGCATACGGATTTGGTGGTATCCGGATCGAAGGTCGAGCTTAGAAAAATACCGCGTGCTGCCCAATTCATCAAAGAGTTCATCAGCCGTAGGTATCAAAAAATGGTCAGGCACTGTCGCCATATTCAGGGCGCAATAATCTATGCAGAAACGGAAGGTGCCATCCTTTTTTCTAATGAGCAGAACCGGCGACGAGAACGGACTCTGACTATGCTGAAAGAGGCCTTGATCCAACATCTCTCGAATCTGACGTTCGATTTCATTTTCTAAAAATATGGATACCTGTAAGGACGAACGTTGACCGGCTTAGTGTTGGGGAATAAGTGAATCCTGTGATCAAAAGCGCGTTTCGGCGGCAATCCCGTGGGTAAGGCGAAGACGCTGCGAAATGTCTCCAGGACGGTTCTGATTTCCTGTGGAAGATCATCGGAAAAGGCCACTTCAGACAACGATGAGGGTGGAACCGGCGCCTGCTCCAGTTGTAGTAGCTCATAGAACTCATGGTTCGATGAGTGAGTGGATAATAAAAACAGGGACTAGAGGGAGATTTGTCGTGGTGGCAGCTCAGAACCGTGAATAATGTGCGATGTGTCGCCCCTCTTGAACTCTAAAGTTTTGCGTACGAAATCCGCTGACACCTTGCCCAAAGATTCTAGCCAAGCCATGCCCAGTATGACATCGGAGCCGTGGATGTCAAGAATATGCAAATCAATGGTACGAGAGCACCAGTTGATAGAGCTCGTCTTCTCTATCGAAAAGTCCGACGCCTTGTCGCACAAGGTCGGCTGAGAGAGGAGCTGAGCGCGGAGGGAAACTCTGACGGCAGCTTCGATCTAGTTCGCGAGCCGCGAACATGAGGAGGAGAAACTAGGGCAAAATTACGTATTTTCTTATTGATACCTCCGTTCCAAAAAATAAAAGAGCCATATTTATATCATCTAGACCCTAGGGTTGGTTCGACCTAATCCTAGTCCGAGAAAGAACCAACAAAGAAAACCCGAACGGAGCTTATAAATCGCTCGACACAAAATACAATAATGTCTTAAAATAATATTAACGTAAAATACTACGAACTAAACTAATACGTAAAGAAACATATTTATTTGGCTACATAATTCGCGAAGCGCTTAGGTGGCTTGATTTTATCTCTTGGACGAAGAGATTTCGGCGACGACTCCTTCTCAGCGCTCCACTTCAACCGAGCTGATACCCTCCGGTTCCATGACGTTGCCATGATCATCCTTCTCCAATGTTGTAGTAGACGTAGTCGTATCAATATAGCTCAAAACAAAAGATTTAATCATAAAAATTTGCATATAAGAAAGACATAAGAAGCTAAACATCTCAATTCTAAGTCTTAATTAACCAAAGGAAGGTGGCAAGGAATACAAGACAGACAGATAATAACGGTATCCTTTCGATTTCTATCTTGGAGAATACAAATGGAGCTCACTTACTTTTGGCAGGCACCCTCTCTGAACTTTTCAGCTTGAAAAGTCTTAGCACCTCTATCATACCATTGCCACGACTTGTTATCGTTGGGATTGGATTTCGGCTTCGCTTCCTTTGATGTTTCAAACTCTGAAAATAGACAAACAACCTCAACTATGAGCACTCCATATATATCTCTAGCCTAAGAAATTAAACCACAATATAATGCGCAGTATAATAATAGAATATGCAACTAATTACATAACTATACAGAATCGCAAAACATACCGGTCTCTCCGAATTGGGATAATACCATGGGGCAAAAGATATGTAGCGTGGAATGTGAGGGTTAATTTCCTTTCCATCTTCATCCACTTCCTCGTCCCTCGATTCAAACGCCACTATCATCACCAAAAACCACAAATAGCACAATATTAACAATAAAACCGCGAAACAAAAAAATTAATTAGAAGAATTATTATGATTTAAAAGAAGAATACTGAAATAATTGTGCAGAAAGCAAATCGAGATTCCCAAATAACGGGAGGAACAAGCTAGCACTCAGACCACAAAAGGCATGAACTTGATCTATCAAATTGAAACAAACGACGATCGAGAAAGCGGCGGCGAGAGAAAAACCATGAAATTACCCATGATTTGGTTTACAGATCGAGGGAATTTGAAACGTCCTGCTACATAACGAATTGAGAAAATCCTCGATATAGCTCGAGAAAGAGAAAGGCTCCAATCTAGCGCTCCGCAAAACCCTTATGAAGTTGCCGCCAAAACATTACTACATTATTTAACCAATTTATTTATACTAGTGTTACTCCCGTGCGATGCACGGGTCATACAACAATCAAGATTATAAGAAAAATTAGAATAATAAAATAAAATATTATATTCAATGATATAACAAATTACTTTGCAATATGGAGTTTTTTAGAATTAATAGTTCACTATTAATTTACTACATGTATAGTATTTTCTAAATTTATTAATGAGTCATGCAATCTTCAAGTTTTAAATATAATAGTGTGATATGCAATCTGTGTGTTCGATCTTAATATTTTGTAAAAGAACAAATTTTGGAATTTTAGAATTATAAGCTTTTCTAATATTTCCTCATACTGTAAAAGAGTAAAACCTCGGTTATACGAACCACTAATAATAAGTATTATGTTTATGTTTATAAAATAATTTCTATTTTTTTTTGATTCAGTGAATGCAATCCAAATTTGACTGTTGTACACTAAAATAAAATAAATATATGTAAGAGGCATTTTCTTTCAATATATATATATATATATATGTATAAATCTCGAACAAAATTATGTATGTAGTTGGGTTGTTTCGATACATGTATATCTCTTGCAAACGTAATATAACACTATTAGAACTGCCTAAAATATACACAACTGTGATGATAGAACAAAATCAAAGAAAACTAATACGTACCACGTTTTTTTCAGAAGAATAAATTAAAATTTGGACAAGAATCATAGTGTTTGTTAGGAAAAAAATACTTTAAAATGAAATAGTTATGATTCAAAAAATCAAAGAAAAGTAATGGCACACTGAGAGATAATTTTATGTTATGCAAAATAGTATAGAAAATTTGGTGAGAATAATTAATGATGCATGCATTTAGAGGGAAAATCATCCAACTCATGCCTAATGTGAATTCTAATTTAAATTAGATATTGGACTCCAATTTAGATACCAAAATTAGTATCTATTTTATTCATTGTATTAACCTTAGGATATTAGATTACTTTGACTTATTAATACTTATGTTATACCTTTTTAGATATAGTTATGTAGCTTTTGGAGGGAAAATGACAATGTTGTAATATTTTACAACAATTGAGCTTTTAGATATTGTAATAGATATATAACGGAAACTTTTGTAGGCCGTAAATCTGGATTATCTAATGGTTGCTAGCTGTATTTCGGAAGATTAATGTTTTTGACGTATTATTAATTGGTTAAGTATTATTTTAATTGATTAATAGTGTAATTAAGTCATTTGCCAAATTTGTAACTGATTCTTTCTTTTCTGCAAGTCTGCAACTTAGGGTGGTTCCAATCATGAACCCACAGTTTCAGCTTCCAAATTGTCACATCAGCTTTGGAACCCAACTACTTTTTTCTCTATCATCTCCTCCAATAATAAACCCAGTTTTTTACTTTTTGTAGATCCATTATAATATTCAATCATTTTAAATATTCTTATCATTACATGTTTTAAAATATGTGAATTTAAAGTACATATAAAGAAAGTGAAAAAAAAAGTGAAAAATTTATACATCAACCAAAAAATTACAAATATAAAACTTGTTATTAGCATAAAACTAGTTACGTAAAAATTACAAATATAAAACTAGTTATTAGCAAATATAAAAGTAGTTATTACAAATATAAAACTAGTTATGTGCAAAAATAAGTGAAACTTAAATTTAGGCATGTCATTATATTATGCCCATATATAAAAATAGAAAAAGGAAAAATGAAGCCAAGTTATAAACAAGAAAATAAATGAAACGAAAAGAAATGAAATGAAAAAAGAAGAAATGAAAAGAATCACAACAAAAAAATAAGAAAAGAAAAACAATAAAAAAAGAATAAAAATGAAAAAGCACTCCATGGGCCCAGTTAGAAACTAGCTTCACGCATGCACCCAGTTTCTTTTCTAAATTTTGGAAATTAGCATCTGCTTTCTCCAATAGCAGTTTCATTTTTGGAAACTAGAAAAAGACAGGCGTTGGAGGCACCCTTATGTCGGCGATTTAAACGGAGGAAATGGTGGTTGAAGGTAAATGATTTCTTTTCTTTGGTGTGTTTTTTTTTTGGCAATCCAGATGTTCTTGGATTCCAATTGGTCAGTAGTTCGTGAATCAGATATTCATTTAATTTCTTTTTTTGATTTTTTATTCTCTACGGTGATTATGTTAAAGTTGTATCACTTAGAAAAACTTGGTTAGTTTTTTGTGTTTTGTTTTGTTGTTAATACAAGAATATCAGTTTGTGCATTCACGATTTTATTTTTATTACTAGTGTTTTTTTATGCATTTAGTATACTTTTTGATGCATTATCAATGTAACACTTCAAGCAGATCATCATTATCATGAGGAAAAAAATGAAGAAATTGAGGTTAATGGTTTAATGCTTCTCATGAGGAGTACATACCTGTAACGAAAAACAGACTAAATGCAACAAAAATGCAACGAAAAACAGAAAAAATGCAACGAAAAATACATTGAAAAAAGAAAAAATGTAACGTAAAACAGAAAAAATGCATTGAAAATCAGAAAGGAAAAAAAAAAGCAACAAGGAAAATGCATCTACACAGTTTTCTCATCCACATGTTCGACTTCACAACCAAAATCACCAACCTAAGCGATATAAGCATACATAGATATTTTTCGGGAATCATCTTCCAACATACTGTACTAATTGCAGTGATAAGATATTAATGTTTTTTACTTCTATGTCCCTTTAATTTTCAATCGCTCAATTATATAATTAAGAAAAAAAATTAGTTACTTTTTTTTTGGCTTAATCTCATCCATTGATTATCAATGGTTTAAATTAGTTTCTATATATCACACTAGGAGCAATTTTCAACATATCTCATCCATCTAATATGGAAAGATTCGTATACAAATATATCTTGGTGTGAGAAAATAAAAAAAAAAATTGTTTAAAGCTCTACAAAATCTTGCTTAAATATACATACACTATTTAAATTGGTTAAGTAAAATGCGGCAATGGACAAAAAGAGAAATACTAGTAGCGCTTTTGCTTTTGCAATTTCCTCATTGATAAGACTATTTTTTCATCTTTTATCTACTTTCAAAAGTCTACAAATTAGTTGGCTTTTCTAAAGAAAATAAAGCCAAAATACTTCTAGTTTTTCAACTTCTTAATTTTTTTTGATTTGTAATTTTTTTATGTTAAGGTATTTATTTTACCATAATGAAGAAAAGGGACGAAATGGCTTACTAGAAGAAAATTAATGCCCTACTTACCTTTTGTTATAGGATCAAAGGGTAATTAACTTCTCTCTCGGCTAATAGGATTACATAGGGACTGCACTTGCATATCCCATCTATAATGGTTTGTTGCCGAGTTTTTTAATGGGGAACTATATTTGCTAAAAAAAAAAATAGTCGATATGTTTAACCTTTAGGGTGTGTTTGGTGGATATGATAAATCAAGATGACTACTAATTAAATAAACTGGAGGGTCCAAGATGAAGCCTAAGCCCGCTGTTGTTTAACTGTTTTCGCTTGTTAACTCATTTGAACAGTAACACAATACTTTCTCTCTCTCATAATTTTATCATTTTGTATTTATACGATTTCTAATAATAATAATAATAATAATAATAATAATAATAATAATAATAATAATAATAACTATAATAATAATAATAATAATAACAACAACAACAACAACAATAATAATAATAATAATAATAATAATAATAATAATAATAATAATAATAATAATAATAATAAAGAGTACTATTTAATCCCAACAATAAAAAGTGAAATCGGTAGGGGTATTTAATAAGGGTAATTTGGTCCATCTAAATTTTAATATAGAGTTTTGCAATTTATACCAAACACAATATGATATCATCCGAGTTTAAATTTTTTGCTACCAAATGGAGAGATAGATGATTCATCTTGACACTATTCATATGAGTCATTTTGAGATGAGTCATCCTTCCACATTTTGAGATGAATACCAAACACAGCCTTACAATATTTGTTGTCAGCGAATTTGAATGATGATGATTACTTATTGGCGACATCAGATGATAATGATATAATGATAAAATTCCAATTTAAAAACTAAAAATCATTAATTGTCGATGACATAATTTTAAAAGAGACATCATTTTGACGGAAATAGATAATTGGCGATACAAAAGGACCAAAAAAGCATACTCTCTTCCGTCCACCATTTATTGCCTAAAATCTTGGACACAGAGTTTAATATATTTTGATGATATGTTAATAAAGAGTAAATTAAAGTGTGAAAGTGTTAAAGTATAATAATTATGGATCCATCTAATTTTTAAATAGTATTAAATTGTTAAAGTGTAAATAGTTAAAATATTAAAGTGATCCCAAAATAGAAAGTGATAAGAAATGGAAGGCGTCCCGATATAATATTAATGTCAAGAAATGGTGGATGGAGGTAGGGCTGTCTAAATGGTTCTCGGTATTCGGGTTACCCAGAATCGAACCGGAACCGAATGGGCCCGGGTACCTGAGAACCGGAATTTCGGTCTTTGATCTAGTCCCGATTTCCAGATTTTAGAATGTTTGGTCTTCGGTTCTAACTAGGAACCGATTGGTTCCAACCGAGGAACCGAAATAATTATTACTAAACTTTTAATTTTATTATTTTATAGTACAAATCATATCCCTACTCTAAAAATTTGATGTATTCATCAGCCAAAAAATTAAATTGAGATATGTAATTTATACGTGTGATTGTGGTAAATTGGTGTATATATATAATGATGGACCATAGTTTTTTTTTATTTTTATTTTATGTAAATGGTTTTTATAAATAAATCGGTTCCTTTTCGGATAACCGGAACTGAACCAAAATACTTTGGTCCAGTTCCGGGTACCCGAAGTATACTTTAGGTTCAGTCCCGATTCTTAAATTTCACAAAATTTTAATTCATTTAACCGAAATTTTCGGTTCAGTTTCTGGAGCCAAACCGGATATACAGCCCTAGACGGAGGAGGGAGTACTGTATGAGTTAGCTGGTGGTCTCTCTCTCTCTTCATAAGCTACTCAACAGATAGTCAATTCTGGGCTATATCCTATTTTGGGCGTAGGCCCAATAATAGCTCGGGGTCGGGCCACATCTAAAATAAATTAAAACTATGGGCCCAAAATTAACCAATGTACTAATAATAATTCATTCATAAGAACATAATAATTGAAAGATTAGAGAAAACGTAGATCTCTTTACACACAAGCTTTACATGTAGGGCAAAAGATCATTAGGCAAGCAGCATGTAATTCTCTTCTTAGATTAATCAGATTCAGTTATTTAACTTTTCAGTTACTAATTCACCCTCTTAATCAATATTTTAACCTGGAAATTTTATTATGATCTCTACCGTTATTAACTTCAATTAATCAATATAGGGAAGATATGAGACTAATTGTTCCTTCAATTACTTACTAATACTGCCTCTCTCCCGCTAAAATGATTTGATTTCTTGAATGTATGTAAAGTATAAAATATAAAATAATGCTATTTGGGCAGGGCAGGCGGATGAAGTATTAAAGAAGAATTGCATTTCACGTCACATGTGTCTAAGTTTTTGTTTTCTTTTTGCACGGTCCAAACTCTTCCATAGGTCGATTCGATTGAAGTCCATTGTTCAACTCTACCCACATATTAAAGTTGAAGGAATAATTAATAAAAAAGAGTCCCTTATATCTAAATAATAATAGCGATGTTCCCCCCCCCCCCCCCCCTCCTCTATTATTATAGACAAGCGAACTTACCTGTAAACTCACTCTCAAATCCCCATATTGGATTTTTTTTGTCTTAATAATAATAATAATAATAATAATAATGCATAAAAAGTAAAAATAAAAATAATGTTAACACATTAATTATGATTTGGGAGAAACATTGTACTGCTTGCTTTGAAAATAATTTATGTACTCGTGACTGATGTAATAATAATATATTTAAGAAAAATTATAATGAATATACACTTTAAAAATAAACTTAAAAAAAAATTAAACTCTAACAAGAAAAATTGTCGACATGACAATTTCATATTAACAGTAGACAGTGAAACATTTCTCCCACGTTAGAAGTGTTAAATAGAAATACTTAACTTATTAATTAGAGAGTTTAAAAAAAGCTAGTACTTATTTATCCATATAAAGATTGATCGAGGAAAGCAACCTTAAATAGTTAAATCAACCAGAGAAATATGGCCAACCAATAGGAGAGGGTGAGAGAGGGAAACCAATTAAAGCAACACAAAGAAAATCTAGCAACATGTACACAAGATATCTTTCATCACCCCAAGTCACCACACACAAAATATCACTACTTGCACAGTTTAATTTAGATACTCCAAAATTTCGGAAGAAAAAAAAAAAGAAAGAAAAGAAAAGAAAAAACAGCAAATTTTAAAGAATCGTGTGGAAAATCGATGCGCCACGTGTGAAACCGAAGGAACCCACATCACGGCACGTGGCTGCCCATGGAAGGGCAGTGGAGATCGCTCTCCATCCAACCCCTTATCATAAAATCTCTCTCAACAAAAAAAAATCTCTCCCCGAGTTTAAAAACCACTACATTTTTTTCGCTTCTCTTTCTTCTTCTTGATCCGGATTAGTCAACCATAGACCCGACCCGGATCCGGTGTGATGTCCGCCGCCATTGCTACTGTTGCTGCTCTCGCTCTTCCTATCTCTTTTTCTCGCTCTTCTAAGATTCACAGCAGAAGGGTACTGCCGCTTCTCTTTCTTCAGCTTTACTGCATTTTTTGCTGAATGCATAATCCTTTTGTGGCCATTCACTGTATAGTTAGTTTAGTTAGTTTTTTTTCATCTTAATTTACAAGAAAAATTGTTCTTGAAAGAATTTATAAGCTGGGAATTCAGTGTTGTGGTTTTTATGGGTTGAGATATATTTCCAAGAATTTATGAGAAGAATTAATTTTTTCAAGAAATTATATGATGTTGAAAACTGTGAGTATGATTTTGCTTCTCCATTTGTAAGAAAATCTTTGAACATTTTCTCCTTGAATAATTATGGCAATATCATGTAACATACTAACACTTAATTATATACTCCTATATTCTTATTTGAGTTTTGTATTTTATTTCATTCAAACATGCAAATTGCATTTCATATATTTCTCTTAATTATCAATGCCACTCAGGTGGGAACTTTGTCATGATTGCATTAATTTAAATAGTACTTATATAGATAAAATGTTCGAGTTAGTTGACAATTATGACACTAATGCCAACATTTATCTATAATACCCGAATTATTTCAGGGCATTGGAGGTGGATTTAGAGTATTTGCTATAATTGGGGATGGAGGTAGTTCGTTAGACAAAAAGAATCCATGGGATTCACTCTTCGAAGTAGAAGATCCGAGGTCTAAACTTCCTCGAAATGAAGGGAAGTTCTTGGACGCGTTTCAAGCTTTAGAGGTGGCTCGATACGATATACAGTACTGTGATTGGAAGGCTCGGCGAGATGTCCTAGCAATCATGCTCCTGCACGAAAAGGTCGATTATAAACCTATTTCCATCTCATTCGAAAAGTTAAAAGTAAACGTACAAATCTGGTGTTGAGCTTGTTTTCTTGAGATGTTCTTTAACTTTAACCATTTACTGATCTATAGGTTGTGGAAGTATTAAATCCTCTTGCTCGTGAGTTCAAATCGATAGGAACGCTAAAAAAGGAACTTGCAGAATTGCAGGAGGGACTAGCTCAAGCTCACAATCAGGTATTGTAATTTAACACGAATTCCATTAAAAGAGAGGGAAAAGTTTTCTGCTAAAGATAAAGTACCAAATCTTGAATGTTTATATCTATACAGGTGCATATATCAGAAGCAAGAGTTTCTACTGCTGTGGACAAGCTAGCTTACATGGAAACACTGGTAAATGATAAGATATTGCAAGAAAGAAACGTACCCGAAGATGATGCTTCGGGTCCAAGCACTTCCACTAGATCTGCAGAGAGTGTGAAAAGCAGGCAGACTCGAAGAAACCTCAATGTCTCTGGGCCCGTCCCGCCTTACAGCCCCCGTTTGAAGAACTTCTGGTACCCCGTTGCCTTCTCTGCAGACCTCAAAGATGATACAATGGTACATATTTTTTCTGACTAGTTTTTAAGATTTGATCTGCACCTCATCTGATTGACACGTAAGGTTTAATAATCGGTTTCTTCTTTCAGGTCCCATTAGATTGCTTTGAGGAACCTTGGGTTCTTTTCCGAGGTAAAGATGGCAAACCTGGATGTGTCAAGAATACCTGTGCCCATCGAGCGTGCCCTCTTGATCTTGGCTCAATTAATGAGGGCCGGATCCAGTGTCCTTATCATGGTAAATTGAGAGGAGATTCTTGATTATTAACATCATATATTTGGTGCTGAGACGTGAATTTTTCTTCCAGAAAATGAATTTTATTCGCAAATGTGACAGGATGGGAATACTCAACTGATGGGAAATGCGAGAAAATGCCATCTACTAAATTACTCAATGTGAGAATCAAGGCATTACCTTGCTTTGAGCAAGAGGGGATGATTTGGATTTGGCCAGGAGACGAACCTCCAAAGGCAAACATTCCTTCTTTGCTACCACCAAAGGGATTTCAAATACACGCTGAGGTAGTTTCTACCTGCATTCATAAAAGTTAAGTCGAATAATTCGTGTAATTTAGGGAAGATCTTAAACTGATATCTATGATAATGCAGATTGTGATGGAACTTCCAGTGGAGCATGGACTCTTATTGGACAACCTCTTGGATCTTGCACATGCTCCTTTCACACACACCTCCACGTTTGCTAAGGGGTGGAGCGTCCCAAGGTTTGTTTCTTGACCATCTTGATCTAATTTTAATCAAAAGAAACGATTGCTAGGACACACCAAATTATATAAACGATGGCAACAATCAACTTAAATAGTTAGGTTAAAGGGTATGAAAAGGGACTTCCACCTTAGCTAAAAGGGTGGAGCATACCAAGGTTTGTTCCTTTACCATCTTGATCGAATTTTCATCAAAAGAAATGATTGGATGTGTAGAAATGGCATAATAACTTATTTAAAAAGTAAGGCAAACTGATCATGGAAAGGGGGCTTACAGATTTCTTGATACTTTTACACAGCATGGTGAAGTTCTTGACACCTGCAAATAGTCTGCAAGGATACTGGGATCCTTATCCCATAGATATGGAATTCCGGCCACCTTGCATGGTACTCTCCACCATCGGAATCTCAAAGCCCGGAAAGCTAGAAGGACAAAGTACAAGAGAGTGTTCGACACATCTACATCAACTTCATGTCTGCTTACCTTCATCAAAAAATAAAACCAGATTATTATACAGAATGTCACTCGACTTTGCTCCAATATTGAAGCACGTTCCTTTTATGCATTACGTGTGGAAACATTTTGCTGAACAGGTACAATTTCCGCTACTATCAATTCCCTTCTCCTATCTGTTAACTGGAATCTATCTCATTAGCTGCAATCAATATTCTTGAACCTGAAAGTATGGCCTAATGATAATCTTGATCTCGTCTTGTGCAAACAGGTTTTGAATGAGGATCTAAGGCTAGTACTCGGGCAACAAGAAAGGATGCTCAGTGGAGAAAATATATGGAATTTACCAGTGTCATATGATAAACTTGGAGTGAGATACAGACTGTGGAGAAATTCAGTCGAGGAAGGATATGATCAAGAGCCTTCCAGTAAATCGTAATACAAACTTCACAACAGTTTTGATATAATTCCATTACCTATTCCCAGATCACCAAATTATCAAACTTAGCTGCATCAATTATTTGATCATCCAAGAAATCTGCCATTGGAGTAGTTCAAGAAAAATGAAAGACCAAAACGGTCTCAGCTCACACCATTCTTTGTCTTGATTTTTTTGTACAGCTCTATAGAAAACCTTCTTCCACCCAATCATGAGCATCAACCCTCAAGCAAGCAACAATTCTGTATCATATCATGACTCTGTTCTATAATTGACATTTGAAATATTGAAACTGTTCCATGCCAAGATTTTTTTCCTTCAATCTTATTTGATGCTAGTTTATAACCGAAGCGATAATTTCATTCTCACGAGTTGATATTTTTCAGGGGAACTAAACTTTCTAAAAGTCTCTTAAAAGAAACATACAAATATAAACAAAATAAGCTCAATAAAATAACAAGAGCAATTCAATATTTCATCAAATTCCTTTTCATTTCCCAAATACGATAACAGAACCACTCTACGTACAAAATTATTGAAGCTATTCAACCCTAATTTTTCAATTCACAGTGCGGACCCACAGAAGGGGCAGAACCTGAAGGAGGCATCCACCTTGCGAGAGCAGAACTGGCACCTACAGGCCTTCCCGAAGGCTTCCTTCTCCGGCAGGCGCGGCTGCGGCGGCGGAGGAGAGATCGACTGAGGGAAGAAGAGATTGCAGTCCTTACAGTGCATGAGCGGCTCCTTCCCCGGCCACCGCCACACCGGGACGAAGAAGAGCTTGAGCACTTTCTCGTACTCCACCAGATCCGCCGGCGATCCGCACGCTATACAACGGCCGACGCCGCTCTTCAGCACCTGCCTCGCCTGCTGCTCCAATCCTCCGACGAAGAAGAAAAACATTTTTATTTTCTCGATTCACAGCGATTTTTCGTGCTCTGACGCTGTTGGTTGTTCTCTGCAGTCTGAATAATTGTTTGATTGTTGTTGGAGATGGAGAAATGGCTAGAGGTTTTGTGGTGGATGGAAAGAAGCTGTGGAGGGTTCTAGAGCTGCGCCATCTATGCATAATTAAACATAATAAAACAATGTCATAAATACTCCCTCCATTTCTTTCAATTAACTACATTTACTTTTATCAATTCTAGCACATTTTTCCACGCTTCTTGATGATGGGTTTTAAAATGGATTTTGAAGATTTTTTCTTTTGCGGATATTCCGACTGTCCGAGTATCCTATAAAAGAAAAAAATCTTCAAAAATTCATTTTAAAACCCATTATCAAGAAGCGTAAAAAAACGTGCCAGAATTGCTAAAATGAAATGTAGCCTATTGAACAAATGGAGGGAGTATATTCTTAGCATCTTCTTTTACTTTTATTGCTTAAAATACACATATACGTGATTTTTTTTTAAAACATAACCCAATATAGGATATATAGTTATTTATAGTAATAATTTCAAATTTTATTACTTTAAAATTGAGTATCAAAATTCATAAATTCATAATTAGGATATACTAGTATAATAATAAATAATAATTTGAATTATTTCATTTAACTGTACAATACCAAAAGGTTCTCTTAAAACGAAATTGTTATAAGCGCGAGCATGATGATCGGAGTATATAGCATTAATTTCTATTTTTTCAAAGTTTGCCCTCTCATTTATATACGGAGTATTTAGTCTCCCAATTTATTACGGGACACACTTGAATCAGCCAGAGGTACCGTGCGGACGGCTAAAATACTGGTACTTTTATTGGTATAGATTATCATTTTTCTGTATAAAGATTGACACTTTTAAAAATTGACATTTTATTTGTAAAATAATTATGTTAAAGATTGACACTTTTATTCGCATAGATTAACACTTTTCTGTATAAATATTGACACTTTGACCCGACCACATGTGGCCGACCTCATCCAAATTCTTGTCATTTATTACTGTATAATTTTGTGGTCCCATTTTTCAAATTCCTGGCACTCGGTCCGGCCATTTTTAAATTCCGACCTGTAAGCGAGCATGATGGTCGAAGCTAAATATAAAAATTCTCTTAGCAAACAAGTGAGCAATTATTCAAACATAAAAATTCAACATTTTTGCAGAGTTTTGAATCTCATCTCATGATATTAAAAAACACAAATAAGAATAAATATAACAAGACAATACAAACAACAGAGATCCACCTCCTCAACCTGCTCATCCGATTTCAATAATGGCCCTGAAAAATAGAATCACAATAGTTACCTAAAAGAAAAATACTAATCATACAGTGATATTTTGAGAACAATCCCCCAAACTTTTTACCTTTACACAACAAAAACTAGAAGGCCATCATCTCCCAAACTCTATCGATCCTTTCGAATCTGCCTGGTTGAGAGGACTAGAGACTGGTTCTCGCCATCCAACTCTATGACTTCAAGTGCTGGAATTTCTCCAATCTCATAAGGGACCTCGGACAGATCCAAACACGAACGAAGCACTAGCGTCTTGAGTTTTGGGAAGTGACTACTTTTAGTCCTCCAATTCTCCAGATTGGATTCCTCAATCAACAAATACTTGAGGCGAGTGAATCCTCCTTCACTCGTTTCCCATGTTTTGCCACTGCAAGCGTGGTCTTTTAGTTTAAGCATCTCAAGATTAGGCAACAGACCAACCATTTTCATATCCTCCCAAGAAAGTTGCAGGCAGCACAAGCTTAACTTTTTCAATGTTGGAGGAAAAGCACACGTCATCTTATGCTCTTTCCCCAGATAATATTCCATCTGTATATTGAGAATTTCAAGTGATTGCAGATATATAAGATTGTGGAGCTCAATACTTCTACCACATCTGTGAAGTCCTCGGTATAAAAGAGATTCAGTTTTTTCAGGTTTGGTATCATCTTGAGGTTCTGTTTTGAGCATACGAAATCAACTACTCTAGAAAGCGTTTCCAGATTTTCAAGAGCAGAGTTTTGGCCTCTTTGAGAGGGTGGCTCGAAGGGGAAAATTGAGAGATGCCTTAAGTGTGGCATGCTCCAAATCTCCTCTGGCAAATTACCCAACTCTTGGCCATCTGAACAAATGATCAAGGTTTGAAGATTTTGGAGGTTCGAAATGGCTTTTGAGATGCTGAAGAACAAAATGGCTTTTGAGATGCTGAAGAAACAGTCAAAAGCAAGGCATCTTAGATGAAACAACTCAAATACTTCCTCAGGCAATTCACCAAAGCAAGCATTTGTCAAATCCAGTATTCTCAGCAGCCTAACATTTCCTATCGACCATCCAAAACCTACTTTTCCGTAGTCCATGGGATATAAGATTACAGTACGAATGGTCGAGTCATAAACGCCTTCAAGAAAATCATGACTATAATCTAAATAACTTACTCGCCGGTATGACTGGAGTTTCTTGGCCATGGCATGTTGCCTAAACATTCCGAATCTATCAACATCACGAATGAAATCATCCATGTGGGCTTGTCTCCGGCACCAATTCCGCATGACACCGTGGAGTTTAATGCTCTTGATTCTGCCGTTAGACTTCCTCTTGATCACCGACAGAAGACTTCTCCGCACAAGAATTTCCACATGCTCTTCTCCTTTCTCACTTTCACTTTCATTCAGAAAGCCCTCAGCTACCCACAACTTAATGAGTTTTGAGACACGCATCTCGGGATTTTTCGGAAAACATCCAAAATAGAGGAGACATGGTCTCAAATGATGAGGCAACTGCGTGTAACTTAAATCTAGTATATCAAAAAATTTGTCAGCAGCTTCAGAAGCAATATTGATGTGTTTTGAAACATCTTCCCACGCAATTACAGTCTGATCAGCAGCCAGTATTCCTGAAACTACCTCAATGGAAAGCAGAAAGCTTCCACAGCTACTGGCAATCGTCTTTCCTATGGATTCCAATTGAAAAGGACAAGGATCCCCTTTAAATATTTCTTCTCGAAGCATATTCCAAGCTCTATCCTCATCCCACAAACGCACGAGATCAAACACGATCTTACACCAATAAATTATAATTATTCAACCTCATAAATATGCCACCAACTACTCCCTCCGTCCCAAGATTTTCGAGACCTTTTGTTTCGGCACGGAAACTAAGACGGAAGTGTTTATAGTGTAAAGTGTATTGTGTGTTGGAATGTAATGTGATTTACATATTTAGATATATTTTAAAACTAGAGCATCATATATATATAAAAATATATTCATATCTGATTTTAAATGAAATATCGTATCGAAACCTTTAATTTGGTAAAAAAATTATAAAAATTCGAGAACAAACGAGCAAGTTATGATAATTGAAACTTTTAGAATTTAAATTATATTGGGATACGTGCTGAGAGACGGGTGAATAGTGATATTTAATAAGAAAAAGTTAATTATAATAAGGGAAAACTAATTGTACCATTAGTATGCTAATTATTTCCCAAAAAGGAAATATATCAAAAATCTTGTGACGGTTCAAAAAAAAATAGTGTCAAAATTTTTGGGACGGAGAGAATATATCATATATACAATCTTATTTACGAGTTTAAAAACTTGATGGCTGTGGAATACCACAAATATTTAGACAGATTTCAACTGGCCAAACTAAACTAAGGACTAAGGAGAGACCCTAACTCAAAATTAAATAAATGTTGTAAATATATTATTTATGGACATTACTTATTAGTTAAGATTTTTCTCTATTGTATATATATCTCTTATGTAATCTTATTTGTGAGACGCACAATTTGAGATTAATGAAAAACCCTATTTCCTATTCTCTCTGGCGCCGTCTCTTCTTCTCTCTTCTTCTTGTGTTCTTCTTCAATGCTCTACAATATTACTTTACAATACGTTATCAGCACGAGTCTCTAACCAATTGAGCAGATCTTGAAGCACGGGTCTCTAACTAATTGTTAGATCTTGGAGGTATGTTCTTATTATTATTTTTGCGTGTATTGATGGCCTCTTTGTCTATTTTTTTTATTTTTTTTTTTAAGGAATGCAATTATGTGCTCTTATGATTGAAGATAGGTCAAAATACTCTGTCTCTATGATTTCATATATGTAAAAGTGCAGAAAGTATTATTATTTTTATTTGTTAATGCTATGATTATTTTTCGTAAATTGTAACCCTTCTCCAATAGTTCTTTTTTTTTTTTTTTTTCTTTAAACAACAAAGAATGATTACTGATTAGGTTCTCTAATAAGATATGGTAATCGATAAGCACAAAGTATCAATTGTTCTTAATGATATGTGCCTTTCATAATTTACCAGACTTTGATTTCGTTTGTTATGATGGTTAATATGTGCTCCACTTATTATTATGAAATAACACTAGTATTATATAATCTTACGGTTTGTGATGAGGGGAATTAATGGCTTTAGATAATAAATGTTCTGTTTTTTGTTGAGCACAAATCTGTTTTGAAATTTTAATAAATTACTGGTTATTCAATTTTTGAATGATAATGATAGATATTTCTCCTCATTGATGGCCTGGAAATTGCTTGTTCAGCTTTCTCATGATAATTTTCTTTTGTATATGATCTTTGATAGATTATTTATCAGTCCTTATACGCATATTATTAGAACTTAGCTTCTCTGTTTTTGCAATGCTCTCCAATTATATTAGAGCAATATTTCGGAATGAGAAAAACATTTGTCTTTTGCCATGAATGTCTCAACAAAATATAGCCATTGATTGCACACATATTTCAAAGTTTTTTCTGAATCCTGAAGGATTATTCAATTAAGCAAATTATCGTAGTTCTCTCAACAAAAGCGAATTGATAGTTTGAAATTTGTTGTGTTGAGCTATAGATTTATTTGGTTTTATATGACCCAAGTAAAATGATATGGCATTTTAAATTCTCCAAATAGGTGCCCGAAAGGCACCACTGTTAAAGGAACTCTAACAGAGTACATAGTTAAAATAAATTATAAGAAAATTTTCTTTTTGTACTCCAGCAGTAGTACATGAAAATATATAGTTTTCTATCATAGCAATCTCTGAAGGATCACGATAAAATTGTCAGTTCTCCCTTTAGTATAATTGTTTGAGCTCATATTTTCAGTTTGTGTACTCCAGAAGTAGTACATGGCTAAACTAAATTATATATAAGGATTCTTAGTATTTTTTACATTCGTAGTTTTCACATGATGCCTGAAGCACATGTTACTACCTATAAAAGTGGCCAAGGGAGAATTTGCATTTTTTTTTTAGTCCTAACATGATGGATGACGAGTGCGATCACTGTGAGTTGATCGAGGTCATAGAAATAATTATTCTCTTATAATCTATGACTATGAAAATCGTGAATTGCATCTATTAGTTTGCTTGAAGCAAACTTGATAATTAGAGCATCAAAATAAAAAATTTGGAGAATATTATATAAAACATTCTTTTATTAACTCTTAATAAAAAAAAGAGGGAGAATTTTCATAATTCAACTGACAATATCCTTATTGTCAGCTCTAGAAGAGCTTCTTCGATTCCACGTTGATTGTCTTCCATTTTGAAAAAATAATACAACCAAAAATCATGTTGCAATGAATTTAAAATACCCAAATTATTCTAAAATGTATTAAGGCATGAGTGTTGGGTCGTTCCCCTTATGATTAGTGCGTGATAATAAAAGTCATCATTCCCCATCTGCTAATCCATTTTAATTATCACCACCAAAGCATACCTATATGGCTCTAAGGAAAAATATGTTTACCCTCCGTCAAGAAATGAATGTTTGATGGAGCCAATTGATGGGGATCATTAGATTAATTGTTACGTTATTCTTACAATCCAACTAAATTATTTAACGGCATTAGGGGGAGATATGAATAAAAGAATGCCGCAAAATTCTTTTTGGATTAAAATATTAATTCACGCACTACACAAAATGAACTGAAAGTTCAAATAGTTATTGACTGCCAATGGAGTAACTTTTATATACTTGTTTATATGCACCGTACTGAATTGAAGTTCTTCATGAACTAAATAAATTGATTGATGCTCTCGACACCTGAAACGTGAAAACTATTTTGGTGCTAAAGATAAAATCCACAGTAGTAAAATCAATCTTCAAATGATTTTACTTCATTAAACCTCCTGAAGAGGATCGTCCCGCAGACGAGAATCACAAATGATATCACTCCATAGAACCTCCTGAAAAGGATCGTCCTGCAGACAAGAATCTCAGTATATTTGTAAGTGCACTTATTAATGATAACACTGGGATTATGAAATGACCAGATTAAATTTATTATTGGGAAATAAAATAATGGATAAATTTGGTTACTATTGGTTGTGTATTGTCATGAAGACAATTCAGGAGAAACATATAGAAATGCTATAATTGTCGACAATCTTTACCTCAACCATTACCGGTATAAATTTGATATGATGATCTAGATCCAAGAATAAATATGATATTGTGCTAGAAGCACTTGGTGAAAATGAAAGACGTTGAGGTCGAGCTTCACTCGCTAAATAGACGAAAAGTCTATTATTCCTCTAAATTTTATTGTTCAAAGAATGTTGTCCTAGCGGGACACAAATGAATGTTTCTAAAGAGGAATCAAGTTTAATGAGGTGATTGAAAATAAAGCGAGTAGCTCGAGAATTTTTAGCAGAGGGACCCTCAATAGAATTTGATTCTCCTGTTATGCATTACATTCCGTTACTTATTATATTTGGCATTAAGTATGAATAAGATATCCTATTGATGGACATCGTGATCATATTTTTGTATAGATCGTTGGAAGTGGATATCTATATATGTACTTGTTGGACTTGAAATTCCATATATGAAGGAAATTGAATTGCAACATGTACTATATATAATAAGTTTATCCTCTTGGCGTAAAGATACTTGCATAATGATATATGCTCATGCATGTTTGTCAAAATTGTATTTGAATGGTTTTGGTAATATTTATGACCATGTCATATAAATAATTGCGCAAAGAATTTGAGAAAGTTAACTCATGCTTAATGATGGAGTCTTTGAAAATGAAAGACTTTCGTATAAGTCTACATATAATCTCGGCCTGCAGTCTGAGTATCTCCCTGAAGGAGTATTATAACAGTTTGAGTATCTCCGTGAAGGAGTATTGTGTTAGTTGATCTGTTTGATGTAATTTCAAAATGTTATATTCGATAAATCGCATCCATTTAGCATCTCATATCATCACTTGAAGTGTATAAGATAACAAACAAAGAAATTATGAACAAGAAGTTCATTATGTCGAGTACTAAAAGTAATATAGTATCAGGCCTGATACCATTGATTTTAAATTGCTAGCAAGATGAAAAATTTCTCCCAGAAGGAGATATACTTATATGATAGTAATCTTATTTTTTGTTATCTTCAAGGTATAAGAAACCTTGGTCTATTTTCTGAAAGATTTTGAGATTCTCCTAGAAGGAGATATTTTGAATGATGTTGAAGATGATTTTTGTTATCTTCAAGGGAGCTTGGTCAATTTTGTGAAAGATATTGAGTTTGATATTGGTTGATTATTTGGATGCTTGTTGCTTATTTTCGATCCCCACAATGCTCGTTTTCGGACTGGTAAATTGATAAAACCCCCAATATTCTATGTGAGGATATATAATGATTTTCTTGTATTTCACATATGAGTTCTAGAAAAACTATTGTATATCTAGTGATAATCTTGCAGATTTATTCACTAGACCTCCCACGTGTATGTGCGAGAGATATATGCATGAGTATTTGAATGTATTGTATTGAAAGATTGTTGTTTTGAGGGAGAGCGGCATATTTAAATTATTTTGAAAATTTAGTCCTGAAAACCGAAATATATTATCTTGAAGATTAGGCCCGAAGGCCAAAATAATTGTACTATTTTTCTCTTACTAAGTTTTTTTGTCCAATGAGTTTTCTTAGTGAAGGTTTTTAATGAGACAACTAATGCAACACATGAATAAGTATATGTTATGTACTCTTTTCTTCTGCCGAATTTTTCCCACGGGGTTTTTGAGGAGAAGTTTTTAACGAGACATGAACATCACGTCGTAATGTCCAAGGGGGAGTGTTATAAATATATTATTTATGAACATTACTTATTAGTTATGATTTTTCTTTATTGTATATATATATATATATATCTTATGTTACTTTATTTGTGAGACGCACAACTTGAGATTAATGAAAAACTCTATTTCCTATTCTCTCTAGCGCCGTCTCTTCTTCTTATGTTCTTCAATGTTCTACAATATTACTTTACAATAATAAATAAATTAATAAGAGAGCGGAGTGTTTATTTGAAAATCAAAAAAATAGTTTTATTTGTCATTTGCATATCATTCGTTAGAAATAATCTCTCTAAATCACCTAGCAACGTGACCCACCATTTAAACTCAATAAAATGGGGGAGATGCATAAATAGATATGAATATATTTACGCTATCAAACATAAACAAACTTAATACCTTTTCTGTTTTTATTTTTTTTTTATTTTTTACCAAACACGACTTTTACTTGAGAGCATCCTTTATTTATGACACAAGCTGCTATAACCTCAGCCAATATACTAACTGGCCTAAGTTACACAGGATACAAATTTTCTTCTTGCACAGAAAAAGATAGTCAAAGGGTGTAATAACAAATCAAATTAGGAGTATGATGAAGAGTATCAAATTAGCAGTCAGTGATAAGAAGGCTGCTTACTTATGCTGGTTTCCAAACTGCAAGCACCTCATGGAACATCTCCACCACAAGCTCCCTATCTGCCTTCCTAAAGAAATCATTCATCTCTTCTCTAACATCGTAAATCTTCCCAAAATCAAGCAAATACGTGAGGCAACCCTTCTTCAACTTCTCGAGCTGGTACAGCCACGCCTCCTGCAGCCTCTCGAGCACATTCCCCAAGTTAATATCTTCCAGAAGGCTCTCCTCGCATGCATCCTTCAAATCGACGATATCGTACTTGATAGCCGCACCTAGTAATGATAGTCGATGCTTCCAAAATTCTTCCTCGTTTATGGCTCCGTATATATAGCTGAGGAGGGCGGTGCAAGACTCAGATGTCATATCTTTGATCTCGACTGTTGAGGATTCCTTCTCCTTGAGGTCGTGGAGGAACATGCTGCGGAAGACAGGGGAGGTTGCAGAGAGGATGGCTTGATGCGCGTGGAGCTTGCCGTCCGTGGTGGTGATGGTGATGTCAGTGAGGATGGACTCGTTGAGCATGCGGGAGAGGGATTTGAGAGTGGTTTTGGTTGCGAGATTCCGCATCGTGTCTTCGATGGGCCATATGGAAGTGCCCACTTCACCATCCTGAGAATAAAATGAAGAATGAGCATTTACCACATTTCTATATGTATGTATATGTTCATCTGTATTTATAGTAAGCCTGAACTTTGGGGCGTTATGCAAAAATCACTTCATCTTCGAGATATGCAAAAGAAGAAGTCCTAACCTTCTAAAACTTTCGCTTAGTTAAAATTATTACATCGTATTTTTGACTTTGCTAGCCATCCGATATTGGCTGCCTTACACAGCACACATTGGAAGGTTTTAATTAAATTTTCTGTTTTCTGTATTTCAATTTTCAAAGGCCATAAAGTTTTTTTAAGCGCACTATATTCAGGCGATAAGTTGAGAAATAACCCTCAGTGTTGTAAAAAACGTTCTGAGGTGCGCCTCAAGGCGTACGCCTCAGCCCTAAAAACACCTCGGATGCCAAGTTTGAGGCAATCGCCTCAACTCGGTGAGGCGTACGCCTCAGATAAATAGTTTTTTTTTTTTTTTTTTTTGGGGGGGCTTAATTGACCTTTAAAACAAAAATGCCCATTCCTAATCAACCCGAAAATCAAACTAAAATAAGTTAAAAAAAAATAATAAAACACAATTGAAGTCGCAAAACATAGACACTCACGTCGTGACTCCTCATTCTCCTTCCTTCTCTCAGAACCCAGGCATAGACACAACATTATTAATACAACATTATATATAGGCAAAGTAAAAAAGCCTACACTTTGATTGATGAAGAAGAGATTGAGGATGAAGATGAAGATGAGGAAAAAACCAACATTATTTAATCATTAATGCTTTTTAATTTGTTATTTTAAAGACTTCTAAGACTATTAAGTTTGATCTTTTGTTTGTTATTTCTCTATTATAAGTATTTGTTCTTTTTATAAAAAAAATTGTCTTAAGTTTGAGGCTTATGCCTCAAAACGCCTTGAGGTTTACGCCTCGCCTCAATCAGGGAAAACGCCTCAAGTATGCCTTATGCCTTAAGTACTTTACGACATTGATAACCCTATTTACGATTTTTGTGAGATGTAGATATTATGGTTATCTAAGGCAAGATGAGGCAATAATAAGATTGCCTCAGCACAAGAATCTTCGAATTTACTCTTTACTAGGCAAAGTTCGTAATGCAGCATGAAATTCGACGAGGGTTTTCAAGTAACAGATTATGATATAAACATAGATAGGAGATCTCACATTCAGGGGGCCGATCTTAAGGTCCAAAAATTCAACATCAATGACGAATTGACCTTGGTTATTTATATCAATGGGACAAGCAAAGTCATCACTTGTGCGAAGTAGTTTTTCATGAACTGCGCATAAAGGAAATATATCAACCAAAATGCATATTGGTACGAACATATTATCAAACTAATTAATATGTCTGGATTTACAGGCTACAACGAGCTGCAGTAATTGTGAGGTTGACTGAGATGATGCAGAACCATATTGCAATACAATTCCTAAAGGTGAAGAAGCCTATAAAACTCATACTAATTGTTTAGTTGTGAAAGAAAGCATTCTACTACTATAAACGAGATCATAAAGAAAAATAATATTGTTAATAAGACAATACAATGCACTTTGCAAAATAAGATTGAGATTTTGCATCACATTGCCCTAATTGTTACATAGCGAGAATTAAATAAGATTGAGATTTTGCATCTAAAAGGATACCTTCCTTTTTCATCAATATTCTATACCCAATAAGTCTAAATTTCTAAGGCAGTTTTTAGAAAAGGAAGCAGAGCAACCGTTCAAGATCCAAAATGACAAACCCTCCAAACGCATTTGGGTGCTACTGCTAGATCTCATTTCATGATATAATGTACATTCAAAAACTCAAATTTCGAACCACTTTTGGATGGATATGATTTCAAAGTCTTCCCAAAAACCTAAAATCACCAATCCAAGCACGATCATGGCCAATCAATATTCTCTCAAAGTAGAAGAAAGAAATATCCAAAGAGGACCCTTCACTATTGGCAATTTAGCATAGCTACTTCAAATTTAACATAATCTGTCAATGTATTCTTGGTCCATCTATCAATAATGCGCATTAAAAGTAGATACCTAAAATAAAATGCTAAAAAAAAAATCAACATCAAATTTGTAACCATATTAAACACAAACACATCCCAATTAATCAGAAAGGAAAACCCAAAAATCAAATCGCTTGCTAAAAACACAGGAATTAAAAAAAAGGTAGAGATGGAAGAAAAAAAATAAAAACATACTGGGTGAAATGAACGGTCTACGGCCGGCGTTGGTGACACGGATGACGAACCGGGCAACCGGCGGCTGGTCCTTTGCAACCCGGGACGGTTCAGGGAAGAGCCGGAGGTAGACGGACCGGCTCCTCTCCACCGATAAATGCCTGAAAATTTCGAGAAAACCGTATTGAGTAAATTGTGTCACCATTAATGCACAATAGGGGTAGATGCAGAAGCTCAACTAGTAGAGGAGCAATTGAACAAACGGATGATGTGCATACCAGTTCCATATGCCGATTTTAAACGGGTCGGATCTTTTGATGGAAACGGTTTGCCCGAAACTCTCGATCTTCCACTGCGCGAGACGTGCTATAGTCTCTACCTTCGTATCCACCATTTGGGGATTTAGGGATTTTGACTTTTTCAGATGGTAGTTTTAGCTCAATCTCTGTAGCTCATGTAGCTTCTGCTCCTATGTGCCTGTTTGACTTGCTTGATACAGTGGTGAAATAGACTGGTACTGTAATTTATTTATTTTATATTTTAAAGTTTAAATTAAGTTATTCATGGGAGGAAGTGTGGAACTCGAACTACCTTAAAATTAACGTATTAGTTAGTACGGATTTAGTTCAAAGTTTTTGTCAACTACGGAGTATAAAGGGTGTTTGTCTATGTTGTATGGGTGCGAGAGTGCGGGTGCCGGGGCGATACGATTTGGATACGGGATACCGATTTTTAAAACTTTTAGATATATCACCCATTTTATAATAATTAATTTATAAATTAAATACTACTCAATTAAAATGAAGATTTCAATTAAACCCCATAAATTAAATACTATATTGATTTTGTAGTGAATTTAAAATTTAGGAAAATACATATAAAAAAAGTTATAAAAAAAAACCAAAAATATAAAAATTATTTTAAAAAAAACCCCAAAAATATTCTAAACGCACTGGATTCTTACTAGATACGCGTATCCTACGCGTATCCTTTTTTTTTTCTTTTTTAGGATTCGCCAGGTGGCATATCCGGTGCGTATCCCACGCGAATCGCACCCGTATCCCCTCGTATCCGATACTGCAATATTGTATTTTCTGAAGAATCTGTGCATTATAGGTGTTTGTTTGTTGATATGATTAGATTCGATCCAGGATTAAAGCTCAAAGTTGAATCATCCAACATTGATTAGTTAAGGGCTCATTTGGTAGTCATGTTGAGATAAGCAAAAAAGATTGGAGAGGAATTAATAATATGCCTTGAGATAACATCAAGATTAAATCATGATATAAAAAAGTGGAATATGTATTTGGTATGAAGAGTAACAATACTGTAGCACAATGACTAAAAAAGGAGAGAGCAAATCATGACTAATTCAATGTGGCAATGTTATACAGTAAGATTAAATCATGGATCTTATATATTAAACCAAACGGCATTATATGAGATTAAAATTGTCTATCTCATTGACCAAACACCTACGAGTACTATTTAATGGGATGTATCTAACCTTATTTTTTTGAACTTAAATTGTATCCATACTCATTAGAGATTTTGGTAAATATTCTTTTTCTTTTTCTTTTTTTTCCCTTCTTTTCCCGGTCTTTCTCTTTTGCGAACTACTACTTTCATTTCCCATTTGTTGAACTTTTTTTGTACGCACGGTGTTTAATTTAGTGTGATAATGTGTTAAAATATTAAAGTGTTAAAATCTTAAAGTATTTTAATTATCGACACATCTAATATTTTTCATTGCGTTAAAGTTGTGGCCTATCTAATATTTTTAATTGTTTTAAAATGTTAAAGTCTTTTTATTATGTGGCCTACGTCCAAAAATGGGAAGGTTTAACAGATTGAGGATGTCCAAATATTTAATTAAAACTAGCAGGTGTAATGTGCGTTGCACGTTGAATCTAAAATATATTCTAATTATTACTTTTTTAAAATTTAGAAATAATATTTGGCTCACGGAAAATTATTTAAATTAAACCGTATTTATTTCCATGTATTGTATGAGTTGCAATATAAAATGTAAAAATGCAACAATAATAAGGAATTAATCGTATTTTTTAATAAATAAATGACATAAAGATCAATAATAATAGAGAATTAATAGTCTTTTGGTCTAAACGTATGCTAAAATTAAAAGATAATATGCGAACTATGCAGATGTGACTTCACATTATTTTTCATGTTTGATCTTCTTCTCTGAAGTACGTTTTATCTTTGTTTTACTTGAAGAGATAAACTTCGCCAACGGCTCATCATCGTTATCATCACTTGAAATTTGAATGTAGTCATCATTCTTCTTCCATGTGATTTCTTTTTTTCTTGTCTGCATTTCAGCTTTAGCAGACTGGAGCTTTGTAGTTGTCTTTTTCATTCTTGTTTGTTTTGGCTTTTCAATCGGTTTTTTATATTCTTTCTTTGAGCCTTGAACTGAAGCAGCATCCAACAACTCTTATAGTTGTTTTTCTCTTTCTTCCAGCGTAGACTTTACAATTGGTTTTTCCTCTTGTTTCTTCAAATTTTGATTTGAGTCTTCAACTGATTCAGTCACCGATTCATTTATTGCATCTACCATGTCCATTATATGGAATCTTGTAGCTGTAATATTTACATTCCCTCGACCATCAATTGTCACAAATCTTCTTGCAGTAATGAAATGTATCATGGTCGATGTCTGTGTGGTCAAACCTCTATAGTAGGTAGAGTTGTTTTCCCCTGAAAAAGAAAAATTATGTGAAATTCTAAAATTTGAATTTATTTATTTTAGATTAATGATGAAGTAGAAAATTGAATTTTCTTAGCCATTTAGCTAATCATTATAGATATGTAGACATGTTTAGAAGTTAGAACCAAACTTTCATAAGCATAATACCGAATCATATTTTGCATGCTAAACTACATTAAACCTTAATCTCAATCGCCGCTGACAGTCGTAATTATCAAGTTAATTAACAAGAACACAAGCAAAACTAAACGACCAAAGTAATTACCACAAGCCAATAGAAGGTTTGATTTCTCATAATTTTTAGAATTATTGATAAATTACAAAATCAAAACTTGGAAGAATATGATAGAATTAGTTCTCTACACTAAATTCAAAAATTAAAATTGAAGAAAAGGCTAACGTGAAAATAACCTAAATACAGCAGCTCAAATCGACCCAAAACTGTTGCCAATCATGATTGCTGGTAAAACTTAAGCTAAGTTAATTAATTTTTAAATCGTAAATTTTGAACATGTCAAATTAGATCAAAGATATGATTCTCTCATCCTAAATACAAGTTACAATAGACAGAAAATTGTTGGATCATATTAACAAGTAATTACTTCATAATACTACAATGGGTTGTTTAAAGTTTGCGTGAAGACATTTATATTATAAATCATCAACTTAATCACATAATAGCACATCGAGAACCATAGTAGTGAAAAGAGAGAGAGAGAGAGAGAGAGAGAACAAGTGACTACTCCTTAGTCCTTACCAGAAATTTTGGAAAACAAATAAATAAATTGGCTTAACCCTATCCAACTGATCAGTTCCTAGAGAATTATGAATTATCGAATTCTGCCGAATGATTTAAATCTATATTTTGACAATTATAAAATATCTAATTTTATTTTAATAATATTTGAATGGAACTTTTTTGAAATTTCCAAAATTTTATATGTATATGATTATTAATAAAATGAAATAGTAAAATTTTCAACAGTTTGTTTATGGTTATTGGTCTTTTAGAATTTTCAATAAGATTATCATAGAAGTAAAAGATTTAAAGTTTCTGATAAAAAAAAGATTTAAAGTTAAATATATTCACAATTAATAAATGAATTGAACAGTTCCCATAAAGTATATGATACATACTCAAGGCTTTGATCTTTCTTGCACTGTGGTAAAATATAATATTGAAATAAACTTAATTATGATTAAATTTTCTTTAATCAAAATCTATCATGTTTAAAAATTAACATCCACTAATATATTGCCTTTAACAATTAACCAAACTATTTTAGACTATTCTTAACCGACATCCAATCAATCGGCATGAGGTATGATCATACCAAATCCATGAACTTATTGTCAAATAGCAGGTTTTCTGAAGTCAAATCCCTGAGCCTATCGTCAAGTAGTAGGTTTTCTTGTGTGCTATCAATGGCATCTCGAACAACTTGAAATCACGGTATTAAAGTAAATATAAAACAGATCAGATCGCTTATGTTTATTCGATGAGTAGAGAATTAATTTAATTTAATTTAATTTAATTTGAGATATGTTATAATTAGGTAAAATAGTTAAACTTATACTTCCTCCGTCTCACTAATATAAACACAATTTTCTTATTGAGCCGTCTCACTAATATAGACACATTTCATTTTTGAGAAAATATAAGTTGTAATAAGCTTAGATTGCTTCTCCGCCTATTCTTCAAAAAAAAAAAAAAAAAAAAAAAAAAAAAACAACACACGTGAATCATTTTCTGCATTTAAACAAACACTCACCTAAATATTTCTTAAAATCTGTGTTGGATTTATATGCCTCAATTTTTGTGGACATGGGAAGTATATCATTATTATGCAGGATATATTAGATATTGACAGTGGAGAAAAAGAAAGTAGTTTAGCTTATATTAAGTTCGCCTATGAATCTAATCTAATGAAAATGTTAGTTCATGAAAAATGACATTCAAAAAAGTTAATACAGTTCGTAATATCATCTTAAATACTTTGGCACAAACTAATCATTGTTTGATAATGTCACTAATTTCATTACATTAACCACAACTATGTCAAAAAAGTATATGTACGTGTGAATTCAATACTATCTCATACAATTTCAACCCTCAAAATCATGTGGTGCTTATAGTGGTCATCTATATTAATCTTAACAATTAATAAAAACCAATCTAAACGTTTTTATAGAAAAAGAAAAAAACACATACTATAATTTTTCAGCATGGAGCTACATGATACAACAACTTTATTTGATTGAAAATTACAATAGCACCATACAAGCTACCATATTTTGCATAATTAACATTCTATGGTTGAAGCACTCACATAGAAGAATATTATCACCAAATTAAACCCTATATGCTCAAAAATAAGTAAATTAAAATAGAAAACAACAACAATCATGGAATTTGAAATAATACCGAATGTTTCTCTCAATACACCACTTTCTTCTTCCAAGTTCGCCCTCAACAATCTGTCAAACCTCAATACACTCAACAATTAATTAACATGTTCGATGGATAAAAAAAATTAGAAAACAATTTAACGATACAAGCAATGATGATATACCTCCTATACCTCTATTCGAATCCAGAATACAAACGTATCCCAAGCTTTGGGCATGTTAATGCTTCGAAAGAATATGGAATGATTTTTTCGAATATATTATATATAGAGGGTTAAACCTAATTCAAACGTATTCGTACAAAATTTTAATCGGTGCCGAATTCTTGTTTCATAAATATTAATACACGGAATAAGAAAAAGAGGGGTGGTATAAAATCTTCATCATATAAAAGGATAATAGGAAGTTGTGATATTTATCATATTATAATAAACTAAACTTATAATATACTATTAGACTAAACTTTTAATATATTAGATTACATTATTGCCCTTAATTTAAAATATATTATAAAGATATTTTAGGCGATGTATATTTTGCCACAAGACTCTTTTTTATATATGTATAGATTTATTAATATTTAGCATTTGATTTTAATTTTATTATTTAAAAATGAAATTGAATATTATTCTTCTATTCTTCAAAACTCTTCCCCAATTTGACCCGCACATGTTTTAAAAGCAATAATGATATTTGGCCACAATGTGGCCGGTCACATTATGACATTTTTCATAATATATGTCATTTTAAAAATAAAAAATAATTATTATAATTAATTATATTTATATATTAACTTCAAAAAAAAATTCCCCAAAAATTACATATTTTTCCTATTTTTTTTAAATATAAAGTAACAAATTCTTTAAAATAATCAAAATAATCAAATAATTAAAGGGTTATTTTAAAAAATATATAAATTATACGAAAAATCACTTTTGAGTTTTCTTATAATCTAAAAAAGTTTGGCATAAATATATAAATTATTACATGTTAAAAAAAATAAAATAATTAAAATTATTTCCGGCCACATTGTGGCCGAATAGCATCACCATTTTAAAAATAATGTAATTAATTTGTACTCTATATTGATAGTGGAGATATGTCTCACATTTATTTATATTGTTTATTGTATTATTGATGTGGGTCCATATCCAAAAATCAAAGGTGGCATATAAAAAAATAATTAAAAAAATATATTGAAAAAAAAAGCTAGCTAATTATAACTAATGTAAAGTCAAACTAAATCATATTATCGGCAAAACAAAATAGGTAGAGAAGGAAAAAAGAAAAAAGGGATTAACCCAGAGGAAAAACGAAAAAAATGTATTGCCTAAAGTTCGTAAGGAAGTGTATCGAAGAAGGAGGCATGCAATGCAATGCGTGGCATTAATTCTTGGGTTCATCGGATTGGGTGATCTGGCCCATCCATGGCGGTGGAAGCATCCCAGTTTGCTCGTTCACCGTCTGCAACAATGGCGGCAGCATCTTGTACACCCCTGCAACTTCTTGCATTGCACCGCCTATGCCGCCGCCGCTGCTACTACTGCCAGAGCCACCGTCTCCGCCGCCGTTAGTCCAAATGCTCAGCTTGGGTTGCAGGCCGCGCACCGCCTCGGCATTGGTCTTGGCAATTTGCTGATAAATCCCCCCATCGATCATCAAGTAATCCCTCATGGCAGCGTAGTTCCCTCCGAAGGCGCCGAGGAGGCTGCGCACGTAGGTCCCTTGAGCATCGGCTAGAGCTTTGAGCCCTTCCGCCTCCTTGTTCTTGGCGTACAAATCTCCGTCCACTTTCTGCTGGCGCTCGAAAAACTCCGCCTCCGCAGCCGCCTTCTTCGCCTCCGCCTCTTTCTGCTTCTGGTAGAGATACGCTTCGGCGGTTTTCTGTTTCTTGTAGAGCTCCCAGTTGGCCTCTTGGACTTTGGTGTCGTATTCGACGGTGGCTTTTGTGAGGAAATCGGCCTTGAGCTTCTCGGTGGTGGTGAGCGCGTTCATCCTCTCTACTTCCCGCTGCAGCTCCGCTTCACGGATGGCCACTGCTTTCTTGGCCTCCACCTGCGCCACCTCCGCCTCCTTAGCCCAACCGGCCTTCTTCTTGGCTAGGGCGGCGTTCGCCTCGCCACCTCCGCCTCCTGCTGGTTCTCATAAACCTTGACTTCAGTACCCACCTTGATCTCCTGCTTCTTGCCTTCACCCTGGCGCTGGGTGGAGATGATCTTGGTCTCGGCGTCGATCTTGGCGGCGTTCTGGCGAGTCTGGCCGTCTCTGAGCTTGGCGCCGACCTCGCCCTTCATCTTGGCCTCAGCCACGTCGACCTTGGCCTGATTGGCGGCCTCCATCTGGACCTTCTGTACCAAGTAGGAGAAGTACTCGTGTCCCGGGACGTCGACGAGCTGCTTGACGTTGGCGTTGTAGATGAAGAGGCCGAACTGGTTGAGCTCAAGCTGGACCTTGTCGAAGACCTCCTGCTTGAACTGCTTGGTGCCGCGGAAGATGGCCTCCATGGTCATGGAGGCTGCCAGGACACGTGTCTCCCCCTCGATGACCCCCTGGACGAGGTCGGTGACGTGATTGGAGGTGGTGTCGTGGGAGGACATGAGCTTGGCGTACTTGAGGAGGCTTTCGTTGTCGTCGGCGCGTGGGCCGATGGTGAAGACGGCGGGGAGGATGAAGGGGAGCTTCTCTGCGCTCATGGCTTGTACCTCGAAGGTGTAGTTGACTGGGGAGAGGTCTATGCGGGTGCATGATTGGCCGGGGAGTATCCATGACTTCTTCGTCAGCTTCATGTCTTTGATCCATGCTCCCGTTATCACCAGGTACTCCGACGCCGCCGCTACTTTAAACATCTTTGCTTCCTTTCTTGCTTTTCCTTCAACAACTACAACAACACAAAGCTAATTTAGTAATTATTTCACGTATCAATTAAATTACATATGCGATTTCTATTCCAATGTTATCTCGTTTAATTAACATCAAAGGTTAATTTCAAAAAAGTACACATTCTAATGTTATCTCATTTAACAGCAAAGGGAAAATAATTGGTAAACCCTAAACCCTATGGGTAAGTTGAACACATTGTGCGACTCTATTGGGAGGTTGGCGATTAGTAGATGATAGCATATATAGAAGTAAATGTGCCTTGAATTAAAACCCTAGAGTCCAAACTACTCTTATCAATTTGTCCATCCATTTCCTTAAGAGGAGTGGATTGACTCTCTTCTAGTACACTATCGTAATTAAAGAACACTACTTCCCGACTGAATTAATAACAGATTTAACATGTAATTAATCTCGAGCTTCATCATCGAATAATCAATCCCAAAAAAATTCATTATATTGAGATTTAGCAACCAATTTTTTCAGGGAATTGAAGAAAACATACTTGCACTTCGTAATCACACTCAATCGTTCCAGAATAACACCATAAAGATGGAATTCAGAAATACCTTATGCGATTGTTCTTCAACTCTTCGTCTTTGCTCTCCTGATTTTGGCGTAAGAAACTGGAGTGTGGTCCTTTTATATAGGAGTGTAAGGCAAATTCCTATATACGCTTGGATTAGGATTAATACTTAGATACTTATCAGTCTCAATTTATCATCACTTGGGATATATATCCCTCTCTTCTCAGCAGGCGGAACAATATTAGTATAATTAGAAAATCAATTATTAATTACAAATATTGTAAATATCTAATCTCTAATTAATTCTAACACAAATATAATTTTTGATATATAAGATATTTTAATTAAAATTAACTAATATCGACTTTTTTTTTGAGAAAATGACAATCTAAATATTTTTCTTACTAAAACAAATAAGAACGGTAGAAAAAGCGAATAGGGGGGTGGGGGGCCAAGGAACAGGATCTCCAATAAATAATAGGAAGTTTGATTAATTTATATTCAACTTATTAATTTTAATGTTATTTGATCTCAAAAAATTCAAAATTGTAAATATTAACGATTTTTTTTTTTTTTTGTGGCGTTTTTCGCTTCTTTCCATGGTGGAGAGAGAAAGAGAAAGAAAATCTCCAAGAAAATCACACTATCAAAGATTTATTTATTAGCTTGCTGCAAACTACGATCTAAAATGGTTGATTTATTCGTTCCGATCTAGAATTAATAATCACATAACTAATTCAAAAAATCAATAGTAATAGTGTATAAAAAAAAAAAAAAATCATGAGCATATTAGTATGGATAGAATACAAGTGACGGAACCTAGCGGGATTGCACCGAACTGAATCCATCCAAGTCCAGCGGGCAAAGAGATGCAGCAAGTCCACATAACAATAATATAGTTATTATGATTAAATATTTTGGGCCCATTTGGTATCTATATATGTATATACATATATCAGGTATGTGTATCAAAAGGTGTTTGGTATATCAGTATATGGATATCAATTTAATATCTTTAATATCCTGATATCCTCACTCTTACTATTTTCTATATACCTTTTTACATACCGGTATCACTCATATACTTAAAAAAAAAAAAATCCATTTCCCCAAATTCAAGAAACGCACGTCTCGGTCTCATCCCTCCAAATTAAGTAAAAATTTCTTATTCTTCTTCTTTGGATTTTGTAACATCCCGTAAAATTTCTCTCTATTCTAGAAATTAAATCCTTAATTAAGAAATGGAACTCCAAGTTCTAATGATTTAATTTCACTTCTAGTCGATACTTTTATTTCGATTAAAGAATTCTCGAGTAGAATTAAGTAGCAACTTAATCTCTAAATATTAATAATTAATCGTTAAAGATTAATTAGACACTCGATCAAGTTATTTGGATTAGATAGATATTATTACCTAAGTATTCGAACTTAGGTATAATATTTATTTACTAACAACGAGAACTTGTCGATTTTAGATTGGACCAAGCCCATTAATTATTTCAGATTGGGCCGAGCCCATTAGTTGTGTAGAATTGGGCCAAGCCATTAACTAACCCTAATTTGGGCCAAGCCCATTTTCTTGCTGATACAAGCCCAATAGAATAAGTAGGATAAGGCTAAGTCCGATTATGAATTTAATGTTGGACTAGTCCAATTAATTACAATTTGATAATCCAAATTTTGGCTTAAGATAAAACAATAAATATGTACATCAGCAGCTACAAGTATTTCATTGCATAATAGAAATCCTAACATTTCTAAAAGAAAGGAAGAGCTCAATCTTCTCTTAGACTATGCCCATCCACGACCCAATCAACAGGTCGTCCGCAAACGACAAAGAAATGAATTAAAAAAGAAAAGAAAAATTCTTGCGCCATGGACGACCCAGTCGACGGGACAATCCAATCCTCAACCTCAATTATCCACCTGAAATAAGCCATGTGTCACTTTTTTATTGGCTCATGTAATTTGATGAGATAAAAATCTTATCAACGTAAAATTATGGATAAATATTTATTAAAATAAATTAAAAATTATACCAGAAATTATAATTTTCAATTCTCTATAAATAAACACCAATATTGTTATACTTTGAATCATAAAAAAAATCTCTATTTTCTCATCTATTTTTTCTATTATTTGGTACGGAGTATTTTTTTTAGAGATTATAATTTACAATCCTTGTAAATTATGGATCCAAATGATCCAAATAATATCTCAAACTCCCAGAATCATCCAAACTCGCAAAATTATGCAAACCCTCAAGATTATCCAAATTCCCAGAATTATCCAAATTCTCAAGATTATCCATACTACCCAAATTTTCAACATGAGCAAAACTCTCAATATTATCAAAACACTGAGTTTCCTCTAGATGAAGCGGACATTTCTATTTCCGATGAAGTTCAACCGTCAAAATGCAATCCGTGGGAAAAATCGAAAGGCTACTGTAATTTGGAATAAGATAGAAATGATTTATGATGAAAATCAAGCAGAGAAACCAGACGCCATGGGGGTGAGAAACCAGAATCAAATGAAAGGCCGTTATAAGCGACTTAATGAAAATGCGAGCAAGTGAGTTTCGGCTTGCAGGGAAGCACTTCGTGGAAAGCGGAGTGGAATGAGCCAAGGAGATCTGGAGAAAGATGCTCATACAATTTACGAACAAACTAATGGCGGTAAGTTTAGTGATTTAGCTGTTTTCAATGAAGTTATGTGCAAAATCCCTAGATGGGATCCTTTGGCTCCTGAGAATGGTGTAAAACATGGTCGTTCTGAATCTGCTAACGAAATTAATGAAGAAAGTGGTGGTAGCTCTAAAAGATCGAGAACTAGTGAAGATGTGGAGTATGCAATTCCTACTGATCCCGATACTTCAGGTTCAGGATGCTCAACAATTTCTCGACCTACTGGCAGGGATAAGGCAAAAATGAAAGGAAAAGGTAAGGCATCAACATCTTATATGAATGAAATGGCTGCTTCGATATCCAAATTAGCACTAACTAGAGAACTCGAGGATGGAACAAATAAAATGAGACTTCAAGTGGAGCGTGAAATAAGATGCAAATGGAGAATTTGAAAATGAAGCAAATGTTGTTGAATTCACTATTCAACAAACCACAATTAACCCCAACAGAAGAGCAACTGAAAGAACAACTCATGAATGAACTATTCGGCTAGTGTGTTGATTTGAGAGTAATTTATGTAATATTAGTTATTTTCTAGCAATTTCAATTACGTAATATTAGTATGTTAGCGAAATTTAATTTCAATTTCAATTTCGCTTAAATTTCAATCGTAATTTGAATGTGAATTTGAATTTAATTTCTTGCTCAATGTGAATTTGCATTTGAACTTTAATTTCAATTTCACTTAAATTTCAATCGTAATTTGAATGTGAATTTGAATTTGAATTTAATTTCTTGCTCAATGTGATTTTACATTTGAACTTTAATTTCAATTTCAATTTCAATTTCATTTGAATTTCAACTTTTATTTGAATGTGAATTTGAATTTGAATTTATCAGACAATGTTAGTGGATGCTCATGACTTGTCTATTCAACTTTAAATTTTTTGTCTTTGGATTCTTCTATATATGGTTGTTAAATATTAATGATGAATATGCAAAATTCATTCTCATTCCCAAAAAAAAAACTTGTCTCAACCATTTACATAAACCAATTCACAAATGTCTGTAAATGATGATGTATCGTTAGATTCGGATTCAAGTTCAGATTCAATTAATCGACTTGAAGAACGAACTGCTAACGAAAATCGTCAAATCAATCAAATCATCGAGAATATGTTACTAAACTATTCTAGCCTCATGATTGGTGATCCTTCTCCCAGAGCTAGGAGGAGAAACTGTGAGCGACAACGCGAGCTTGGGGAGGAGCGTTTGATGAATGACTATTTTGTCGAAAGACCGACTTATGGTCCTGAAATATTCCGACGCAGATTTCGAATGCAAAAGACTCTATTTCTTCGTATAGTGGAGGCTGTTACTGCCAATGATGAATATTTCCAGCAAAGACGCAATGCCACCGGTAGACAAAGTCTTGCACCATTGCAGAAGTGTAGTGCAGCGATGAGAGTATTGGCATACGGGACAACAACTGATGCTGTCGATGAATACTTACGAGTAAGTGAAACTGTGGCGAGGGATTCTCTTTCAAAGTTCGCAGATGGTATCATTTCCTGCTTCGGTGACCAGGATCTCCAAAAGCCTAATGAACAAGATTTGGCAAGACTACTCTATGTTGGAGAACAACGTGGTTTTCCAAGCATGATAAGCAGTATTGACTGCATGCACTGGGAATGGAAAAATTGTCCTACTGCTTGGGCAGGTCAATATGCAGGAGAAGTGGAAAACCAACAATCATTTTGGAAGCTGTCGCATCATATGACTTATGGATATGACATGCTTTTTTTCGGAACACCAGGTACTCTCAATGATATTAATGTTCTCCATCGATCTCCAGTTTTTGATGATGTCTTACATGGTCGTGCACCAAAGATTAATTATGTCATGAATGGTCGAGATTATGATCGAGCATATTATCTTACTGATGGAATATATCCTCAATGGGCATCATTTGTCAAGTCAATTATTTCTCCACAGATTCGCAAACATAAATTGTTTGCCCAACATCAAGAGTTGGTTAGGAAAGATGTCGAACGAGCTTTCAGTGTGCTACAAGCTCGTTTTGCATTTCTTCGACAACCTTGTCTTCTATGGGATAGGAATTTTATGGGAAGAATTATGATGACTTGTATAATCATGCACAATATGATAGTAGAGGATGAGCGGGACACATATCTAAACTATTATGATCCAACAGAATTTTGGGCGGACTCAAGAGTAGAAGAAGAAGAAGATGATGATCAACCTTTTCAATACTCGATTGCAAGGATTGCAAGTTTGTCCTCTTATATGACTAATAGGGCACAACTTCGAAACAGAGAAAGTCATGAAGTTTTTAAGGTGATTTAATTGAGCATATATGGCAAAAATTCGGCAGGGATAATTAATTATGTAATTTGCTTTCCGTAATTTTAATTTTGTATTTCAAGCAATTGTAATTTTGTATTTCAAGGAAATATTTATAATTTGCTTTATGTGTTCTAAATCGTAAGCATCTTATAATTTTTTTAATAATATTCGATTTAAAGCTTTTAAAATTATGACAAAAAAAATTAGCATAATATATAATATATATAATTTTAAATATAATAAAAGTTATATTTAATATAAAACTTATAATATCCAATAATAATATGTAAAATAAATTATATTTGATTAGGTTGAGTTGTTGATAAAGTGTATAGATTGTGAAATTGGATTGAGTTATAGATTGTGTAGCTGGAAAAAAGAGAAATTAATATTTTATTTATAGATTGGGTTGTAATGGGTTGTGGATGAGAGTAGTCTTAATCACAATAGCTAGTAACAATGTACAGCAAGCCTCTTTTGTAATCCAAAAATCTTGGAACCTGCGAGAGAAAAAGAAAAGAATAGTCAACAAATAAACAACACAATCCCATGAACTAAGGAGAACACCTTACCTATGCTGTAGGGAATAGTGGCTGAGGTATGGTTCCTCCAACTACCACTTCTAAAAGCTGCAGGCAAGGACACTATAAGGGCAACCCCTTAGCTCTATGCCTGCACCTTTCCAAACTCTTCAAACACTTAGAAAAATTTGAAAGAGATCAGAGAGAAGGGAAGGATAGCAGTAAAGAAGAGAGTAAGAAGCAAGCTGCAGCTAAGGAAAGAAGCAAGGAAGGGCAGAAGCAGAGTTCCACCACTCATTTCCCTCACAGCCACAGCCACTCATATCAAGGTAACAACCTTGAACACCAACTCAAGTAAAACATTTTCTCCTAGAAACTAAGCTTAGCATGCTCATAGTTACGTTCAAAAAAATAAGCCAAGTATGCTTTTTGCCTTCTTATAGTTCAAATCCCATAAACATCTTAGCAAGCATGACTTAAGAAAATCCTCATTACGTAATGAAGCAAGCACACAAAACAGGGACTGAAAATACACACCCTACTACACCAAGCATACTCATATTCCAAAACCACAACACATTAGAAATTATGAGCATGTTGAAAGCTGAGAACTCAACCTTAGGCCTATGAGACTTTCACAGCAACTAGAACTCACATTAAAAGACTTAGAGCTTAAGTCTTTTCTCTAATCAAAAATCTAAATTTTTAAAACAACAATCACACATATACAGTCACACACACCATAGATTTATGTTTGAAACATGAAACACACATACTTTCGCAAAAACAAAAGAAATCGAATGCAAGAAATAAATAAGAAGAGAGTGAGAGGAAGTTGAACCTCGTCGAGGCCGAAGCCTCGACGGCAAGAGAACAGCAGCGGCGGCGAACTACCGCGAGCAGCGTTAGCATCTCCGCCATCGTAGCATTCGAACCTGCGAGGAAAGGAAAGAAGAATCAGTAACAACTTAAATAAAGCAGAAACTTTTTAAATAAATACGAGAGGGAAGGCGACGACTGGCGCCATTGCCGGCGGCGTCGGAGCTAAAATTCTAAGGGACGAATGTCCCCTAATTTTCGGATTAGGGATTTTAGTGTAGGGTGGCACAAAGGGGTGAAAACCGGAGAAGTCGCAGGAGTTGCATCGCCGGAGAAGTCGCAGGAGTTGCACCGCCGGCGAAGAAGTACGCGCGGGCGAATTCGGGGTCGTCGAACGGCTCCCCGCGGCGGCGCCATCTCACCGCGCAAGTGGAGCACCGTCCAGAAGCTGCGAACGGCGCATCTCACCGGAAAAATAAATCGAAGGGGATGTTCTTCCCCAATTTGATTTAGGGATTTCAATTAGGGCTAATCCCAAAATCTGATTCGGGGGCGAGAGGAACTCAGCGAAAGGAAGAAGAGCAAGAACCAGCAAATCGCCGGCCGGGATTATAGCCGGCGAAATCGAAGAAGAAATCGCAGAGGAGAGTGAGGGAGAAGAAGAGCCCGATCGAAAGTGAGGAAGGAGGCTAGGTTTGGGTATGTTTTGGTTCAGCGGGTCTTGGGTCACGGGTCGGTTTGGGTCCGGGTCGGGCTTCGGGCCGGATTTTGCTAGATGCTGGGCCGGGTTATGAGAATTCTTGGGCTGGATTGATCTCTTGGGCTGGATCGAAAACTTGGGCCGGGTTTTATTAAATCCTTGGGCCAAATTATCTCAATTATTTTTATTAATACCCAATTCTAATTAATTATGTAGTTCAAAGAACTACTAATTAAAATGTACTACACCCTCGTTTAATAATTTTAGAGATTTAACAATTCACGAGTGAATTATTTTACGGGTTTAAAAGAAATTAACTTATAGAATTAAGTTAATTAAATAAGTTTCCGTAATCAAGATTTAATCGATTAAAACTAATCAATTACACAATTAAATTAATTATTGGGAAGCTTCTCAATTAATTTTAATCATAAGTTATTAAATTAATTGATTTAATTTAGAAACATTCGAATAAACTATTCGTACAACCAGATTAATAGTTTGAGCTTAGATAGCAATGACGACGTCACTTAAAAATTTAGAATAATCTTTGAGATAGAGCTAGAAAAATTCGATAAGCTTTTATCGTTCGAGTTAATAATCTCACTGTATTCTTTCATCAAAGGTCAAGCGAAGAAGGAGCGGTAGCCGAGACGAAGTTAGCACTAAGTAGCAGTTAAGAGAAGTAGTCGATGTGGGCTTTCTTTTAAAACAAAGCATGTTTTATTAGTTGATATAGTTTTTTTAAAAATTGTCATGCCATAAAATATTTTATTTTTGTATGATGCTTATCTGTTATTGGCTATTTCAATTTTTTTTAAGAATCGAATTCAGGTCCTTGTATGACTTGCTACTATACCTGGACTAGTGTACACAAGTGGACAACTCGCTTAGTGTGACGATCAATCAGGTGACGAGTGAGGTGGCCACCTCCTCGGGCACCACAGATCAGATATAGTAGATTACAACAGAAATTTGACTGCAATCACTTTTGAGAACTAAGAGATTTTAGTGAACATAGACTTTTAAGAAAAACCCTATGTTTCACTCAGTATATGGATGACAATAAAATCAGTATTGGGCAAAGTGTTCACTGAGTACAATTTGTACTTAGCCCTGTACATTGTTTTTAATGTGCAGGTTAAGCAGGTTGTAGCGGAGTGACCGGCTAAGCTTTTGTCAATTTAGTGAAGATTTAGTTGTTGATAACTCTTGGTAATACATGTCTTCATATATGTATTTATAGTCATACTTCCGTTGCATACACTCTGATGTTCTTAAAATTTCTTTCGATTTAGACGTATTCTGAGTTAGAATCACGACAAGCATTGTCTTACTTCATCAGTTATAAGTATCAGATTATCAAAGTATTCAAGAAATGTTCTTCATTTATCCATTATTTCATATTCATATTTTATAGTCACGAATTTATCAAGCTTAGCTATTTATTTAGCAAAGTGCGGTCGTGACAGATTTTGACTTGTGATCCTCACGAATCATTGATTTCGCAGATGTTTAATTAGAAACATCGTAGATTTTTTACGCAGCTACAACCCCTTTCTCCCTCTCCCTCTCCGTCTAGTGCTTTGCGCCTGCCATCTATCAATTATTCCCCAATCATTATTTTTCAATAATACACCCATCATTTATTTCATCGACCCCTTCAATGATTTTTTGTATTTATTTCATTTTTTAATTTTTGTTTAATTGTTGTTGAGAAAGAAAATCTTTGAGGGTGATAAAGAAGAAAATACAATGAAAAAGGAAGATAAAAGAAATAAAGTACAAAATTAACTTATACTCATAATAATAAGTTAATTATTATTATTATTATTATTATTATTATTATTAGTGACTTTTTTTTCTTTTAAAAATTAGGATTTGATATCTCATATCAGAACAATTCATGTCAAACGCAGATATCAGATATCAGTCTTATACCATTACTTGATATCTCATACCCATAGCCACTCATACCCATATCTGATATATAATATACTAGTATATGGATACTAAACATGCATTTATTATTATTATGTATGTACGGGCGGATGCAGAAAAATTGTTCAATGGAAGCTGAGTTTTAATTTGAACAACACAATACTCTAAACTTCACTTCTTGGTGGAGACTTTGGTATAAAAAAATTATAAAAAGTACCAAATTTATATAAAGATAAAAAATTGTCAGGCGCTTAAGCCGCCGTGGATTGCACGTGTGTCCACCACTGTATGTATACATGGCAATACAATACAAGTTAGCATTATCGACTTGGGATCCTCCGACCTAAATTTGATATCTCAATCATGTCCTAAAATTTAATTTCTACTAGTTCTGTGTATTTTTTTTAATAATTTTATTTTATAATAATTTAGTTTAATTTTATGATTATTCTTAAAGGTTCACCCATCCCATTTAGGGTTTATAATTATACTTTTATTAGCATATTAGAGTTGATAAATTTAAAACTAAAGTATATAGTTTTATAAAATTTCATTTTTTTTTTCTTATAAGTGTCTATTATGATTTACTATGTTCTAGTATTTTTATTTTTTATAAAAAATAATATAAAAATAATAAAAATTAAATTTTTGAACATTATTGGAACATCATTTTCGGAATAGAGGATCCCATCCCAACATTACAAGCTTCTTCGTTTCGTTTCATCTTTCAAGCTTACCCTAATGTTGATGAGACAATAGTAATAGTAATTAACTTTTAAAATTACATGATGCATATAACATAGATAAACTATTAATTCAGAGGACAGACCGCACGGTGCGGCACTAACACGACCCGCATCAAATTATACTTACTTTTGAAATTTAGATAGATTGAAATTTTTCTTCACGTCAATTATCACTTTTTATTAATGCTAGAAGAAAAATTTTGTATATCATCTTGTAAAAAGTAAAAATTATTTCATTACAATAAAATATAAATAACCACAGTGTTTAATTACATAGCCAGCTTAATAAATTAAAGATTTTGATCATCATAAAAAAATTCACTTTTATTCATGACAATTGTTGTATTTAAGATCCCACAACATTAAAAATGGTCGTATGCATAATGCATATGAACATGCATGCCCTTATTTTATAAAATCAAGAAGAGAGTAAACCCTTAATTCACCAAATTGTTTTATTTTTCAAATGGCACGTACACGCAGTACTGTGACAAAACAATGTGCCTTAGCAAAGTATGTTGACTTAACATTAAAAGGGGGTTCTTTTCACTATAATGGAACTGAAAGCAAAAAAATAAAGCTGCTGTCCTTTGTTATATGTATATAAATGTAATTTCTTGATTGAAACTTAGGTGGATGACATTAAACGGGCCCCATTTCAAATTCTTTCCTTAATCTCATTATTTCCATATTTTCTCTTTTTGGGTAATATTCATTTATTTGCGCTAAGTGCAATGCATGCTAATTTTGCCTTTTGATCTTCTTAGAAACAACTAGCCATGTTTACAGGTACACATGCATCTCCCTCGTTTTAGGTTTGAAAAGTTGGGCTGTGGTAATCTTCCAAATTTTCTTTTATATATTTATTAAAGCAATTTTTCAATAAATATTAAAAATACTCCATCTGTCCCGACTTAAAAACTCACTTTTATTATTTTATATCTAACGTTTTCAAGAAGAGAACCATTTAAACTAGGATGGAACAAGTAAGATATATAAAATCAAAAATATAACATGATAGATATAGGAGACAATGTCTCTCTCTATGGTTGTTTTTTTTTATTTTTTATAAATGCATCAAATTATCTGTATTTTTCTACAAATTTATGTACAATTAAAATCCATAAATCGAATTAATGGAAAATCGTGTTGAACTTGAACTTAGAATAACTTTGCCCTGACCACAAGAGAATTTTTTATTTCTAGAAAACCTCAAATTTTGTTATTTGACCCTATAGTTTATGGTGTATGCTTATGTGACCAAGAATTATATGGTTGAAGTACAATGCGAGAACAAATAAAAAAATTATCTATAATTTTTGAAAAATGACGTCATAAATACTAAATTATCATGGGTTCACCAAGAGCAAGCAATAACAGAGATGTATAAATCTAAATCTGGTGTTACGAAGAAGGAGGCACAGATCTACACAATAGAACATCTTATGCTAAAACCTCATCTTCTAAGAAATTATTTCTAGACATGTTCAAACATTAATAAATATTTGTAGCCTTACTCATCTTATTATTCAGGCCCTGTCGTTTTCATTCCATCTGTATGTTGAAATGAAAGATCACTTACGTTTACAAGATTAAAAAAGAAAAGAAAAAAGTTATCAATACACAACTTAAAATTAAAATTACAGTCTACGAATATTTATTAATGAAAATTCAAGAAAATTATAAAATTATGCAGACATAGAAAATTTAAGAATTTCCATAACAAGATGTTTTCTATATTTTCTTGACACGTTACTTCTAAAAATCATTAAATTTTTGACATTTTGTATGAATTGCAGTATTAAAACCTATGTAACCAAATTAAATCTTAGGGAAAATGTCGTTTCGAAATTCAGAACTTGAAATATAAAAGAATTCAACCACTTCCGATGATTTTTTCTGGCTCCGCCGCCCCTGGTAAAGCAATTGGTAGATGAAACTAGATCATGAAAATAACCATATATATGAACCTCACAAAGAGATTGTCTTTAGAACAAGTTGAGAAAATGTCTAAGAATATGTGTTTAAGTTATATATGCCCCATAACTAGCTAGAGCCAGCAAAAGGGACAATGTGCCCTACAAACTTCTTTGCTACTTTTCAATGATATAATAACTAAACAAAGACAACTATAATAGTCCTTTTGCACATGCTCCCCATTTTGCAATATTTGTGGGGTTTAAAAGGCAACTTTTATGATCAAGAATCTTTGGCGTACACAATAAAAACAATCCAATTCATTTTTTTTTAGTATAAGCATAAAAATGAAATTCAAGAACAAGAACACGTTTTATCATCTTGTTTCAACTAGAAGAAATTAATTAATTATTTTCTTCCAAGAAGACAACTAGGAGGATAAGCCTGGTCCTTTGCCTTTTTTATGTTTCTTTTATTATAAATCGCCAAAATTCGGACAATTATTTGCTATAAAGTTGCGTTACATCTCATCTTTCATTGAATCGAAACATAAGTTGAAATAATTATGAAAAAAGGTCTAATTTACTATTTTATGGGGGCAAAACTTATAGAAACATTTTCCTTTCCTAATTACTAATTAATTAGCATAATTATTTCTTAAAAATAGCATGATTATATTTCCCATAGGGTGATCATAATAAATTTTGGCCTAAAATTTGGCAAATTTTGGCCCAGAATTGAATAAGGCAAATACTCATAATACAATAGTTATTCAGTATATGTCATTTTCTTTAAGAACAGTCTGTATACATGTCCTTACTGTAAAGGCACACTTACTCCCACTATAATGCTTAATTTTCTCTCTTTAATTAGGAGATGCTCTCACTCAAATAAATTATGAGAAGTATTTTTCTTTGCTTTTTTTGCAAAAAATAAAAATAAGTTTCTTGAAGAACAACATTCAATTCTTTTTTTCTCTCTCTCTTTTTCAGCATCAAATGAAATGTGGAGATGAGGGCAACTACATTTTCTCAATATATAGTGTTAAGGACAAAACCCTAACAAGCGATCGAAACGTCGATCAACGAACGAAGAACGGTCCGGCGCCTCGAGCAAGAGGTCAGCGGAGAGAATAACAGTCCGGCGCCTTCTACGTGAAGGTCGGCGGCGAGGGAAAGGCTGAACGCGAGGGTCGTCCTCGTCGGCAGCAAGACGCGAGGGTTCTCGAGAGGAGAACGACGCAAGATAGAGAGACTAGGGCAAAACCAAATATGATTATGATATTCTCCTTCAATGATAATCGAGTGACTACAATGAGGCATTTATAATACTAAATCCTACAAATAAGGAAAAGATATGCTAGAATAAGGAATAATAATCTAAACAAATAAACTATAAGATATTATCTAAAAATATGAGATAATCACGTATCAACTCTCCCCCGGTTGAAATCCACCTTGCCCTCAAGGTGGGTACCACGTTGCAACGAACCACGAGCACCGGGGCGAAGCGAAACAAAATGCACTCTGGGGTGAGACATTCCCTCCGGGATCAAACACACACCAAGCCACGTGCAGACGAAACCCTGGGCTGTCGATCACTCTCCAAATGCGCTTCATGGACCCAACTAGATTGAAGGGGCCTTGATGATTTGCTTCCTCTTTGCATGGGAATTGCTTGGAACTGTCTTCCTTTCCACATCCCACGTCCATGAAATCAGGCGGTTTCTGCAACAAATCACGTGAGCGAGAAGCTAGGTTGAAAGATGCTGCAATAATGCGGGGCTGCGCGGCTCGCTTGAGAGCCTCGGCGGCAAACTCCGCGAAGCGCTTGGGGCCTCCGGAGACGACGTCAGCTAGGTTGGCAGAAGCGAAGATCGGGATGAGCTCCTGTGAGTTATTGGTCGCTTCCTCTCTCGTTCGTTTTGAACGACCACTCCTACCTTTATCTCGTGGCTCGTCTTCGGCCCTGTCACTAGTGTCGTAACTGGCCTCGGGCCTCTTGGCTGCATCGGCCTTGTCGGCAAGTGGGTCGGCCGCCGCATGCAGCTCAACCTCGGCATCCAGTAGCTCGGCCGTGACTACATGTAGGTCGACCTCAGCAGGCAGCTCAGCCTCGGCGTCCAGTAGCTCAGCCTTGACGACAGTGGAGTTGCGAGCGCCTGTATGATCCCAAGTCGTCGGCGACTGTGGCCGGGCCTCGGTAATTCGACTTCTTCTTCCTTCTTGATCCCTCACCATAGGGAACCGAGTGCCTACGGTCTGCTGTCGAGGAAAATCGCTACGTTCGTATTAGAAGTTAACCGTCGGAAGATCCCAACACGTAGCAGGTTCGGAATGCCGTCGATGAGGAAGAAGATCCTAAGAAGTGCGTTGCTGCCATACGTCCGTATCCTCCACGTCGGAGTAGTGACGAAAAACTGGACGATCCCATGAAGAGAACGGTGGTGGCTATCGCGGAAGAAGATGATGGTCCTCCGTTGAAGCTTGAGGAGAGGGGCGTCCGAAAACATGACGATGCTGCCCCACAAACGCGCCCCACCATGGACCGCGGTCCGGCTGAATACGAGACAACGGGCGATCCCAAGAAGAAGCTGGTGGGGGTCGGCGCGGCTTGATCTGATCATGCTGTGGTGGATGCGCCAGAGTACGGGCACGCCGATCGGTGTCAGCGAGGCGGGCCTCGAGGCGATCCAAACGTGCCAGGAGACGATCCAACCCCTGCTCGTAGGTATCTGATGTCGGCGGCTGCGGTGCTGGCCAAAAGTTGGACATGAATTTCAGTGCGATCGAACGAGCACTGCAACGCTGGTCGCTGAGGGATTTGATAACACTAAATTTTTAGAAGAGTAGCAATTTGTCCTTGAATGGATGTGGACTTGGGTGGGAACGCTGACTGAATCTTTCTTTTCTTTTTTTTTTTTCCCGTTTGGGCTGCTGTAGAACCCTAACGGAGCTTTCGGCGGCGGCGGCGTGAATGATGTGATGATGGCGTGAGTTCGGCTATGAAAGCTCTCCGGGAGAGAGCTCTCAATGAAAGCACCAATTGTTAAGGACAAAACCCTAACAAGCGATCGAAACGTCGATCAACGAACGAAGAACGGTCCGACGCCTCGAGCAAGAGGTTAGCGGAGAGAATAACAGTCCGGCGCCTTCTACGTGAAGGTCGACGGCGAGGGAAAGGCTGAACGCGAGGGTCGTCCTCGTCGGCAGCAAGACGCGAGGGTTCTCGAGAGGAGAACGATGCAAGATAGAGAGACTAGGGCAAAACCAAATATGATTATGATATTCTCCTTCAATGATAATCGAGTGACTACAATGAGGCATTTATAATACTAAATCCTACAAATAAGGAAAAGATATACTAGAATAAGGAATAATAATCTAAATAAATAAACTATAAGATATTATCTAAAAATATGAGATAATCACGTATCATATAGTATTTAGACTTTGCTCTTTCTGGGCTTTGTGCCCACGTGGCATATATTGCCTTTGTTGGACTTCTTGAATCTGATGAGGTGGAATATGTGGCCAATCCGCCTTCGCCACCTCATCGTGCCACGTGGCTTCGAGTGCTCCACCAAGCTCTTGATTTTCTGATCGTGGCTTATTTCAGAAAGTTTTCCCTTTTCCCACGAAGCAGCTCCATTGTTTTCAAATTTAATCGATATGAAAGAGTCTGCAATTAGTTGAAAATTACTACATTTTAGAATCTAATAATAACTCTAATGTAATAATAGAAGTCAAAGTAATCAATAATAGGGACCATAAGATACATATGGATTATGACATAATTTGATTTTCTTGCATAATATTTATGTAATGATTAGACAATTAGATCATATGGATTATGACAATAATTTGATTTTGAAGTAAAGTTGTGGATACTAAGTATGGGTCCCTTTAAAACTTATTCTCGTACTAATCATATGCGTAATCCAAAGGGTCCCTGTAAAATAATTTTCTTACTAATCATGCGCAATCACTTTAATTTGATGATAATTAAATGAGATGATATAGGAGATATTTAATTATACTTTTATATATTACATGTAAGTTTTACTATTACCGATTCACACCATAGATAGGCATAGCTAAGTATTTTGAGGAATGTTTCCGTACTCACTATGTGTATATTTAATGTGTTTACGATTTATGCGACATTTATATATTTTAAAAATAAATATTTGAGTGGCATTGCCCATCAATCATTGACACATTAAGTGCATCCACTAAGTAGTGAGCGCTTTTGTAAGTAGAGCGTTTACTTTGAAGGATGAGATTAATTCCGTGGGATGAGACTAAACAAGAGATATGATAAGATTGTTAAATCTTGTGTTTGGGTGGAATCTTATGTCTAATGATTAGTACCAAATTAAGGGATAAAGTTCGGGGTAATATCGAGCCTTGAGATATACTCTATTTTACAAGTAAACATCGAATTAAGCTGGATAAAATTAGTCAATCCAACATAATCACCCAAAATAAATGCCCCTAATTAATATATATTACTTAATTTTTTTTAATAAATAATAAATACATAATTTGTAAGGAATAATAAAGTGAAGTTTCATCTTTTCAATAATAAAATAAAAATAAAGTGATATATAGCAAATAACAATATATTTTTCATGTCTGTTTTAAATACTCCCTCTCTCACTCAGCCAATCAACCAAATAATTTAGGTTCCTTTAGTTTAAAGAAAGAAATAAATGCAAGCAATAGGCAAACCAAGAAAGATTTCATTTAAAGAAGAATAAAAAAAGAAAAACATGGAAAAAGAAATAAATAAATCTTACCATCTGGACTGGATGATGAGCTATGGCCCCCATGATCATCAACAGCATAAGATTTGTGATCTTTAATCTCGAGACGATTGAGCAAAGTAGTGAGAGCAAAGATTTTAGTGAGAGAATAAGAAGAAGAAGAAGAAGAGGGAGAGTTCTTAGTGAAAGCTTTATGAGTTTGGTGGAGAGAGTTTTTCTTGGCAACTAAAACCAAGAGCCTCTCTTTCAAGCACAGAGCACAGACACCTACCACCATTTCTCTAGGATGAAAATAGCACCATTTTCTGTCATCAGATCTCCAATACTCGTTCATGTTGCCTCTTTTGGGGAAGAAATGTAAGTAATTTTTATGAAATGATTTTGGGAAGAAATATTAGTTAGTTTGGTATAAATAAGGTTTAGTAGATATATAGAGCTAGTCAGTAAGGGGGAGAGAGAGGTGGCAATGGGAACAACAGAAAAAAGAAATTGTATGTGTGTTTTGGGTGAGTAGGGTGGTGGGGTGGGGTGGGGTAGGGTGGGGTTGGGTTTGGGGGGTTGTTTGGCAAGATATATATGGTTCACCTTGCACCACCATTAAGGCAATTCAAGACTAAAAGGGCTTGTGAGAGGGACCGACATTGTAACCGGGTTTGAACTTTAATCTATACTCTATTGACACAATTATATTATTTAGAAGTTCATAATCTATTGAACCTTTTTATTTTAGATAGTAGACACCCCCAATAAAAATATTTTAGCATTACATTTTAACACTAGCATTAGAACAGTTGAAATAAATTAGATGAGTACACAATTAAAACGCTTTAACGCTTTAACACATCATCACAAAATATTAAACCAGTATAAAAATTTTAGCTTAAAAGATCATGGACAAGGAGAGTATAATATATAAAAGTTATTAAGGGTAACTATTTATGGCAAAATTAAGTTTATTAATTATATACAGTTATGTCTACAAGCTTTGTAATTAATATGTAATGATATATATATATATATATATATATATATCATTACATATTAATTAATGAGAAATAATATGGACCATTGATCACACAGTGATCAATGGCCAAAATTAACTAGTGCATTATAATTGCACTGAGAATGCATTATAATGAACGATGCATTATAATAGTATAGAAAATGCATCACGATGCACGTGCATTATAATTATAATGTGCATCATTTTTTATTGTTTTACGAAAAATCTACTTTTTACAGGATCTCACCCCTATATATATATATATATATATAATTTGTATTTTAAAAATATTAATTTTTTTCTAATACGTGCACTTTCCATAATGGGCGAACTTTATATAACCCAAAACCGATAACTATGTAAGTTTTATACCCAAGCATATAAAAGTATAAGTTTTATACTCAAAATCAAATGAAAAGACAAACTTACCCTTAAAAAGTTACTGCTTTTCACGGTTACAACATACCAAATCGTGATATCATTGTTAAACCGTGAGCTCACGGTTTTGCATGTATCCTCATGGTTTATAAGGGCCAAAAATCGTGAGTAAGTATAAAACCGTGTGCTCACGGTTTTGCCTCTCTCAAGTCACTTTTTAATTTGATTTTGAGTGAAAAAAATTTAAAATTCAAAAATACATTTATTCACCAACAACCAAATCAGATGAAGGTACATTTCATTAATTGAATTAACAGTGAAATTGAACAAAAACACTTCAACTGCAACAAAAATTGAAATCGTGAACGCAAATTGAGTTAACCTCCCTCAATTTTGTTGAAATTTCCCCTCGAATTTGGTTGATTCTCGAAAATATTCACCGTATTTGGTCCGCTGTCGAAGATATTTTGATCATATTGAAGCTATGCACCGTTTATTTTTTCATATTTAGTTGTTATTATTGTGTAAATTTGGGGGAAATCATATGAATTTGGAATTTAGTAATTATTAATTTTTTTTTTCCTAGAAAATCATGGTTTATTTACTTTTTTGATACGAAGAGTGATTAGATTACATGTTTGGTAACCTATTTATCGAGAATTAAAGTAATTACTTCCATGTAATAGGTTTAAACTGTTAGATTCGATATTAAGCTTGAAAAAAATGATTTTCCGTTTTTAAAGGTTTAATTAAAATTCACGGTTTAGATTTGACATGTCACGGTTATTTATAAGGTAAACCGTGAGATATCCTTTTTCAATTAAAATATTAAGCTCACGATTTGTAATATTTACACGGTTTAAAATGTGATTAAACCGTGAAATGTCCAACTTTCACGGTTTAATCAAAGTTTAAACCGTGAACTTCCATTAAAGAACCGTGAGCTATATATTTAAACCGTGTAAACACGATTTCTTACATTTTTAGTGTATTTTCTTCTGATTTTGAATTTCTTGATTGTTTTTACGCATATATGTCTATGGTCAAAATATATATTCGTCACGGTGGGTATGTTGAGGAGGAAACTCGTTACATAGGGGGCGATTGTATTTTGGTGCATTTGGCTATGACCGAAGTTACATATACAAATCTACTACAAGAGATTCGTGGTCAAGTGGGCGAAGAATCTGATTTTTTGCTCTTGTACGTGAGTAATGCCGATGGTGGACAAGATAAGGTCGCTTTGAGGAGCGACATTGATTTGTTGCGGTTGATTATGGAGCAGATGAAGAAGGCAACTGTTTACGTTGTCAGCAAAGATAAGGGAATCACCCGGAGCACTCCGACGACACAAGGTTCTAGGATTTTTACGAGTGTGGATATTGAGGAGCCGAGCTCGGAGGCTCCATATTCTGAAGAAGAAAGGAGCGAGGAAGACGACGAGGAGAGGGATGAGGATGAAGAGGTCGCGGAAGATATGGCTGAGGAAGCAATGGACGCAGGGATCGCACCGACTTATTTGAGTCACTTACGAAGGAGTTCGGTGCATGTATCCGAGAGCCGAGATAGCTTGATAGGATCGTTGGGCATCACAATATTCATTCAGAGTCCCAACCTACCAAGACGACGATGCCAGGGCCGATCTTGAGGCTATCCGAGATTGGTTAATTCCTCACATTCACCTAGACACTGCGTTGCCTTTGGGGGTTCTGGATCTAGATTAATACACGCCTATAGCTGGTGCATTGCGAGAGGGCGGCCTGTTTAAGAGGAAGTTAGATGTGTCAGGTAGCAGTTGGATTGCATCAAATGGAGAACCGACAGCAGTACAAAGTTGAGAATTCAGACAAGGGCCGTGTCGGGTTCAAATGCAGGACGGAGGGGTGCGAGTACCTCGTGCGGGCAAAGAACGTGGGGACTATGTGGCGCATCAGAACAAACAATGGCAGCCTATATATGCTCCGTCGATTTAGACAGGACTACACCACGGCAGTACCCCGCGAATGTTCTTGGAGCATTCTACGCAAAGAGGTTGATCATTGATGGTGTCGTGCTCAAGCCAAAAGAGATGGTTGACGAAATGCGAGCTGAGTATGGCATTAAGATCGATTACAGTTTCGTCCTGCGAGCAAGGAACATCGCTATCGAGATGATGTATGGAGGATTTGTGGAGTCGTACAAGAGGCTCCCATCTTATCTGTACTTACTGCAGCAGAAGAATCCAGGTACTGTGTATAGTATCTCGACATCCCCCCTCGACGATCGACTGTGTTATATGTTCCTCGCTCTAGGACAGTCCTTGCATGCATTTCAAAACAATTTACTACGTTCGGTTATCATAGTCAACGGGGCACACCTCAAGGGCAAGAACAAGGGGACGTTATTCGTCGCTTGCACGAAGGATGGGAACGAGCAAGTGTTTCCACTTACCATTGGATTTGGCCCGATCGAGGATGATGATTCCTGGACTTAGTTTCTGACGAATTTGCGTAACTGCTTAGGACATCCTTAGGACCTGTTGATAGTCTCCGATGACCATATCAACATTGGAAATAAAGTGAGGGATGTCTTCCCCGGTGCACATCACGGTCTTTGCTGGCATCATCTGGCCAAGAATATGGTCACATTTGGGAAGCACGCAGTCGGCATATTTGAAGCTGCGGCCTACTCATATTCGGATTCTAAATTTGAAGAATACATGGAAAACTTGATGGGTTCTGGAATATATCAGAGGCTGTGTGAGATCGGCATGCATCGGTGGTCGCGTAACAAGTGCCTTGTTCCGCGCACGAGTTCATGACTTCGAATGCCGCTGAGAAGATAAATGCCAGACTCCTATGGGCCTGTCTGCCCATCTGCATCATGATTAAGGCGTACAAGATTATTGTCGACAGGTGGTTCGAGGAGCATCAGAATGCCGCTCAACGTGGGACCCATGAGTTGACTGAGACAACGTACCAGAAGATAACCGTATCTTTTGAATGGGCCCGACACTACAGAACTCATGGGATAACAATTCCCCATGTGTACAAGGTCGAGGGTGACAATGAGACTTACCTAGTGGACATGCAGAACACAATGTGCGATTGTCGTGAGTGGGAGGGGCACATGGTGCCGTGTCGACACGTTTGTGCTGCCACTAGGTATGCATGCCTCATACTCATTTTTTATGCTACGATCAGTCTGAAAATATTTAGTTTAATTCTTTCATATTTCATTACTATGATCGTAGTTTTGCCGGAGGGCGTGCTACGGACTACGTGAGCCATTATTTCAAACAATCGACCCTCGTGGCAACCTACTCGCCCAACATTCATCCGGTTCCCGATCCACGGTCTTGGACTGTGCCCGAGCACGTTGCTGCTCAAGTGGTTTTGTCGCCTGTTGTCAAAAGACAAGCGGGTAGACCGCGAAACAGCCGAGCGAGATCAACGGTGGAAGATCTTCCGGGAAATCTACAGAGATGCGGGCGGTGCGGTGGATACGGTCACAAGAGACGCACATGCACGGCTTCTTCGTAGATCGGCGACGCCGATCTCAATAGAGTCCCGAACGAGGATGGTAGGCAGCGACGAAGGCCAAAAACTTGTAGCATTTGTCACGTACAGGGGCATACTAGGCGTAGATGCCCGATGAGAGTTGTTGATTAGATTCGAATCGGTTCTGATTAGATGCCCGAATCACAATTCTCTTGTTTTTGGAGCTTTAGCTTCTGTATCTTCTGTTATAGTTATAGTAGTATTCTGTTAGATTAAAAATACAGATTCACGGTTTAGGTGGTTTGTTGACCGTGAGATCACGGTTTATATGCCAAACAAACCATGAGCTCTTATTATACAATTAAATTAAAAAAAAAATTAATTCACAAAAATACGACCTAACGGTTTAATTGGAGTACAAACCGCGAGCTCACAGTTTGAACCCAATTAAACCATAAAAAATGTGACTCTCACGGTTAGATTAGCAAGCAAACCGTGAGATCACGGTTTAACTGCTAATCTAACCGTGAGAGTCATATTTTTCATTAATTTTTATTAAAACAAGATTTTTTTCACATTTAAACCGTGAAACCTAACCGTGAAAAATACATTTTTTTATATTTATTTATTTTAAAGAGAGCAAACACAGTTTAAATGCAAATAAAACCGTGAAATTATATTCCAACCGTTAACCCTATAACTGTTAATAGTGTAACCACACGGTTTAATAGATGTTTAAACCGTAAGAATTTTAAAATAACCGTGAGAACACTAACCGTTAATTTCATAATTAGGCCAAAATTAATGCCGAAACTATAATTTAAATCATATTTTAATTGATATAAATATATTATATGTAAAATGTGTGCATATATTATCTAAATTCTAAATTAATCACTAATTGTTGTCTATGAATAATGCTACATGTATATTTGAGTTCAAAGAGATTGTTGATGTATTGTTCACTTATACACTTGTACATATGCTAATCATGTTCAAAGTTACATATGCTAGTAAATTTAATGTTTAAATACTATTTTTAAATTTAAATTCAATGTATAAATATTATTCTAATAATCTAATCTAAATGAAATGAAGTTTACGAAAAAGTTATAAATTTGCATAGAATTATAAATTTTAAATATATAAGTGATAATATTATACACAACGTCAAAGATAATGAAATATAATGTTCACAACTCGACAGAACGTTGTGAAAGTGAAAATATCTGTTTTGCCACCTCTAAGCGAAACCAGGAGAGATACCTCATATCAACCCTCTCAAGGTGCGGCTTCTTCAAGGCAAAGATACGATCGATATACATACAAGCGAACGGGCCGCATTAATAATCATCTTTCTGTATGTATTGTTGCATCAAGGGGCCCCAGACAATCTGCAATAAATCATTTTGCTTCGCCAGCCGTGGATGTTGATCCCAATACCCAACTTGCTACAAGACTCTGGGCCATAGTTTTAGGATCGGGTAGAGCTAGACCTTCTGATGCATTATGTCGGCTGCATTAGGGAGCTTATGTAGAAGTGAGTCATATACCTCCATCGTCCACTTGTCAGTCAATACCCGGAAGATAACCCAGTGGTCGGAGGAGACGTGGCAAACAAACACAAACTACATAGAAGGGTCGAGGACTCAACTTATTCTTCAAGCACTAATAATAATACGTTCTCAAACGAAAAAGTTAAATTGAAGGAACTTACACAAGTTGCCTTCATCCAAACATCGTACGAGCCCACGCCGTGAAACCAATTCTCGAGATCCTTTGATAGCTTGTAATCACGATACTTTAGCTTCGACTTCGCCATTGCTGTTTGATCTCCATCATGAAAAGCCATCAGAGCTGTTCTCAAGTCGTACTGTCAAATAATATATTCGGTTAGAGATTACACACAAAATAAAATAAATAAAATAATTATTCATCAAATATGTCAATAAAAACTCACGTATACGCCCAATCCAAGGAGAATGATGCCTCTCTCATGCAGAGACGGACACAAAGAAAGTCCATCTTGGAGTCGACTCCACCAGTAAAGCACATACAGCTTCATTACCTAAAATCAACACAGATTATTATGAAAACATAATAATCGACAAAGTATAAAAAATAATAACAACACAAAATAAGGTCCAGTCTAACCTCAGCGTTGAACTGTATCGCGGGGTGTTCGATATCATCGAACAAGGACTGCGTCATCCTATATGGCGGGTCCTGCATGTTCATTGCGTAGGAATCCGGCCCGCTTCGTTTGAATGCCATAAACATCTCCTTGATCGTCGAGTCAGTATACGGTTTGGGAATAATCGGAATAAATGGGCTCTGTAAGGCAGCCGACGGCCTCACATTCCATCCCCCAACACGAATCCGACGTACAGGCGTCTGTCCTGCCACGTCAGAGTCTGCATCACTGTACTAACCCCCGTTTCCCTATTGCTCCTCAGGAACGAGAATTATCTACGGATGAGGAACGACAAGCTGTAGTACGGGATGCACCCAATTATATAGGGGCATCCTATCTAAGTCCTTGTAAAAAGATGAGTGTGACGACTCTGCATCCTCGACCTCAGCCTCTCGAACTAGAGGCGTCCTTGATCTCTCCCGTGCTACCGGCTTGGTAACAAACCCCACCATGTGCTCAAAACCCAGAGCGCCCATGGGGGTAGGTGACCTGTGCTTAATGTAGGGAGCCTCTCGATCATCTCGATCTTCGTGGGTATGTGACGGTGCTCGACGATGAGAATGAACGCCATGACCCGAGGAACTCCCCGACTTCCTGAAGATCCCCTTCAGGTGCCCTGCTATGAACTTGGCGATACGAGCCATCACCCCGGTGCACGAGCTCTGGGGTTTGGCAGAGGCCCCCGACCCTCAGAATTTGCCTTGGTGGCATGTGGCTGGCGACCACGAGGCTGGGCTGCATTCCCGGCATCCCGACACCTCAATTTGTCGAGAACATAGTTCTCACTTCCTTCGTCTGCCTCTGCGGTATAGGCGCTTTCTTCCAAGCATGATGCGTATTCGAATTAAATCGAACCATCAAGGGGTCTTGATCTTCGAAGAGGCTAAGATAATATAACTAAGCCATTTCTTCCGTCGAAGGTTCGAGCGTCGGGTTTACTTAGAGCTACAAAAGACAAAGGCACAAAAAATCAAAAATCAAAATCAAATCAAAATCAGTATTCAAACCGTAAAATGAAACCGTGAAAACTGATACCTCACGGTTTGGTACTACATCAAACCGTGAGCTCACGGTTTGATTTAAGTTCAAACCTTGAGAATGATCTTTCACGGTTTGTACTTAAATCAAACCGTGAGCTAACGGTTTGATGTAGTCCCAAACCATGAGGCATCAACTTTCACAGTTTAATTCTAAATAAAAGCATGAGCTCACGGTTTTATTTAATATAAAACCGTGATCATGCTTACACAATCATAATAAATAAATAAATTTAACTAAATTAATTATAATTCAGTTCAAACAATTAACTGATAATCTACATAAACCCGCTCCAATTAATTCAATTTCAATCACCATATACTATAAACTATAAACTAAGCCAATATTAATTTAATTTAATTAATAATTCAAATGATATATAATTGACAGATTAAGAGAATGATGACATACCGTCAGATCATTAAAAAAGTCATGGAAATCTCTATAGTTGTGTCCCATTTCTCATCTCCTTAGTCGAGGGAACGCGTGCGGGTTCAGCTTGTTGGCACACTGCTCTCCTAAATCCGGAAGGGCCTCGAAGACCCAAAAATACAATGCCCAGATGGGCCCGTACAGATGGTAGGCATCATTAGTGTCGGAGCCTCCAATTTCTCTCGGGTCCTTCTTTGCCACTCCGAGCTGGTGGCACAGTATTAGGAACGACCATGAGCCCCATGGAAATGTAGCCCATCGTTCCGGATCCTCTACTAAAGTCCATGCCCAATCATCAATGCTTCTATTGTAGTCCTGGCACAATAGCACGTAGTAGTAGGCGAAGAGGTTAGCGGCGGCCATGTATTGATCCTCCGTTCCTAGAACTACGTCGGTGTTCGTGAAATCGTTAAACAACGATTTCACTAGCACCTTACGCCCCTCATAGTAAGTATAGAAGAGGCTCGTCCTTGGGATGATGTGGTTCTTGCCGTGAGGATTAAAGGTTGAGGAACCGAATCTCAATCCGGTCACGAGGCAAAATTCTTGCGGCCCAAACCGAATATCCTGGCCATTCACGTGAAACAACCTCTCAAAATCATAGTTGTTGCCCCTCCATAGCTCCCGGGACAAAAGCTCGTACAAGGCACGCTTCGCGTTCCCATTCTTCTTAATAGTGCAGATGACTGCGAATGGAGATTCATCGCTAAATCGGGCCAACAGACCACGTCCACCAATGCGCAGTAAATGGTTTACAATTGACACAGCTGCAAAGTCTTTATAGTAGGCATTGATTTCACCCGGAAATCCTTACATGAGAGGTCTGTACCATTGGTACCTAGGCTGCAATCACCCAAAAAATGCAAATGAAGTGAATTAATAATTAAATTAATATCGAATATTGTGCATCTAATCTGTATTCTGCATAATTCACAGTTTAAAAGCAAAGAAACCGTGAGCTCACGGTTAAACTAAGCTCAAACAGTGAGAAAAGGGATTTCTCACGGTTTGAGCTTAGTTTAACCGTGAGCTCACGGTTTCTTTACTTCTAAACCGTAAATTATGCCCAACCTATACTGTACAGATTCAAGTTCAAGTTCAAACCCAGCACACATAAATCGCAGTTCAAGCACATATTTCATATAAATCGCATACAAATCCAAACTATTCTATCCAAAAAACTGAAAAACATGCTTACAATTTAAACCGTAAATTGAATAATTTTATTTAAAAAAGTAACGAAGGTTAGAAAACTCACCGGCGCCGGCGGCTCCGGAATATTCTCCCGTTCGGCCCTCGTCGGAATTGGGCGACGTTGTGGAACTCTTTCGGATTCGGCACCAGAATCGTGGTCGTGGTTTGAATCGTCGGCCGTAGTTTCTTCTCTCCGGCGCCGGCAAATATAAAAATTCATGGTTTGGGGGATTAGAGTTCACGGTTTCTATGGGAGAGAGAGGGAGAGAAATCGTGAGGGAGAGGATGGAGAGTGACAGCACAGAGAGAGAGAGAGAATGGGTTGGGGTAGGATTTATTTTTTATTTCTTTGAATAAATTGAAATGTGGGGCCCACATTCTTTTTTTTATTTTGTTTTGAGTGTGAGATAAAGTGGAGATTATTTTTGTCTTTTCAATGACTTTTGGGTATAAAACTTATAGTTTTATTTGTTTGGGTATAAAACTTATATAGTTATCCTTTTTGTGTATATTTAACCATTGACACTAATTGTATGCCATTAAAGTTTTGATATACTTTTTTTTTTCGTATTTTCCTAATTTTAAATTTGAATAATATAAAAAAATTGATTTTGGTGGATATTTTAATTAATTTCAAGAAATAACACAATTATGTACACAAATAATTATGAATTTGGTTAATAATTTTTAATTCGATTATAATATATACCTATATATATATATACCTATATATATATATACCTATATATATATATATATATATATATATATATACTCTTTAGATATTGGATGTGTGATTGTATGCATAACCATAATTCAAAATATGATTATTCATTCAAATTTATACTCCCTCCGTCCCACTTATAAATGGTCATTTTATTATTATAATAGACTCAGATGGATAAAAAAAATGGCCTTTAATTTTGTTTTTGAATTAGCCTATTTTATTTAACTTTAGACAATGACAATCATCAAATTTCAGTTGATTTTCTTCTAGAAATGTAATGTACATATTGATGGCATTTGGTATTTAAAAAAAAGGGTGAAAAGACACATAATACAATGACAACAATCTTGCAAATGAGCTAAAAAAACTAATGCAGTAATTGTGGATAACAACTGCAAAATCGTCCAGATTCTACCATTATTTTTAATACAATGAAATTTATACATGGATTAAAGGCTTATAAATTATGACAATCACCGACTTATGGATATTTCCAAATGATTTTACTTGTCGTGAACAAGGAAAACAGTAAGAAGTTTTGTTTTCTTAATACTTTTGTGGATGCTATATAAAATAAGTACTATTTCAAATTATGATAATTTACTTTGAAATATTTGGTTTGTTAATTTGTTTTAAATTACATTTTACAGTTTTATTATTCAATTTAATTGTTGTCGTGCATCACATGAGGCAGCGTATAGTATTACAATGAAAACAAAAACAACATATTGAAATTTGCCGAGTTTACATGAGTATAAATAGTGCTCCTTTTGTCCCATGACTCTTTATTAAAATATGCATCATATATAAATGTTTTTTTTCTTATCTCTATGGAATTTCACCTCCAATTATACCATTGCCCTCTCTAACTCCGCTTTCCCATCTATAACCACCTCCCTCCTCAACACCGCCACCAATTCCGTCACTGATAATACGGTTACGGCTGCCGATCCCTTCGCCAATTCCGCCGCCCAATCCTTCGCCAATTCCGTCACCTTCACCAATTCCGCCATCGACTATACCACCGCCCAATCCTTCGTCAATTCCGCCACCGTCAGTAATTACTACCGTCTTTTCACCATCAATGGCAGAAGAGCCCTCTAAGCCACCAAGCATTCGGGCAGTGGCAGTGCAAATAAGAGCGCTAAGAAGAAAAACAAGAACTAATTTTGAAGACATATCGCTTGAAATTGAGAGATTAGTGTTACAATATTGTAGTTTGACTCTTAAAATTTTTTATGGTGATGAGAGTTAGTAGAGGATTATATTTATAGACAATTTTATTGGATCAACAATTGTGTATTTTGAAGAAGGCATTATTGAAGAGTTGTGTTACGTGTTGTGAAAATCTTCATGCATGAACCACGTAGCTATGAGTTATTTAATGCAAAAGAATAGGTATCGCAATGTAGTCTATAACATGGTAGGCTAACTAGTTGAATTCCATGCATGGTAGTAATTACTTTATTTATTTATGTGGATGAGTTTTTATATGGATAATTAAGGGGACGACTTTGATTAAAAGTGGAAGAGAGATTGTGGGGTTTCTTGCAAAGTTATGGCTGTAATTGTATTAGCTAACCTAGGGTTTAACACGTGTCGATTTTGTGTAAATTCAGATTAATTATCAGCCACGTTAATTCGTGAAGCAAAAGTACGTATAAATTTGGCATCGAAATGCTAATCAATAATGCGACACAACACATAGCGGTCTTGTAAATGCGTATAGGATAGTAAACAATAAGGGCCTCTTTAATTTTATGATCAAATTCTTACCCTTAGTTATCAACTTATCATGGAATTAAGGCGTTAGTTTTTGTTTTGTTTGTATGTTTTCTGCATATGTATGTAACTCTATTTTTATAAACTCAAATAGTCGTTCTCATTTTAGGCTAACCGTCTATAATGTTAGTGAAAAAAAACGACATTTTGCAATTTAACTTGTCCAACACTCACACGCATCTTCTATAGTTTAATGTGTTCCAAATTGAGGTATCTACATTATTAATATTTTTTGTGATTTGTGTGGTTTTAGCGGTAGCGTGATTAATGTCTTGAATTAAAAGAAAATAATCAAATTTGAATTATTGTTATTTTTTAAATTTACATGTCAAATTAGGATTCCATTTCCATGAAGCAATTAATGACGTTGATTATTTTTATTTTATTTTTTTGATCAGGCAAAGTGGCAAACACAACACACTCACACACACATGCACTCAGGGTGACTCGAACCCCCGACCTCTTGAATCGAAGGAGAAACGTCTTACCAACTGAGTTGCGTTTCGTTGTCTAGTGATGTTGATTATGAGCATGACTTAATAAATAAACTTATAGTAAACAGAATTTATATTAAATAATAACACAGATATAATTTTTATTTTATTCTAACTGATTCCGTTTTCAATAAATTGGGAATCTTTTTTAACATTTCATCAATTTGGTTATAGTTTAGCGATTGATTAAAGGTTTAACAACAAAAGGTCCTGCTAAAAAAAATAATAATAAAAATAAAATAAAAAATACACAATTGGTATGCAGTTAATTGTTGGGCTAATTAATCAATTGGGCCAAAACTGGGTGTAGGCATTCTGGGCCAATTAATTGTCGGGCTAATGTAATATTACCCACTTCAGAAAAAGAACTAGGAGAAATGTGTGCTCTAGAGAATCTACAAACACTTGCTAAAGTATTCTAGAAAAACATATTGATATCTAATCTTAAATTAAAGATTGTATGAAAACCTTTAATTTGGTATAAAAATCTTAAAAATCAGAAAACAAACGAGCAAGTTATGATAATTTAAACTTTTACAATTTAAACTATTTTAGAATACTTGCTGAGAGGTGAATGTATGATGATGGGCTAATTATTTTCATTTTATGAAACAAGACTACTGAAGTGAGACAGAGAGAGTAGTAGATTTTGTTTGTTCAAGAAAGGCCCTCAGAATGATCCCGAACCAGAAGAAACTAGTCATCACCTTTGTCGCGTGGAGAAATCCGGAGGAAGAATGTCAGCTCCACAATCTTATGTCTGCAAAAACTTGAAATTCTCAAAATAAAGATGTACGATCAGCCTCCCTGCTTTTCATCCGATATTGAAAGAGCTGACACTGAGAGGTCTTCAACTCCCTTGGGAGGACATGAAAATCGTTGGTTACTCAAGCTTGCATTGGTAAGAAATGGAAAACAAATGAGTGAGGATTTTCTTACTTCTTGTTGATTGAAAAAGAGCACGTAGAACAATGGGTTACAAAAACTAGTCATTTCCCAAGTGTTTAGTGTTTTGTCATTGCCGGCGACTGAGAGAGGTCCCCAAACGACATCGGAGAAATTCCAACGTTAAGGTGATTGAAGTGGATGGCCAAAACAAGTCTCTAACGAACTCGGCCAAACAAATATTTAACGATCAATACAGCTTGGGAAATCACACCCTTCAACTTCGTCCAGAAAGGTTAATTGACTGCTAAAATATCCAGACGAATTTTGTTGTTATTACTAATAAAAGAGAAAACACATTCGTCTTAATGTTCTTTGTTGAAGCTGAATATATAAAGTTTTGTAAACAAGAAGAAATTGAGAAATTCCAAGCGAACGAACTCTTAAACTTTAAATATTTAATTACAAGTTATTCAAATATAAAGATCAACACTAGAGAGTTCCAAATCTCTTGATATTGAAGAACATCCATGAGAATCAAATCACAAAATTTAACAAGAGAGATCGCACCTTCTCTACAACCTTCTTGTTCCATTTGATCACAATGGTCCTGAAAATGATACAACAAATCAAAATAGTCGATCTATCGGAAATATCATAATGATGCAAGGCATCCAAAAGTATGAGTGGAATCAAATAATATTTCGAAAATAATCAATGATGTACCTTTACACAACACGAATTTGGAAGCGATCATCTCCTAAACTTTGTCGATCTTTTTGAATCCGTTTGAGTGAGCTCAATAGAGACTGGTTCTTATCCACCTCAATCAGTTCAAGTGTCATGATATCTCCAACACTATTTTGAACCTTTCTAAGATAAAGACATTCACGAAGCACTAGGCACTTGAGTGTCGGGAAGTGATCTGACTACTTTTAGTAATCCATTTCTCCAAATATGATCCCTCAATCAACAAAAAAGGTAAGCTGAGAGAATCCTCCTTCACTTGTTTCCCATGTCTCGCCACTTCAAGTGTGCTTTCTCAGTTTAAGAACTTGGAGATTCGGCAATGAAGCAATAATCTTGCATTCTGATACTCTTGATTCTGCCATTAGACTTCCTCTTGACAACAGAGACAAGATTTCTCCGCATAAGATCTCTCACATGCTTTTCTCCCGTCTTTTTGAAGCTTTCAGATTCACATTCATCCAGAAACCTTCAGCTACCCAAAGTTTTACGAGCTTCGAAACATATATCTCGTGATCTTCCGGAAAAATTGCCAAAGACAAGAAACAGGGCCTCAAATGGCGAGGCAAGTAAGTGTAACTAAGAGACAGTACCTCAAAAAGTCTTCGGTTGACATTTTCAGAAGCAATGTTCATGCTTTCTAAAATATCTTCCCACGCAGCTTCAGTCTGATCAACAAGGAGCATACCGGAAACTACCTCGATCATTTCAAGGTGAGTATAGACTTTTGCATTTCTATTAAGTCAGTGAAACTAAACTGTAAAATATCTACTGATGGCGGAGAAGATTTGCACGAGAACAAGAACATGAAGACTTCACATGTGAAGGGTTGAGATTAATTAAAAACGAGTTTCACTGTTTTACGCTTTTGTTTTCTGTATAAATAGCATATTATTTGTATTTTGTAAGTGGAACTTTTCACTTCTCCGATCTTTGCCTCTGTAATTGTCTCTCTTTCTGCAAATTATGTTCAAATTCAATTTTTCAACATAAACTCATTATTTTGAAGAAGAGATGAGCAAGATGGGGCGGCGGCGCTGCGATTGATTCATCCTTGACAAAGTCACAAAGTAGGGGTTGTGAATTTTAGTTTTCTTTTCTTTTCTATTACCATAGTTATTTTGTCATTACTTTTATTTTTTTGTTGCAATAATTAGTTAGATTAATTTTTTTTATATCATTCCATGTTTATTCCTGTGGCTTATTTTTTGGGTCCAGAGTTTGTGTTTTGTGATGAACAACGAGCACATCTCCTTTGAGCCTCTCTGTTTTAGTAAAAGAAATGTCTGGGTTTCGTGTAATTGACTTTACTTAAAGCGTTGGCACACTAGTATTTCTATTAATGTGCAATATTTCATTATGAATTAATATGTAAGTTGACTTTCATGAGTATCATGAAAATAACTAAATAACACGAGAGACCTTGTCCATGTTAATTCCATGCTCTTGCTAATAACGTATCATTGGGATCAAAAAGAAAGAAAGAAAAGGAAAAAAAAAAAAAAACGGATACCTTGAAATTATCAAGTATACAACAAACATACAAGAATACTAATATTATATATTCCCGTATTGTATAAAACTACATTGTGATTCATGCAAATTACATATGTGTGGATCGACCTATAGCACACTGTCTCAAGATTATAGACTTATGATCAAACAACTTTAACGGTTTAAATGTTTTTTTTCTTTCCCTTCCCTCTATGGAATTTCACCTCCAATTATACCATTGCCCTCTCTAACTCCGCTTTCCCATCTATAACCACCTCCCTCCTCAACACCGCTTCCAATTCCTTCGCCAATTCCATCACCGATAATACGGCTGCCGATTCCTTCACCAATTCCGCCACCGATTCCTTCGCCAATACCGCCGCCCAATCCTTCGCCAATACCGCCGCCCAATCCTTCGCCAATTCCATCACCGATAATACGGCTACCGATTCCTTCACCAATTCCGCCATCTACGATACCGCCGCCCAATCCTTCGCCAATTCCGCCACCGTCACCTGTAACTACTACCGTCTTTTCACCATCAATGGCAGAAGAGCCCTCTAAGCCACCAAGCATTCGGGCAGTGGCGGTGCAAATAAGAGCGCTGAGAAGAAAAACTAGAACGAATTTTGAAGACATATCGCTTGAAAGTGAGAGATTAGTATTACAATATGGTAGTCTTGACTCTTAAAATGTTCATGATAATGAGAGTTAGTAGAGGATTATATTTATAGACAATGTTGATCAACAATTTTGTATTGAAGTAGACATTATTGAAGAGAAGTGTTACGTGTTGAAGAAATCTTCATGCATGAACCACGTAGCTATAAGTTATTTAATGCAAAACAATAGGTATTGCCATGCAGTTAATACATGTTAGGCTTATAACTTGTTGAATTCCATGGTAATTACTTCATCTATTTATTTATGTGGATGAGTTTTTATAAGGATAATTATGGGGATGACTTTGATTAAAATTGGACGAGAGATTGTTGGGCCTTTACCAAAATTATGGCTGTAAATTGTATTAGCCAAGCTAGAGTTTAACACTTGTCAATTTTGTAAAATCAATATATATATATATATATATATAGAGAGAGAGAGAGAAATGTTAGGCTGAGCGTCTATTGTGAGCGAATTCGTAAGCGACAAGCTGACGTAAGCGACAAGCTGACGTGTCATATTTAATTCTGAAAATATTCTCTTTCCTCTCCCCATTTACGGTATTTCCTTTTCGCTTCTCCCCTTGTTTCTTTAGCTCTTAATTTCTTTCTCTTTCTCTCTCAATCGTGCTTCTCTATTTTTTTCAAAGAAATTGGAATTGCAATTTGTAGATCGAATGAATTGAGAACCTAATTACCACTTTGCGATTTCATTTTCTTTTTATATACTATTTTCCTTCACTTCTCTCACTTTTCTCTGCAAATTTGTATATCTTCTGCTCTTTCTATTTGTGAGAATTTAGAAATTAATCACTCATGAAAATCATCGATGCTTAATTAATTATAATTAAGAGTTTATAAACCCCTAACTATAATTACTAAACCCTATAGGGGATCACTAAACCCCATTGGGAATCATTATACCAATCCAGGGGAAATAATTCTCAAAAACTGAAAGGGAGAAGAAAATTATTTCAAAAGGAATAAGAAGAAAAATAGAGACGGTGAATTGAAGGCTAGATAAGGAAATAAGTAGTAAAAAAAAAGGGGAAAGAAATGTAAAAGAGTAAATTTAAGTTGACGTGGCTTCATTCGCTCATGAGGCGCTCATAACTTGACGCCTAGCATATCAAAGTTATATATATATATATATATATATATATATATTTATTTATTTATTTATTATACATTCCGATGCGGATTCGGAGCACCAGAGCGATCCAAACGCCTACGTGGCGCTTCCTATGACCTCCGTTCCCTATTTATCTAAATTCTATATATTTATACATATTAATTATTATTTATACATATATTAATTATTAATTATCATAATCTATTTATATCATACACAAAATTTAAAAATTAAATTATGATAATTGGAGGATTCGAACTCATGATCTCTCACATCATAGGCCATATTTTATATCACTACACTATATCACTAAATAATAATTATTTAAGACTCACAATATATATATATCCCGTATTCAATTAATTTTGAATCATTATCAACTACATTATGTCCATAAAATTATAAATATATAAATATATATTGAGTATAAATATATATAATATGAATATGTATATTTTTTAATTAATTTTAACATGTGTTTCTTAAATTTTTATGAACCTATACCATATAAATCATGAAAATTTTGATATATATATATATATATATATATATATATATATATATATATATATATATAGATATTAATTTATTTATTAAAGGTTCAACTGATCGAACTATGACCCGAAAAATGTTTCAATATTGCGGGCATTTTTGCTACTCTTCCCAAAATAGAAAAAAGAAAAGAAAGGAAATAAAGTAAATATTTTGGCTCGAGCTATTTTCAGTTTCAGTTGATCAAGCTAAACTGTTTTTGATTTATAATATTTTGGCTCTGACACCATTTCGATTTTGAGATGGCTTGTCCAAAAAAATTTGATATTCTTTTACTTTGTATCGATAATTACTATTGACAAATTTTTGTAACGAAATATATATTTTTAATTTTTAACACAAAATCGATTTTGAGATGATCCATTGGCCAATAAATTTTCTAAAATCTTAGTATGTATGGTTAACTATGATTGTCGAATTTTTGTAACAAAAAATATATTTTTAATTTAAAACAATTGACAATAGTTAGACACAAAATGAACTTCATGGGCTATTTTCAATTCGGATTGGCTAAACTTTTTTTGTGTTAAATTATTTTGGCCCTAGTACTATATTGATTTTGAGGTGGCCCAATGGCTATGAAAAAATTCATAATGGAGATTTCCTTCATTGATTATTTTTTATTTTTATTTATCAATACGTATAAATAGAGTACAACTACTCGATAGTGGAGTACACCGCATTAAACTATTTTTCAAATAAAATTTAACGCGACTTTGTAACACATATGCTTTACTAAATTATAAGTATTCAATTAATTTTGAATTATTATCAACTACATTATGTCCATAAATTTATAAATATATAAATATATATCGAGTATATATATATATATATCTAATATGAATATGTATATTTTTTAATTAATTTTAACATGTGTTTCTTAAATTTTTATGAACCTATACCATAAAAATCATGAAAATATATATATATATATATATATATATATATATATTAATTTATTTATTAAAAGATTCAACTGATCGAACTATGACCCGAAAATTGTTTTAATATTGCGGGCATTTTTGCTACTCTTCCCAAAATAGAAAAAAGAAAAGAAAGGAAAAACAGTAAATATTTTGGCTCGAGCTATTTTCAGTTTCAGTTGAAACTAATTTTGATTTACAATATTTTGGCTCTGACACAATTTCGATTTTGAGATGGCCTGTCCAAAAAAATTTGATATTCTTTTACTTTGTATCGATAATTACAATTGACAAATTTTTATAACGAAATATATATTTTTAATTTTTAAACACAAAATTGATTTTGAGATGGCCAATTGGCCAATAAATTTTCTAAAATCTTAGTATGTGTGGTTAACTATGATTGTCAAATTTTTGTAACAAAAAATATATTTTTAATTTAAAACAATTGACAATAATTAGACACAAAATGAGCTTCACGGGCTATTTTCAATTCGGATTGGCTAAACTTTTTTTTTTGTGTTAAATTATTTTGGCCCTAATACTATATTGATTTTGAGGTGGCCCAATGGCCATGAAAAAATTCATAATGGAGATTTCCTTCATTGATTATTTTTTATTTTTATTTATCAATACGTATAAATAGAGTACAACTACTCGATAGTCGAGTACACCGCATTAAACTATTTTTCAAATAAAATTTAACGTGACTTTGTAACACATATGCTTTACTAAATTATCATAATATTATTTTTCAATTCGGGTTGATCAGGCTAAACTGATTTTAGTAAAAAATATTTTTGCTTAACACTATTTCGGAATTGAGGTGGCCTGTTGGCCAAGAAGTTTTTAAATTTTTTTAGCTCTAATAATATTTTTGAGGTGGCACGTTAGCTAAAAAGGTTTTAAAATGCTCTTATGTATTGCAACATTGGGCCCAAACTGAGTTGAGGTGCTTACGGGTCAAGGATCTGTAGTCCGCGCTAGCCACTACCGAGGAGTTGGTGGACTTGAAGGCAAGTGGCTCTTCCGAGCCCGAACATGGGGATGTGGGACGTGCTAAGGACAAGGGAAAAGGTTGGAAGAAGAAGGCGTTCAACGACCCAGTGCTGGTGGTGTGACGAGTCACGCTTCGGGGGCAGGGAAAGTTTCGCGAGTGCTTCATATGTGATGTAGACCACCGGATACGGGACTGTCCGAAGCGGAAGGCTAATGTTGGGAGAAGTTGAATGATGTGGTCACTGAATCGGTAGAGGAGGAGGCTCAGGTCAATACGATCCAGTACATTTCAGGTATGCAAGTATTGGATGAGGGTCAGGACATGCCAAAAGTGGGCCGTTGAGAGCCTGGGAAGGACATGGCGATGAAACAACCAAGTGTGGACCGTGGTGTGCTCACGTATACAAAATTCTTGGCGGGAGCTGCGTCAAGCAACGGCCGTGGTGTGCTAGGAGAACTCGCTAGTGAGCGAGTTGTTGCTAAAAATGGATCGAAGACAAGAGGCTTATCCTACTTGACGAGGACGTCGTTGAGTTTTGGTGGGGGAGGTTTGTTAGACCCCTAAATCGGTGGATGCAGCATGTGCGCCTAGCCACGAGCAATTATATCCGATTTTGAGGTGACCTGTTGGCCAATATATTTTTGCCTAAATCAGTAGATACAGCTGGTGTGCCTAGCCACGAGCGACTCATATTCGATTTATGAGGTGGACCGTTATATTTTTAAATTTTTTTTAGTATGTATCGATAGCTATAATCATCAAATTTTTGTAACAAAAGGTATATTTTGAATTTAAAACACCTGAGAATATATTAAACATAAAATCGATTTTGTGGTGGCTCATTAGCCAATAAATTTTTAAAATTCTTTTAGTATGTATCGATAGCTATAATTGTTAAATTTTTGTAACAAAAGTGTATATTTTTAATTTAAGACACTTCACAATAAATTAGAAATAAAATGAGAATCGTTTCAATAAATGATCATAATACTACTATTTTAATAAATATATAATAAAATCATACCCCGTTGAATTTCGACGGGATACAAACTAGTTTAGATTAATTATCAGCCATGTTAATTAGTGAAGGAAAAGTATAAATTTGGCACCGAAATGTTAATCAATAATGCGACACACAACACGTAGCAGTCTTTGTACCCGTGCGACGCACGGGGTATCCTGACTTTTGCATATTTTAAGAATTATAATTATAATTAATGAGATTTTAACGATATAAATAATAATTTTATTATTTGATGTATATAAGTCATATTAGATTTCAAGTTTAAGAATTCAGTATGTGATAATAAATTGATTTCAATTTTTTCTTTGTATTTTTTAAATCTATGTAACCTTTATTCAATATTTATAGGATACATAAAGATGTCTATAAATTTTAAAATGATAATATGTCTCTATATATACCATTTTATTATTACAAACTAATTTTAATTGGAAATAAAATTATTTTTCGGTTCATCGCACGGGTATAATACTAATTAATACTCCCCCTATCACATGGTATTAGTCCCATTTAGGATCGGCACAGGAAGCAAGGAATAAGGGGATATGTGGCTATAATCAATTCTAAGGAGATAGAGTTAATTATAGCCAAGTATTTTTGCCATTTTAGAAAATGAGACTAATAAGTGGGACACACGAAAATAGACAATGTGACTAATAAAATGGGACAGAGGGAGTATATGATGAATTCTATGACCAGCCTTCGTGAAATTACATTTTTTTTAAGTATATGAAATTATTATTTTTTGGCAAAATTACATTTTAATACACAAACTTTGTATGGCGTTCCGTTTTGCACCCGAGCTTTCAATTTTTTTTTCTCTAAATACACGAACTTTCAAAAATATTTAATTTTTCCACCATTAGGTTGATGGATTTGTATACTAGAAAGCATGCCTTTTAGCTTGTATACATGTGGCATCCATATTTCACTAACAATTTCCTATCTGATTATGTATGAATTCTTTGTTAAGCATTAAACATCTATCCATTATCTCAAAGTTATAGCCTATATGGTGTGTTGTAGATCACGGAAGACCATAGTAGCCGGTGTCTATTGAGATATAAACAGTTATCACAGTCGAGATAGTTTCGGATAAAACTATCAGTTTAGACTGTAGAATAAATAGACAAGTAGCTTGTCTTGATCACTTGTTTATGCTAGTACGTTATTGTATTGATAGGATCACGGTGTGGTAAATTCTTCTATTTTGACCTAAGTAGAAGAATCAAGAGCTTGGGGACTTAAATATTATTTAACGTCACACCTTAACTCTAATTGAGTGACTAACGGTGTATAGTTAGAGTCCGTTGCTTTGATTTACCATGACTGAGAGTTCAGACGTGTAACTCAATATGATCCGTATTTTGGGCAACAACTATAACTAGTACAATTCTTAGTGCATTTGCAATAAAGCACTATATCCTGGTAGAACAGGTTGATCACATCTCCTGATGAATTCATTAAGGATTATCATACTAAACCCTGCAGGTGAATTAAGTTCCAGTATGATGAATAAGGAATGAATGGTACTACTCAGGAATGATAAGAAGTTAATTAACGAAAGCAGTCAAAAGCTTTAGATTAATTAACGGACGTGGGACATCTTAAATACGGGGGTGATTGAAGTCTAATACTAGTCCTGAGCTCAACATGGATAAAACAAGTAGTTTAGTATTATTACTCTAGTGGAATATTTTAATACTTATAATCTGAATTTTACTTTGGGCTGAGTTTAGGGAATGCAGACATTAGGAGGCCTAGTTTTCAGCTAGTAGAATCCTGATTTGGCCCAAAAAACTCAATAGGCCACAGTTAACGGAAGAACAGGCCGCTCATCACGGAGCCCAATAAGGGAACGCCAATGATGAGTATGGCTGGCCACTTAGTGGTTTATGGGCCAAGCCTGCAGCTTAATGTTAGGGTTGTTGTGTATAATTAAAGCAAAAACGTATTTTAGTATATACGACATATATTCCACTGTTTACAATCACCTATCTGATTAAATATATTAATAAGAATAAAGCCCAATATCTCATGTTTTAGAATACGTGGACGGCTCGGGTGTTAGGGAGATCACGCAGCGTTCGATAATAATTATGAGATATAAACAGTGTCACATTCACTAGTTATGTTGGGAAAACTATCGGTTTAGACTGCAATATGACGGTAGTGGTGAGTCTTAGTCACTAGTTATGTTGGTACGGTGGTGGAACGTATTGACAGGATCGAGTGAGATAATGTTCTTCTTATACTGACCTTAGAAATAGGTGAAGAACTAGAGATCTTGGCATTTAGAGATATTATCTTAATCTCAATAGGCTATTAGATGTATATGTGTTATTCATTGTTACTATGATTTGCAAGATAAGAGTCTATCGTAGTATCCCTGAAGACTTGTCTCTTGGGTAACATGAGGGCACGTAGTATGTCTAATTAGTTGTATCGAGACACCGTGTCCGCATTAGGTTGAGAGATATTCCCTCAGGGAGTTCACAAGGTTTATTATACCAAGTCATGCATACTAAATAAGTTCAGGTATAATAATAGGGATGAACGGGTACTACTTGAAGATAACAAGAGGTTAATTAATTAGGAGCAGTCAGAGGAGCTCTAATTAATTAATAGATATCGGAGTCTTAAACACGGGGATAGCTCTAAAAAAAGTATCAGCCCCAATCTACAAATTCGGAATTGGGACAGAGCGGTGATTGAGTTCTGACTCTTTAGTGGAATGCGTCATAACTCTAATGAAATAAATGCTCTGGGTTGATCATGGAATTATTTCATTAGGTAAGTGTTGGTCCGGAAAGTGACTAACACACGTAGAGGGGGGGGGGGGGGGGTGAATACGTGTGTTGAGAAGTGTTTAACTTCTCTTTCATTTTTCGTTCTTTTTATCGAGTAGACGCTTCAAATGCTAGTGAAGATTTCGAAGCTTTTTGCTCGTGTGAGTGTTGTGCGGAATGTGGTGAGACTTTAAAGCTTTTCTTGCAATTAAAACCAACTTGTTATTTAAAGCGTGTGTGTGTGTGTATGCAAATAATCAAATTGATAAATAACTTAAAGTAAAGAGACACAAACAATTTATAGTGGTTCAGAGCACCTCTCCTACGTCCACTCTATCCACGACGGGATGAATACTTTCACTTGGTATCCCTTGTTTTATACTTCCAAGAGGAAGTGATTCAAGGCTAGTAACAAACTTGCACTTGAATCCTCAGAGATTCACGGACTCTTGAGAAGCCTTACAACACAAATCTTTACTACAAAAACGTTACAACCTTACAACTCAATCTAAACACAATACACTTGGTTTTGGGGTTTTTGGGTTTTCGTAAATGAGAATCCTCTACAATGAAGATCACAAGTAAAGGGATAAGGATTCTCAAAGCTAGGTTATAGATACATAAGGTTGAACCTAGAAAGAAAGTAGTTGCAATACTCAAGAAAAATTCTTTCTTGAGGACACACTAATGGAAAGCGCTTTGAAAGAACTAAAGAATGTAAAGGATAATTTGCTTGAGTTCTTGCGAGTATTATGCTTGAATTGTTTGTACATACGTTAGTTTTAGTGTGTGCACAACTCCTTCTATTTATAGTAAGGAAACCTACTTCCCCTTGAGAGAGATGTTTCTTAATTTCCGAAAAAGTCGATGGTGTCAGCTCCTTTTTCAGGCAATTCAGACTCCAGTTCTAGGAAGAGATGTCCGCCGTACCTAGGGGTATGGCAATCTTCACCTAACCTTGACTTTTCGGACTGTAGCCGCATCCGTTGTGTAATGGTGTGTTGACACGTAAGCTTTAGGCGGTGAGGTGTCAGTCATCCGAAAGTTTGAAAGTCAAACTTATCACATTACCACTGATTAATGCTTTAAGTTCAGCTCTAGATCAGAGACGCTTTGGGTGAGCTGACTTGTGAGCGCTTCGCTTCTACTGAACAGAAGCTCGCTTTAAGCATCTTTATTTGAAGCGTCTTCATGACGTTTCGTCAAACTTTACTGCTGACATTTTTACTGCTGGAGCCACTTTGCTTCCTACCGCTTCGCGAACTTTGATTACTTCATCTTTAGCGCTGCTAGACTAAAACAAAAGCTTCCCAACATGCACGATTTGCTAAGTAGAACTTGTCTAGTCCATCAAAAGGATAAGGGAAATAATCTAAAGAAGATTTTGGAATCAAATCAAAACAAATTGTTTATTAACTTGATTTAAGTTCCCCCTTAACATAATATCCCAACAATTTCTCCCTTTTTGATGATGCCAAAACCCGACGCAAGTGCTTACACAAATCTAGACAATTCTAGGCTAAGTATAAGAATGAGAGTGGGTTAGGCAAAGCGCAATATTAATGCAGTTATAGGCAGTTAAATGAAAGCGTATAAATAAATAAAGACAATGAGAAATTGTTTTGAAGCAGTAAAAGATATCATTGTATAAATGAGATATAGAACTGATACATATACAATGATTATCTATTTGGAGCGTTTGCGTGGGGCAGAAGGGATCATGCCATAGGCATTGTAGACTCTATCCTTGATGGCAGCTAGAGAGCGGTTAGGACGATCATTCTTTTCAAGCCATTCAGCACATTCCTCGATCTCTTTTCTAATTGCTTCCTCATCAGGGATAGTGCCTCCAATGAGTGGAAGTTTGTAGCTCTCTTGCTTTGGCGGTTTGAGAGTCACTCCGTCTGCCAATTCTAAAATTTTGTTGAAGAGAGAGACTTTGCAATGATCCATGTATGTAACAAAGCAATCCATGGCGTACTCAGTGCGAAAGCCTTGCCAGTAGTAGAAGCGTTTGACGAACTTTATCTTGGCATCATTTCACTCCTCCTTGAGGTCAGCTGGAATGATCTCATTAACAAATTTGGCGTTAGGAGCCTCGTCCCTCAGCCTTTTCCTCTCAAATTCCTCCCTGGCAAACAACTGCTTTCTGCACTTCTCGAAAGCTTCTGTTTGCAGGCTCTCGGCGTAGACTCTTTTCTCTTCAAGCGCTTCCATCTTCAAAAGATGAAGCGCCTTCTGCGAGTCTATCACCACCTCTTCATTGAAAACTTCCTCCATGCACTCCGCCACTGCTTTATACTTTGCCATCACTTCCAGGCATTCTTTTTTAGCATCGTTTGTCGGTGTGTGCTTCAACAGATACCTTCGGAGGTGGAATTTCATCTTGTGCACCAAAATTGCATCCAACTCCTCTTGGAATTCGCATTGTGCTCCAGCCTCCTTGGTCATCATTGTGGGAGTCAGTTTCTATTTCTTGGGGTTCTTGGGGTTGGTGTCAGCAGGCACTGTGTTTTTGCGCTTCACTTTCTGTGGAGCTGCTGACACCGCTTGAAGTGGAGCGGCATCAATCGGCTCTTTGGAAATGGCTACTTGCCGCTCTGCTTCCCCCTTCTTTGGTGCTTCCACCTTCTTGGAAGTGTCCTCTTTTGCCTTGGCTGTGGTGGGTGGAACACTTGGCATCCCAGTCGTTTTCCTCTTTTTGGCAGCATAAAAAATGGGTTGGGAGGGAGTGGACTGTATGGCGGCGCTTTAGCTAGCGGCTCCTGGCAAGGAGATGTTCGGTTGATTGGGCTTTAAGAGACCTTGGGCCAGGAGAGCGCCGAGGACTTGTGCGGAAAGGATTGGAGCCGGAGAGCGCGCATTGGTCAAAATGATTGACCTCTCGAAGCTGGTGCGGAAGATGTGGAACTCCGATTGCACCAAGTTCGAGAGCGCTCTGATTTGGTTGGAGATGCGCTCCAACACTTTATTTCCGATCGGCCCAACCTGACTTGATCCGCTTTGTAATCCAGCTGCGGCTTGGCCCACCATGGCCACAGCCTGTTTCCTTTGCTTCTCTGAGTCCGCGAGTTTCCTCTCCACGGACTCCAGCTTCTCATTTAGCTGTCGGGCAACAGAAGCAGCTTCGAATTTTTCTGCTCTTGCCGCTTTCAGCTCTTTCTCCAGTTGAGTGACCTTATCATTGGTCGTGGAGAGTTTAGCTTTAGCAGCTTCAACCTCCCGATGGACACGCTCCCTGTCGTCCAATTCAGTAGAGAGCTTCAATACTTTCGAACGTAAGGCTGTAATTTCTTGAAGCTTTGCCTTAACGCTCGAAAGTTTATCATGAGCCAATTCTACGTGTTCTTTCTCCTTAGCCAACTGTATCTCCACAGCCACCAATTTCACCTTCAACTCTTCCAACTCTTTGGTAGTAGTGGAGAGCTCCTCTTCTTTCTTTAGCTTCTCATCCTTCAGTGCTTTCAACTTTGTGGTAGCAGTTGAAAGCTTGTCACCTACCTTCTTCTTCTCCTCCTCAGCATTAGAAAACTGGTTCTCTCTCTCCTTTATATCCGTCTTCAGCTGGGCACACTCATGCTCTACTCCATCGTGAGCGGTTTGAAAAACTGAGACCGTTCTTCAAACACTGTGACAGTGGCGCCAGCTGGTGTTGATGGAGCGGGTGTGTAGGAGGGAACAAGCTCCTTAACTTTCCTCTCGATGCGCTTCCACACATCTGGCTCATCGATCAGGTCATCGAAGCGTTCCAGTCCGAAGCGGCTAAGGATCGAGGCCTCCTCCTCGATCAACGCTTTAGGATTGTTAGCCTGCACTAACTGGCAAACTTTGTAGATGTTGGTGCCGCAACTTCGGACATACTTTAAGAAATGTGAAACAACCTCCAGTACGGGTGGAGGTAGAGAGAATTTTCTAAAAAATTCCCGGATTTCCTCTTCAGCCTACAAGAGCACCTTGTCGACAGCCTGCACTACCGGGCTGGACGCTTTGGGAGTGGGAGGAGTGTTGACTTCCAACTCCTCATCTACTGATGGACTTCACGCTCCATCATTAAAATTGAGAGCGCCGATGCGAACATTAAAAATTGATGGACTCCGGCTTGGGCACCAGCTTCCAGATCCCGACTCAACGTTTTGTCAGAGTCTAAAGCGTTGGAAGAGGAAATGGTGCTTTCCTCGTCATCTTCATCTATCAGTCCACGCTTTCCAGCCATGGAAGGGACTGATTTCTCTAACATAGGACGGCGCTTTAGATTCTTTGGGGCTTTTCCACCCTTCTTATTCTTTCCAGCTTCCAACGCTTTCTTGAGAAGCAAAGCTTCCTCTTCCGTGTATACAATGGTGGTAGCGGTTGGAGGGGCTACGCCAAAGTCGTCACCTGGAAGCGCTTTGCTAAAAATCACTCTTGTGTATGCTTTCTTCATTGGCCATTCTTGAGCGGGCCAGGCGTGCTCCAAGAACATCGACACTTTCATGCCGTACTTGAGCTTTCCACGGAAAGTGAACTTACCGTGGTCTTCTCCCTCCATGATTTCACTCACGTCTTTCTTAGCTTCCAAGAGGTGGTTGATAAACCATGCTCTCCAGTTGAAAGCGGTTTGGTTGATGGCGGTTTCACAGAGCACCGACAGAAGACGGATCTTCTGCTCTGTGAGAGTACTCCAGCTACCAGTGTGACAAAGTAAGCACTTTGTCACAATATTGGTGAGATGATTGAAAGGCGGTCGGAGAGAGGAAACCCTTATTTTCTTCCAAAGGAAGAGCGCCTTGGGGTTTGTGGTGAAGTGGCGGAACTCCTTTTGAATATCTGCATCACCAGCAGATTCGGGATTCTTGCCGGTGTTGGGAAGAGGGATGATGTCTTCAAACAGGTCGTTGAGATTCAGATTATCCATTTTGACCAGATGAACGAGGCCGCTTTCATCGGTATTCCAAAGCGCGATCTTGGTGATAAGGGTTTCGAGGTTCAAGTTCGTGAAGAACTCAACCACCCTGACAGGATTGGTGCATTTTGGATGCTGAAAAAGCAGCCTGTCCAATCCAGAGTTGAGAATGACTCGTTTGATAATTCTGCCATCTGTAAGAAGATCACGGTCAAGGTGAGCCTCTATAAAGACAAAATCAGCGAAGCGGTTTCAAGTAACTGTCTTTGTTTTGGCGTTCGTCATTGTGAAATCTGAAGAAATTCTGGAAAAATAAAGAAGTTTAGGTAGAGAGTTGAAGTTCTCTGAGATGAAGAACTTAAAAAGTTGCAGAGATGGCGAAAATGATAAATGAAGAATGTTAGATCCGGGTTAAAGATCCACAATTAAATATATATATATATATATATATATATATATATATATATATATATATAAAATAAAGATATTGTGCAGGTGAGGTGATAACACCTTCTAACCTTCAGCTTCTATCACTGCTTGCCAACTGAGAAGGAATGACTTCTCTCCGTTGAATTTAAGCTTCAAAATCTCTGCAAAAAAGACCCGGGGGGGAGGATCCCAGGGAAGGGATTTCGACGCTCAAGTTAGACTCGGCGTATAAAGAATTCAAGGTTCCATTGGGGAAGAGAGCCTCTACAGTTGAAATAGTGGTGAGTGTGTGAGGTCGCAATTCCTCAGAGAAACTTGCAGAGCTTAGTGTGATAAAGGAGATAGGTAGTTCTCAAGAATAACATACCTTAGGGATGGAGATAACATCTCTATTCATAGGCTCAAAGAGAATGAGGATAATACCGGGTTTCCTCACGAGGATGGAGGTTAATTTGGTCTTTTCTTTGGGGACAACATCTTGAGTGCCGTCGGAACAATGCACTTTTTTGCAGGGAAAATGTTGTCCTTCCCCTACAAAGAACATGCCATGTAGAGTGGTCCCGAAAGTTAGTTGAAGGAATATTTTGAGCTTTCCTCTTTTTGCCCAGAAATAGCATAACACTCTTGCTTATGCAGCATAAGCGGTGCCTTTTATAAATGCTCTTGATAAGAGTTGATATATAATATTTCTAATTAGTATTCTGAGGGTTGGCTCTTTCTTCTATCTTGTGCTTCTGCTCCTGCTTTTGACTAGGGAGAGAAGGAATGATGAATAATGGATAACTTATGACACGTGGCCATAAATTGTGAAGATATAAATTATTTAATCCAGACTAAGCAGGCATTAAATAATTTATATATTATGCTACAGGGTAATGTTAATATTTTCCCTAACAGCTACGCCCCCCCTTAGTCTTAAAAATACCAAATATTTTTAAGATAAGAGGAGAGAAATGAAATATTAAAATTCCATTCATATCGCTAGAGTAGCAATAAAGCCAAATGACATTAGCTTAACGCTGATTGGCGGGAAGATGGAAAGAGTCGCTAAATTTTCACCGTGGGATCGGAGATGGATCCCATAATCTAAGCCGTCCAAAAGGCGCACTATCTTTAACTTTAAATACTCCATCTTCTTCATTTTTTCTATTTTTCTGCATTTTCAATAAGATTTACACAGGGTCGATTCCTCTTACCATCAACATAAGCGGATCTTGTACTTATAGATCAAGCACTCATTCTCATCCTTTTAAGCATCTTTTATAAAGACTGCTTTTCAAAGGCTTCCTTTGATCGAAGTTCTCTTAAGAGAAACACTTGCGATTTTGACAAGGAAGGAATCTTTGTAATTTTGAGGGAATAATATCGTTATTTTCCCCGTTTTTTTTTATTTAAAAAAAAATAACTTCCCAATGATGAAAAGGTGGCTGTTCTGCTTACCCCGATTCTGTTGTGAAGCACGATGCTTACCAATCTGAGGGATTAATAGTGTGTAACACACTTATTGCACCCCCCTTGTTCTTTTCTCTTTATATTTTCCTTCTTTGAATCACGAATTCAAAGAGAAAAAAATACAAGTTCTTGCTTTTGTTAAGGCAGGAGCGAGAATGATATTATTTTCCCTCTTTTTTTTTTAGAAAAGGAATATCATTTATCGTCTTGTAATAGTCATAAGCAAAAGCAATTTTTTGTTTATGACTGTACGCAAAAGATTTGCGGTTTTAAAACACGTCTCTATCCAAAAAATTTGGACAGTTGACTTTTGTTCTCTCTCCTTAGGGTTTTAAAAGCTTGCAACCTTTTTTCCCTGCAGTTGATAGGACGGTTGTGAGGGCCGAGAAAGAATAAGGCGGCAGTTGAAGCGCCTCTTCGCCCTGACCGTACGATCAAGGTAAGTGGGATAGGTGTCAACCATCCTGCGTCTTTTTAATAAGAGCGGTTTATTTAAGGAAATATAAATATTTCCTTTGTCTGTCTCCCCTTCATTATTACATTTAGAAAAAGTTGTGCAACTTTTCCTTTCTCCTTTCTCTTGGCAACGAAGATTTTCATCTTCTCCTTCATCGACTTTTATTTTTTCTCATCAAGCTCTCCTTGTGCAGGTATCTCTCCCATACCCTTCAAGGGTTTCTCTTATTGTTTGTAAACAAAGCATATATATTATACTTGTATTTTTACACTTTTAGTGGTAGTAATGGCATCACCACTCTTTGTTGAGTATCCGGCATCTTCCATGACTTCCGGAAAGATGACGGATTTGAAAAAGAAAATAGGGAACGTAGGAGGGTATGTTCCCCCTAAGGCTAGGGAAAAGCTTTTAGACATTAGCCTGTCTTCTGCTGTTTTCTGGAGAGGCCAGATCTTGGCCGGTCTTTGTTTTCCCCTTCCTCCTTTCTTAGTACAGTTGTCCCATTATTATGAGATCCCCCTTAATCAGTTGAGTCCTTCTGCTATCCGGAAGGCCCTTTTCTTTCATATGATTTGTCGATGCTTCGGCATCGACAACACAGCCGAACTCTTTTTCACATTGAATAGAGTTCAATACAAGGGGCAGGTTCTCAACTTCGCCCCCACTTCCCATCATGAAATCTATGGGAACATTACCATTTCTGATAGGGATTGGCCCAAAGATTGGCTTATAGTGAGCCCTCCGCTTGGGGGGAGATGGATAGCCCATATGCGTCCTTTCATTGAGAACCCTAAAAGGCACAAGTTCCCAGTGAGCCCAGTGGCTCTTTCTGATACTCTTAGTAGTAGGAAATTGGACAACATTATACTCCTTCTTGGCAAGGAGCATAAGATAGTTGTTTCATTTACCACCTTTGAGAGTGCCCTGGCATATTTTGGCCTCTCTCATATTTTTAATGGGTAGATGTTATGGGTAAAGATTTTTCGTTCTTTGCCCCTCCCTTCTCATTTTTAAATGAAAAGGGTTGCTTTTAACCATTTTCCTTGCTTTGTATGCAGGGATGAATTTCATGGAAAACTTTGCTGCTTCAGCACAGAAGTATGCAAGAGCATACTTAACATGTGATGGTGATGAATCCACCTCCGACAAGGCAAAGAGAGAGAGATTGATGGCAGAAGTGGATGGGGCACTCCCCCATACTTTTGCCGATGAGGAAAATGTTCAGGGAGCTCCTGCTTATGCACTTTCAGGTGTTTCTGCTTCGCACCTCACACCGGAGGGTGCAGGAGCTTCCAATTCTCAGGCCAACTCTCCTACTTTGGCCCCACTGGCGTTCTTTCTATACGCTGATGACCAGTTAACCCAGACTCCTGGTTCTGCTGCAACAACGGAAGTGTCTCCTATCCCGGAGGCTTCTGCTACCGCAGGTTAGTGATGAGCATATGCACAAGCATAAGCAATTATATTTGATTGTTATGCCTTTTGGGTAAAATTAATATGCTACTTTCATCTTGTTACTATTGTAACATTATTTGGGGATTCATAATTTGATAGCCGCCATATATGGAGACTGAGGTTCGTTCCCCAGTCCGTTCTCAAAGCTCTCGCCGTACTTCCCAGAGAGTCTCCCCCAAGTGACACCGCCTCCTCCCAAGAGAGGCAGGGCTTCCTCCGCCTCCCATTTTTCTCCAAGGCTCGTTTCTACACGCGCTCCTGCTCGTGCTTCTGGCCTCCTTCCAGAGAAGGAGGTGATTGAATTGGATGACCTAGAAGGTCAAGAGACCCCTACTCTAAGGGCTATTAATGCTGGCGCTCATGCTTCTGCTTCCACCACCAAGCCACAAGGGGCTCATCCCTTCAGTGCCAACTTCTCAGAGCGAGATCTCCGAGATGTGCTGACGAGCCTTAATATTAAGGCTCCTCATGCCAAACCAAAACACCCTAGTGTTTTGGAGATGGACGACAACGATTGTCGGATGCTCACAGATCGGGCTCCTCATTTTGAGGATCGGTGGGCTGCTTATCTCCTTCCAGCATAAGAGCTTGAGCATCATATTAAATACCATGAAGCCAAGGTATTCATACTTTACATATTATTACCTTTATATTCTTTATATGAGACTTCCATTACCTCAATTCCTTTACAAAGGAATTTACATTTGTTGAGTGTTGATTTTCTAGTTATGCTTTTTAGAGCATGGTATTTCGCAAAGCTCAAGGCCTTAGAAGCCTTAGTTTAAGCCCGTACCGTGAGGAGATAGCCAAGCTGGAGGCCAAGGTGCTGCAACTTCAAGAGCATAACATGGCCCTTCAATGAAAGCTCGCCCAGTCCAGCCGTGCAGAAACAGAAACCCTCAGGCTCCAGCTACAAGAGCAGAAGCAATCCTTCAGCGTGGAAGCTTCTTCCCTTAAGAAGATAGTGGAGGACCTCCAAAAGGAGGTACATGCGCTTACTCAGCAGAAGCAACAGCTCTGCTAAGACAAGGTAGATATAATGCTTAAGCACAAGGAGGCTCTTTCTCAAGCTGAAAGCAAAGCTTACACTGTTGGGGAGAAGGCGGGCTTGGCTCGCGGGGAGGAATCGGAGAGGCTTTATGCTTCCTAGGATATGTAGATAAAAGGAGTCCATGCTTGCCGTATGGCTGTTTTACACAGTCCTCCCGGTCAAGCATTTCTGGACATTATTATCAACAAGCTCCCTGAAGCCTTTAAACATTCTCCCCAGTTTCTGCCTAGGATGCTTGAACCTTTATCTTTTGGGTTTCAGCAGCGGCCAGGGAGACTTGTAAGCAGCTCAAAGAATCAGAGCGCTTTGCCTTGGTGAAGGTGGAAGACATCTGTCGAATGATAGGGACACGAGCCCCCACTCTCGAAGTGCATGGTGACCCCTGCACCCCCTGGTATATAGGAGTGCTATCCAAGGATGCTGAAGCCTTTACAAGTTATGTGTCTAGGCACGTGATGAGTTCCCTTGGTCTTCCACTATTTATCCCGTACTCGGCGATAACAGGGCCATAAAGGTAGAGACTTTACGTCTCCTTCTTGAGGTAAATATGCTTTTATCATTTCATTTTGTATACACTTCCATAAAGAAGTGATGTGTTTGATACTGGATTTCCTTCCACTTTATGCTTATAGGTACAAGCATCTCAACAGCAGTCTGCTTCAACCGCGGGGACATCCACCGAGGGAGCCAAGTAGGGTGCCATCAATAGCGAGGAGGACGCTATCGAGGAGGAGGATGATGATGGGGACGATGGGGCTCAAGATGATCAGCAGGGTAATGATGAGACTTCCTCTTCTGATGAAGAAGCCTCATAAAAAGGTATCAACATTTGCCATATGGGGGTCGGCACCTCGTAATGAACTTTTTATAAGTATTTAGGAAATTTAGGCCGTGTGAGGGGATCGGCTCCCTTTGAACAAATTTATGTTGTTTCCGGGATATAGGGATTGGCTCCCGATGGATATTTGTTTTTACTTTTGGGCCTGGTATAACATGCCATATGGGGGTCGGCTCCCCAGTACAATGTTTTTCTTATTTTCGTAAGGGCAGGACTTCCAATGGGTCCCCTCTTTTTTGGCTGAATAAATGAATGAACAGTTACTAGGTAACCTATCTAATTTCTCGTGTTGCATAACATGCCTTTGGTATTTCTTTATTAATTGCCTTTCCCACACATGATTTTACATGCATGTATGAGCATTTTTCTGCATGTGATTTTTATTTTGCATGCTTTTGCACACAGTAGTAATTATGTGTACAGCTTGGTTTCATGCTTCCATGTATGCGCAAAAAATGTTTTGCCTTATGCTTTTGTGCACTACTTTTGTATTTTGTGCTTCTGCGCACAACTTTTGCATTTCGTGCTGCTGCGCACAACTTTTGCATTTCGTGCTTCTGCGCACTACTTTTGCTTTTCATGCTTCTGCGCACAACTTTTGCATTTTGTGCTTCTGCGCACTACTTTTGCTTTTCGTGCTTCTGCTTACAAACTTTTGCTTTTCGTGCTTCTGCGCACAAACTTTTGCATTTCGTGCTTCTGCGCACAACTTTTGCATTTCGTGCTTCGGTGCACTACTTTTGCTTTTCGTGCTTCTGCGCACAACTTTTGCATTTCGTGCTTCTGCACACTACTTTTACATTTTTTGTTCCTACAAAATGGGTATTTTTGTTCTCTCGAGGGTATACGGGGTATACCCCTACACCCCCCTCAAGTGAATTTATAAGACTCGATGAATTATAATTTCACTTTAATCAAGTCAAACTATTCTATGAAGACAAAAGTATTCCCTTTTCAATAAAAACGGAGTTTTGATTTACTTCCCGCTTCATTACATAAGCGAAACGCTTCTTGCGGTAAAATTTTCTTGGAAAAGAGAAAAAAAGAGAAAAGAAAGAGCTTCCGACTTCTTCTCTTCAGACACAATATTTCTTCAAACTAGAAATATTCCATGGACTTGGTCGTAGCCTTCCTTTTGCATCTATGAGCTCATACTCTCCTCCGCCTAGAATTGTTTTGACCACATAAGGGCATTCCCAGTTAGCATCCAACTTCCCAGTAGGTTTGAGAGCATCTGCTCTCTTCAATACCAAGTCCCCTTGGATAAATTTGCGAATTTGAACTCGCTTGTTGTAAGCCTCTCTTACTTGTTGCTTGTATTTTTCTATTATGGTGAGGGCTTGGTCCCTTATCTCTTCGACCAAGTCCAGGTTTTCCTTTATTAATCCCCGGTTTTGATTCTCATCATATTTAAGAATACGATGAGAATCCACAGAGATTTCTGCAGGGATCACTGCATTTGTTCCATATACCAGGCAGAAAGGAGATTCCCCAATAGTTGTTCTTGACCTAGTTCTATATGCCCATAGAACCGAATCAAGTTCGTCCCCCCAATTTCCTTTCGCTTTCTCCAAACGAGCTTTGATACCATTTACAATGGTACGATTAGTCACCTCCACTTGCCCATTGGCTTGTGGATGTGCTACCGATATGAAGCGCTGCTCGATCTTCATTTCTTGGCACCACTCATGAATGAGGGAGCCTGTGAATTGTGTGCCATTGTCAGAAACAAGTATTCTGGGCACACCAAAGAGACAACAAATGTTTCTCCACAGGAATTTGCGTATGGCTTTTTCATCAATTTTCACTACTGCTTCCGCTTCTACCTATTTGGAGAAGTAGTCAACAACTACTATCAGGAAGACTCTTCCTCCTGGAGCAGTGGGAAATTTTCCCACTATATCTATTCCCCATTTGTCAAAAGGACAAGGAGGGTGCATGACTCTCAATTCCTCTGAGGGAGAATGGAGGAGATGTCTATGCTTCTGACAGTTTGAGCATTTCTTGACCAAGGCTTTTGCATCCTTGTCGAGAGTTGGCCAAAAATAGCCAACCCTTAAGAATTTTTGAGATAAGTCGTTATATCCAGTATGTGCTCCAGCACATCCCTCATGTATTTCTCGGAGAACGTATTATTCTTCCCGATTGGATAGGCATCTCAGGTAAGGGTGTGTGAAAGATCTTCGGTATAAATGCCCACCAAACAAGCAGAACCTTGCCAGGGTGGCTTTTGAAGGAGCTCTAGCTCCTGCTTCTGTTAGTGCTTCTGCTTTGAGAGGTGCTCCTGCTTTTGCAGGAAGACCACCACCTCTTAAAAGCTTTGACAATGGGCACTCTCCAATCATTGCTTTCTTGAATGCACAATATTTCTAATGCCAGAGTTTTTTCCTCAGCATTAAGAAATACTACATCTCCTTGCCAAGTTCCTTCAACGGAACTTGCCATTTTTGCAAGCTTGTCAGCCTTTAAATTCCCTTCTCATGGAATTTGGACTAATTCAAAGTTCAAGAACTTCTTTTTTAAATTTTCTGCCTGAGTAGCATAAGCAATCATCATTTCTCCTTTATTCTCATATGTACCTAGAACTTGCTGGGTTACTAGCTATGAATCGGAAAAGATGACCACAGTGGTGGCCTCTAGCTCCAGCAAAATCCTCATAGCTTTTATCAAGGCTTCATATTCTGCCTCATTATTTGAAGTAGGAAAGTTAAATTTGATTGCGAAACGTAACTCTTGCCTATCTGGCTTCTATATGTAGATTCCTGCGCCTGATTCGTCTTTCGTGATAGATCCATCTACATAAGCTTTCCAAACTTCTCCACTGTCGAGCGATGCTCGCACAGTTTCTTAGATAAAGTTTGCTATTGCTTGTGCTTTGATAGCAGATCGAGGCTCAAACTCGACATCGTATTCACTGAGCTCTACGGCCTGTTTGACCATTCTCCCTGATAAATCAGGCTTTCCCAACACCTGCTTTTTGGTTCTTCTTTGACTAGAGAGTCAACAAAGACTCCAATTTTTAGCCCATTGACTCGAGTTCTAATTTGGGTATTTCTAGTGTTGCATCGTTGAACCTCTTCAAGTATTCTTGTAATGTCTCACTGGGCTTTTGCTTGATGGTCATCAAGCAAAGGGAGCTCTTGGATGGCTTTTTCGCACTAGCATATTGATTTAAGAAGATTTCTTGAAACTCAGCAAAACAGCTGATGGATTCGGCCGGTAATTGTGTGAACCATTATTGCACCGGTCTGGCTAGGGTTGTAAGAAAAACCCTACATTTCACCCCCTCCGAATATTGATGCAGTTGAGCGTAATTGTCAAACCTCATCAAATGCTCTTTAGGGTTCATATCTCATTTGTACTCAAAGGAGACAGCCCTGAAGTTTGAAGGCAATGGGTCCTTCTGGATCTCCTGCGAGAATGGGGATTTCGGACTTGAATTTCGGGAAGCCGAAAGGGTCCGAGGGAGTATTAGAACTCCTCTTCTTTTTACTTAAAACAAATTTTGGGATTCTTCCATCCTTTCCTCCCTCTTATCATGAAAGGGGATGCTCTTTTGTAATTCTTCCAATTGTTTGGAGAGTTTAACAAGTTGCTCTTGTTGCAAGAGCAATTGCTTCTGTTGCTTCTTAATGACTGCATTTGGAGATTCATCTCCATGCTCTTGCCCCAGCTCTTGCTCTGGCTCTTGCTCCTGATCAAAAGCTTGATCATTCTCTTCATCGGTGTCGTAGTCGGTAAAACAACCATCTACTTGTTCAAGATTATCATTTTTGTGCCTGTTGAGCTTGCTTCAACTTCTGAGCCATTTGCTTCTGTGCAAATGCTATTTTCTCTCGACATGCTGTGGTTGCAAGGCGGGGATGAACATGCTTGCTTTGAGGGGTGGACCCCTTAGATATGATTATGCCGTCTTCACTGAGAGCATCCTCCAAAGAGGCTTGCATCTAAAGCTTGATTTGCTCTACCCATGCGGCAAGCATGTGAGGCTCTGCAATGCTTCCTGCATTTGCTGTGGTGGCAACAGCGAGCAAGGAAGCTTCCTCGTTATCACAAGGAGTTAAGTTAGTTCTTCGAGGTTTAGTACCTCCTTAAACTGTGGCATTCTCCGATGATGTCATTTGATGCTCTCGCTTCTGTTCAGAAACAAGAGCAGATGGTTATGCTTATGTACATATCTCGAATCATCCTTACTCATTTCGGGAAAAGCAGGAGATTATTAATGGCTCGCATAGGCTTATGATTACTATTCATAATCATTTTTTATGTATTTCTTTTTCATTTATAGAATGGGGCGAGGTCTGAAGGTTTTAGCACCCTATTTTTGCCCTCATCCTCCCGATTCTTTCAAGTATTACAACTTGCTTATGCTTCTGCATGATATCTAATAGCGTTACAACTTTTCGTGGATTTTACTCGAGTGTGTTTTTCTCAGGGGTTTTTTTTTTTTTAATATGGTGCCCTTTCTCATTGGGTCTTACCCTTCTTTTTCCACCCCTTTTTACGAGATATTCCCCCACTCAGGCACATAACCATGTTAAGGCCTTTTATTACGAGTTTGCCTTATTCATAAATAAGGGCTTATGATTTCAATTACGCTTCTATGCGAATTTTTGAGTGTGCCTGGGTCTGCCAAGGATTATGTTCTATTCATTCTCATATCTTTTAAGAATGAAAAGAAGATTCATAAATAGGACTTACTTTAAAGTATCTCAGCAAAAAAATAACAGGTATTGCAAGATCTCATTCCAACAAAAGATGTTAGTATGTTCTTTAAACTCTTCCTTCTCCAAACTTTGAAAAAGAAAGTGTGCAAAATCAATAAAGAATATACATACACGGCAAGCAGTATATCATAATTAACCAGAAATTCAAGAGCAAATATATCATGTATTCAACTCATTATCATCCCAAGGAATTTATGAGAAATCATGATTATAAAGTAAAGTAGGGAGAATCAACGTCTCGCAGCTTAGAGAAAAAGAAATTTCCCATAGACGGCGCCAGTTGTTAGATCCGGATTAAAGATCCACAATTAAATATATATATATATATATTAAGGATATTGTGCAGGTGAGGTGATAACACCTTCGAGCCTTCAGCTCCAATCACTGCTTGCCAACTGAGAGGGAATGACTTCTCTCTGTTGAATTTGAGCTTCAAATCTCTGTAAAAAAGACCTGGGGGGGAGGATCCCGGGGAAGGGACTCCGATGCTCAAGTCAAACTCGGCGTATAAAGAATTTAAGGTTCCCTTGGGGAAGAGAACCTCTACAGTTGAAATAGTGGTGAGTGTGTGAGCTCGCAATTCCTTAGAGAAACTTACAGAGCTTAGCGTGATAAAGGAGATAGGTAGTTCTCAAGAATCACATACCTTAGGGATGAAGATAACATCTCTATTCATAGGCTCAAAGAGAATGAGGATAATACCGGGTTTCCTCGCGAGGATGGAGGTTAATTTGGTCTTTTCTTTGGGGACAACATCTCGAATGCCCATCGGAACAGTGCACTTTTTTGCAGGGAAAATGTTGTCCTTCCCCTGTAGAGAATATGCCACGTAGAGTGGTCCTGAAAGTTAGTTGAAGGAATATTCTGAGCTTTCGTCTTTTTGCCCAGAAATAGCATAACACTTTTGCTTACACAGCATAAGCGGTGCCTTTTATAAATGCTCTTGATAAGAGTCATGGCTGATATATAATATTTCTAATTAGTATTCTGAGGGTTGGCTCTTGCTTCTATCTTGTGCTTCTGCTCCTGCTTTTGACCAGGGAGAGAAGGAATGATGAATAATGGATAACTTATGACACGTGGCCATAAATTGTGAAGATATAAATTATTTAATCCAGACTAAGCAGGCATCAAATAATTTATATATTATGCTACAGGGTAATGTTAATACTTTCCCTAACAAAGAAGATGATGAGAATGAAATAGAACAAATATATATACATAGAAATATAAGAGAGTTAATGGGATAGTGGGGTGACGTGTTACAGTGAGTGGCTGTGATAACTTCCCAAAAATGGGGTGAGTGGATAAGATCGTGCTCTTCGGTTACTTTAATCGTGCGTTCAGGGAAAAAGTAATTCGAAACGTTCGACGACCAAGATTAAAAGGTTTTTGGTGGTTTGGTAGCGCGCGTGAGATATATACGTGAGTGAGTCTCGAGTACTATATCCACATCAGTCTTTGCATTAAATGCAAAGATATCACACGCAAACTATACTCGATTGATATCCTACTTTATATAGATATAGCATATAAGTATATTAATGAGAGATTAACTTTCAAAAAGATTCAAAATTTAGCTGATTACCACGCTTTGGAATTTAGACGAGTGTCTAGTTCGGAAAGCGTCTGTGTTAACATTTTAATATTTTCGGTAAGTCACGCACAGGGTTCTTGAAGACGCTTTGTGTTGACTCACTTACTTGAATTAAAAGACGCGAAAGGAAGACTTACCAGTCAGTCAATATTGTAATTGAGTGATACCACGCTTTGACGATCCACGTACTCAAATATTAAAGCGTTAGTTGAGGAACAGACCGTTCACGCTTTGAAGTGTGAGAGCGTCTGTTCTCATCTAGGCGTTTTTTCTCTAAGTAAAAGTGTTTTCCCCTTAAACATAGCTTTGAACTATCTTTGAAGAGAGTGTTAACTCTGTAGGGGAGGCGCTTCACTTATGATGAGAGATGAAATAATGTAAAGTCCTTCTCTTACTAGGGTAGGTCTATCTCGTGAATTCGATAACATGAGAAATGAGATTGTAAAATCCTCAAGGGATCCGGTTGGGGATGAGTGTCTTTATAAATTTCAATGAAGTGATATGAGTTACCTCATTCTTTACTAGGGATGTACCATTTGGGCATGAGATTCACACCATTCATGAAAGAGCTATGAATTCACTTCCTTACTAGGGCAAGCTATCTCATATTTTCATGAAGCGAGATTCTCGAGAGTAGACACTAACCTTTGTAGAGTTGGTGCTTCACATTATTCAAAACAAGTGAGGCCTTCACAATAAGCAGTTGTGAGAGTCTTCAGCACGCTTCACTTCTGGTTCCTTATCCACCATGAAAGCTTGTGAAAGTTGAGGTGATAACCATTCAGGCAACTCCATACAATACGTCCCAAAAATTACGTACGTGTATGTTAACTTGAAGAGGATCATCAACTTAATGCTTTCATGTTTCTTCAGCTGAAAAGGTTTTAAGAATTTGGGAGTGGAACATCAAGATTGTACCAAGCTCTAGACTTAAAAGCTAGACTTTCAAGAGTTCCACAAGGTACCACTAGTGCACCGCTCTGTCAAGACGGAACAAGTTTTACGAATACCGTGGCATGAGTAACAACCTTAATCAAGTTAATCCGAGATTAACTCATCAAGGAAGAGCAATCAACCGCGCTTTCACATAAAAGTGGAAGCATGTAGAGATTGGTGCTCCAAAAGAGACCTCCATCCCTTCGGTTTAATTATCATCCTTGGTAAGGGAAGATAAAGTCTTCTCTTTCACACCACTTGCAAAGACCAGTTCCCCCTTAACCAGTTATCCCAACAATCTTTCCCAGAAAGGAAAGTGTGAGAGTAAGTAGGGAACACGCTTTGCCTTCTCCACCTTTAATCCACCTTCTCCTCACCAGGGCAACCCTAGTTCTAGGCACAATTTGTCGAAGCGGGCTTGAGGGAGCGGTTTTGTGAGAATATCCGATTTCTGATCCTCAGTTGGAATCTTTTCCACCTAAACATCTTGCTTCTCCACATGATCCCGAATAAAATGATGGCGAATTTCAATATGCTAATGAAGCACGGGATTGTAGGTGATGGAAATTGTGTTTGTGTTGTCATAATAAATTAGAACTTCCGAACATTCCACTTTATAATCCTTCAACTGCTGCTTTAGCCAAATGATTTGTGAGCAACAGCTTCCCGTAGCCATATATTTCGCTTCGGTGGTAGAGATGGCAACGCTTGTTTGTTTCTTGGAAAACCATGAAACCAACTTGTTGCCAATGAATTGACATGTTCCAGTTGTAGATTTCCTATCAACTTTGCATCCACCGAAATCGGCATCGGAGTATCCACTAAGCGTGAGATCATCTTCTGCCAGAAACCAAAGACCTAAGTTGATGGTCCCTTTAAGGTATCGAAGAATGTGCTTAGCTCCCTCCAAATGGCTTTGCTTTGGATTGCTTTGAAATCTAGCATAGATGCCTAAAGTAAAAGTGATGTCGGGTCGGCTAGCAGTAAGATAGACCAGAGAGCCAATCAACATACGATAATCCGTAGCATTGACTGACTTGCCATCCAAGTCTGGATCTATCTTGAAGTTTGTGTTCATTGGAATCTTGACGCTTTTGCAATTTTGAACTCCAAACTTAGTGAGCATATCACGAGTATACTTGGCTTGATTGATGAAGATTCCTTGACTCGTTTACTTCACTTGCAATCCCAAAAAGCATGTCATTAGCCCCATCATAGACATCTTGTATTTTCTCTTCATCAAACCCGCAAACTTGTCACTCAAGGTTTGATTTGGAGAGCCAAAGATGATGTCATCGACGTAGATTTGTACCCAAAGCATGTCTTCACCGTCGTTGATAGTGAAGAGGGTTTGATCTACCTTCTCTTTTTGAAAGCTGCTTTCAACAAGGAAGTTTGAAAGCTAGGAGCCCGCTTGAGGCCATAAACAGCTTTGACGAGCCGGTACACATGATCATTCTTTTCAGTCTGGGGGCTGCTCGACGTACACTTTCTCCTTCAAATCACCATTGAGAAAGCACTCTTCATAGCCATTTGATACACTTTGAACTTCTTAGATGCGACATATGATGGAACATCCTGATGGCTTCGAGACAAGCTACGGGAGAGAAGGTCTCATCAAAATCGATGCCCTCCTCCTGGCAATATCCTTTCGTGACCAAGCAAGCTTTGTTGTGAATGACGTTGCCACTTTCGTCGGTCTTATTTCTTGAAGACCCATTTGGTACCGATGATGCTTTGATGAGAAGGTCGATCCACAAGGTACCAAATGTCATTCCTTGCAAACTCGTTCAGCTCCTCTTCCATGGCAATTACCCAATTTGGATCATTTAGAGCGTCCTACACCGTTGATGGTTCGGCGTTTGCTAGGAAGCAACTAAACAAGCAACTTTCACCATGGAATAAGGTGCTTCTAGTCCTGACGCATTGGCTAGGGTCACCTAGAACACCTTCTTGGGGATTATATCTCAACCAAAACTTCTTTTAATTGAGAGTTTCCGCATCATCCGCCTCGGAGTGTGGTGAGTGATCGTCACCGTTCCCTTGATCACAAACCACTGGACTTGATGGAGCTTCCTCACTGTTTGGAACCAATGAGGCCAGAGGATCACTTATTCCCGAGTTTGGTTCTCCTTTATCGAGAGAGAGCTTATTGAGATCCTGCTCCATAGCTGCAACTCCATCTTCAGGTTCTTCTTCTACTGAACCATCCACTAGATCTACTCGCTTCGAGATAGAGCGCGTTATTAGTCTGGAAGAAGCTTTAGGAGTTTTGATGACGCTTCCATTTCCATTGTTCATGCTTCAGCATTTTCCTGTATCTGCGGAGTCTTGAAAGCAGCTTCATCAAAAATAACATGGGGTGTTTCTTCCACAACAAGAGTCTGGCAATTGTAAACGTGATAGAATTTGCTTGTCGGGGAATATCCAAGAAATATTCCCGTATCAGCTTTGCTATCGAACGCTCATAATTGCATTTTACCATTGTTGTGAATGAAACACTTGCAACCAAAAATATGTAAATGAGAGAGAGTAAGAATTATCCCTTTCCATAATGCATATGGGGTTTTATTGTGGTGTGTGTTGATTAGAGTGCGATTCTGGGTGTAGCAAGCGGATGAAAGTCGCTTCTCCCCAGAATTTCTTTGGCAGTTGGGCATCCGTGAGCATAGAACGTGAAACTTCTTTGATGGTTCTGTTGCGGCGCTCTGCAATACCATTTTGTTGCGGAGCGAGCTGTAGAAGCCTAATGAAGAATTCCATTTTTTGTGTTATACGCTTTGATGAATTGATTGAGAAATTTAATTCCTTTGTCGGGGCGTATCTTCACTACAGTCAGCCCTTTCTCCACCGACAGTTGCTTTAGGAGCTTTTGGGAGTTCCCGAAGCGTGTCCTTCTTCTTGAATAGAATTAGCACCCAAGTGTAGCGTGAGAAGTCATCCACGACTACAAGAGCGTACTTTCTTCCACTCAAGGTGACAGGTGTGATAGGACCGAAGAGATCCATGTGAAGGAGCTCTAGAATTCGGGATGAGCCATGTCCCTCGATGCTTTGAAAAGACTTCTTGATCTGCTTGCCTTCTTGGCAGGCTTGGCACACTATATCCTTGTTGAAGACTTCATTAGGAATGCCTCGAACGAGACTCTTACGGGAGATCTTATTCATTATTTTGAAGTTCAGGTGGTTAAGGTGATGATGTCATAACCATCCAACTTCTGAAGTGCTTCTTGCAACGAGACACACTCGGACTTGGTAGCTGCTCCAGTTAGCTACATACACGTTCAGCTTACGGATTCCTGTAAAACAACTTGCATAGACTATTTGTTCTTAACAACATATTGGTTAAAGATAAACTCTACCACAAACCCGTTATCACATAATTGGGAAATAGAAAGTAAATGATGTTTAAGGCCTTGGACATATGAGACGTTAGGAAGTCTCATATCTCCAATGCTAAATGTACCGTATTCGATGGTGATGCCTTTCGCATCATCATCGAAAATTACGTTTGGACCAGGCTTCTCAACGAACTCGTCGAGAAAAGATCGTGCACCCGTCATGTGATGCGAACATCCGTTATCTAGGTACCAAATAGCTTCTTCCTTCCTCTGGTCCTCGCTTTTCGAGTTCGCCACTTTGATCTTCTCCATTTAAGCTTCTATGGCCATGCAGCCATAATCATATTCATCATCAGTAAATTGATCTCCATCATGGTCGATGGGCTTTTTGGATTCAACGGGAGCATTGGCTACAAGAGCTCGACGTCTGTCTTCACGACAAGCTTTAACCTCATCCTTTTTCTTGATCGAGAGCTTCGGACATTCACTTTGATAGTGACCCATCTTGTGGCACTCAAAGCACTCGATGTTGGATTTGTCTCTAGGGATTGCTGCAGCTTTGTCATCCCTCTTTCCATCACGTGGAGTGAAGCGCGAGCCTTGGCCTTGAGATTTGTAAAATCTTTTATACTTGGCCGCTCGAGCATTGGAGTTGTTATACTCTATAACCAGATAGAGAGCATAATCCTCCAGTTCTTCTCTCGACATTTCTGCGACATCGTTGTTGGAAATGTCGGCTTCGATGGTGGTGGTCTCCTCAGCGGCATTGGAAGCCAGACTCTTTGATTTCGCTGGAAGCTCATCCTTATCCTCACAAGTAGCTTTTTTGACTAGGTCAAATTCAATCGCTTTAAGCTCGGAGAACATCATTTCTGGAGACATGTCTCCCAGTTCCTTTTGTGAGAAGAAAAGCTCCTTCATCGTCTGTCATTTTCCAGACAGAGCGCGAACCACCTTTCGATTGTTCTCTTTGGAAGTGAGATCTTTTCCAAGGGAAGCCACAGTTGTGGTGATTCCCAAAACTCGAGTCTCGAAAGACTCCATGCTCTCGTTGCTCCTCATTGTGAGAGTGTCAAACTCTTGCATTAGTACAGAGAGTTTGTTTTCTTGTTTTTTCTCCGTGCCCTATGAGATTAGGGCAAGAGTTTCCCACATCTCCTTTGCCGTTTTGCATTTCATGGTTCTTGGAAGATAGGTGTCGGAGATGGTTGACTGGATCACGTTGCGCGCCACACGGTCTAGATTATCAGCTTTGAAATCGTTGTCCGTGTACTCATTTTTTGACTTCATGATATAAACATCGGTGGAATCATTTTCTTCCTCATCAACTGTGTTGCCGTCTTAGTCTGCGAATCTCTCCTTTTCTCTGTTCCTCGTGGTACACTTCATGATAACGATGGGTCCTTTCTCTAACGCTTCATGCATACGGTCATGAAGTGAAGCAAGATGGGATTTCACATGGTGTAGCCCTCAATCGAGAACTGAGGAAGCTATGTTAAGGAAGACATCTTGAAAAATAGGTTAGAAAAATGCAATATGTAGTGAGTGGGATTTTAATGCAAGATTTTGAAAAGATCGGTTCAGGTAGACCTACTATAACACTTTCACGCTATTAGTATACAGAAACAGAGGTTAGTTAGAACCCCTGCTTTGATACCACTTGTTGGTCCCGAAAGTGACTAACACACGTAGATGGGGGGTGAATACGTGTGTTGAGAAGTGTTTAACTTCTCTTTCATTTTTTGTTCTTTTTACCGAGTAGATGCTTCGAATGCTAGTGAAGCTTTCGAAGCTTCTTGCTCGTGTGAGTGTTGTACGGAATGTGGTGAGAAAAGCTTTTCTTGCAATTAAAACCAACTTGTTATTTAAAGCGTGTGTGTGTGTGCATTTAATCAAAGCGATAAATAACTTAAAGTAAAGAGACACAAACAATTTATAGTGGTTCGGAGCACCTCTCCTACGTTCACTCTATCCACGACGGGATGAATACCTTCACTTGGTATCCCTTATTTTATACTTCCAAGGGGAAGTGATTCAAGGCTAGTAACAAACTTGCACTTGGATCCTCAGAGATTCACGGGCTCTCGAGAAGCCTTACACCACAAATCTTTACTACAAAAATGTTACAACCTTACTACTCAATCTAAACACGATAGACTTGGTTTTTGGGTTTTTGGGTTCTCGTAAATGAGAATCCTTTACAATGAAGATCACAAGTAAAGGGATAAAGATTCTCGAAGCTAGGTTATAGATAAATGAGGTTGAACCTAGAAAGAAAGTAGTTGCAATACTCAAGAAAAACTCTTTCTTGAGGACACACTAATGGAAAGCGCTTTGAAAGAACTAAATAATGTAAATCATAATTTGCTTGAGTTCTTGCAAGTATTATGCTTGAATTGTTTGTACGTGCGTTAGTTTTAGTGTGTGTGAAACTCCTTGTATTTATAGTAAGGAACCCTACTTCCCATTGAGAGAGAAGAGGTTGCGTGTTCCTTAATTTCCGGAAAAGTCGATGGTGTCAGCTCCTTTTTCAGGCAATTCAGACTCCAGTTCTAGGAAGAGATGTCCGCCGTACCTAGGGGTATGGCAATCTTCACCTAACCTTGACTTTTCGGACTGTAGCCGCATCCGTTGTGTAATGGTGTGTTGACACGTAAGCTTTAGGCGGTGAGGTGTCAGTCATCCGAAAGTTTGAAAGTCAAACTTATCACATTACCACTGATTAATGCTTTAAGTTCAGCTCTAGATCAGAGACGCTTTGGGTGAGCTGACTTGTGAGCGCTTCGCTTCTACTGAACAGAAGCTCGCTTTAAGCATCTTTATTTGAAGCGTCTTCATGACGTTTCGTCAAACTTTACTGATGACATTTTTACTGCTGGAGCCACTTTGCTTCCTACCGCTTCGCGAACTCTGATTACTTCATCTTTAGCGCTGCTAGACTAAAACAAAAGCTTCCCAACATGCACGATTTGCTAAGTAGAACTTGTCTAGTCCATCAAAAGGATAAGGGAAATAATCTAAAGAAGATTTTGGAATCAAATCAAAACAAATTGTTTATTAACTTGATTCAAGTTCCCCCTTAACATAATATCCCAACAGTAAGGCTAAACTCTGTCTGGTACATAGATCCCTGGGATTGCCCAAGAGCTCTTCGGGAAAGGAATTCAATATATTATTGAGAGAGATCAGTTTTGGACTGAAAATAAGTGTTATGGGCTCGGGCCCATAATGTGGCGCCTACTGTTCAGTAGGGACGCCTGGTTCAGCTTCTGTGTCCATATGGGCTCAATAATTGCACTCTGGTTAAATGTGTAATATGGAATAAATTAATATCTAATTAATTAAGATTTATTCTTAATTATAGAATTAGATAATTAATTTAATATTTACATATAATATCTACCTATAATAATTAGGATTAATTCTAATTATTTAATTAGAACTTGTTCCGGTAATTATTAACTAAACCAGGCTTAATTAATTAAGCCCGTATCTTAGTGGGAAAGGAAGAGAATAGGCGCCCACCTCCTCCTATAAATAAGGAGGAGGAGATTCTCAAAACCCTAATCTAAGAATCTCATTCTTGGAGAAGAGGCGCCGGCTACAGAGTGCAGAAGGGGATTTCAAGTTTCAAAGTTCTGAGACGCCCACACAGTCAGAGAACTTCGAGGAAAGGGATCACATCCCAGTAACCTAGACCTGTAGATTACTCCGTCTGCGATCAAAAGGTATAATCTCTAAACTCAATGTATGATGTAGTTGCATGTTGAATTATCACATCCAATTCGAAGATCTAGTGGGAAAAAGGAACGCTATCAAGCAGCGGTTCCATCACTTAAGCCCACTCTTCTCTTATAAATACTCACTTAAGGTCTCAAAGTTAGATAATTGATCATCATATCATAATCAAGGGAGGCTAGGGTTAAGTGAGAAAGAGAGAGAGGCGGACGGCGGTTGCATAGGCTACGGCGGCGGCGGTGCTTCTTCCGGTGGTCGGATTTGTAGCGTGTTGTCCATCTAACATCAGATTCGAGCGCGGATACAGATCAGAAGATCTTTCGGCGAGCTCTTTCACACAAACCAAGAGGTATATCGATTAAACACCCTATGGATGTTGAATTTAATTCATAGGAGCATGATAGGAATTAAATCAAATTAACTATATCCGAAAAACAAATCTTGGGCAAATGAATCGTTCTTCGCTGATCGGTTCCTTCAATTGGTATCAGAGCCAAGGTTTTATTTTTTTGGCTCTATGGCTGATTCGATTTATATTATGCATGATTAATCGATTGAATATTATCGTATGTCACTTTTCGTGGTGTTAGTCAATTTTTAGGTGCCGATTTGGCAAAAATTGTAATTTTTAATCGCGAGATAATAAGATGCAATTTAGATTAAGATTTTTTATTTTTCGTTTGTAATCTGCTGTATGGAGATGAAGAACACGAAGAATGAAATACGAACACCGATCGGACGACCGCCACATGCGGCGGCACGTGAGCTACACGCGCGGTCGTACGAGCATGCAATCGTCGATTGGCGGTTGTTTCTCCTCCCACCTGTTCGTCGGAATCCCAGCAGCATGCCGGGATTCAGTTCGGCAATAGTGGGAGGGAACGGCGGCGCTGATCGGCCGAAAATCATGCAAGCGCAACAGTGGTGGCGCGGCAGAACCCTAGTTTAAGTTTGACATTGCAGTAGCCACCGCCATGCTGCACGGAGGCTTGGGATGAGCTACTGCAGAACCCAGGAATGGGCTCGATGCAGCAGTAGGTGATCCCAGCAGCAGCAGCAGCGTCGGCAGCAGGCGGAGGCGGCAAAACCCTTTTAGGGTTTCGGCCGCGGGTCTTTTCCATGCTGCAAATCGACAGAGAAGGCGAGCGGCGGAGGAGACGTCCAATCTAATGGGAGCGACGGAAGAAGGCTACAACAACAACAACATTAAACGGAGGCGGCGATTAGCGGCCTGGCCTTTGGCCAGCCGATTGCAATTCGCGAATTCGTGAAGAAGATCCAGGCACACGGACCGTGCGCCGGCTCGCCAAGGACCGTGCTCGAGTCGGGTTGCCTCCACATGTGTTGGGCTGGGCTCGGGCGCGGCGATTGGGCCTGATTTTGGGCCTGTCGTTATGGGCCCAACAGATATAACTCGTGGTGGGTTCTGTTGAGGGTCTCGGGTCTCGTGGTGTGGGCCTGGGCTCGGTTAAATCGGCCCAAATGCAACGGAAAAATTAGATAATAAATTTTAAATTATTTATTTATTTTTCGAGGAGGAGCATGATATTAAGATGACGGACTTTGAAGACCAGAGCCTGTTCCGAAATTTATTTTATTTTGTAATAGAATAGATTAGACGGGAGTAGTCACACCACGAAAAGTGAGTTTTGTTTTTATTTTTATCTCATTTTTCTTATCAAAGCATGCTATGGATGCAATTTAATTTCAAATAAGCATATTTTGTCTGTGAAGGTGAATAAATTGTGCTTAGTCGAGCATGTTTAAGGATTATCAATATAAGCATGATTTAATTTTCATGCGAGCATGTTTTATTTGCAGCGTTTAGAAAATTTATGCTTAGGATTATGTAGCAACATGATTTAGCATGTCGACAACCTTTTAAAAGAAAAATACTAAGCAGATAAAAACATTTTATTAAAAATGTTAAGGCCACTATCCCTCTTACTATTGATTAATCCCATTATAATTAATGGGCCCAAGGCTGTCCTGTCTTCCTTATCTTATCTTAGACTAAAGTTGCCGCCCATTATTTTGTCCACGAGCTCAAATAAAACCATCACCACTTATTTATTTTATATCTAATAGAATAATTGTTGGTTTATAGAGACGAATTGTACACCAGACCTAAATACCGACGATCCAACTTGCCGTTGAGTTGGACGGTGGTTAGAGGGCGGTAGGCCCCGGCCCAAATTTTTTGGCCCACTTTTATTTGGCCCATGTTTGATTCTAAAAGGTTTAGAGTTAGGGTTCGGTTATTAGTTTTAAATAGCCATCTTCTCATTGTAATTGATCATTCGAAAATATAGTACAATCCCTAGCTTGATAGCGCCCCCAAACGTAGTCATTTGTGACGAACTGGTAAATAAATCGCGTGTGTTTTCTTGCTTTCGTATAATTATTGTGTTTGTTTCGTAACAATAATTAATCAGCATTTCGTATCTAGTGGAATAATTAATCAGGGCATATTCTTTATAGTTTTATACTATGATTCATTATTATTTTAATCCAAGTAACATGCTATACACTAACCAAAAGGGATGATATTCTATGCATCTCGCTTCTTACCTTGCTAACGTTGTTTCGACAATAACCAATTTAATTGAGATTTTAGAAGCGACTGGCAAATATGCTTTCTCATTGAATCGAGACGCAAAGAACGAGAACTAAAGTTACAATTGAACTCTAGAAAATAATTATAAAAAATAATTATATTAATAAATTAAAATTGTTAAAAAATAACATTCGAGACACTAAAATTTGGGATATAGAAAATTAAGAATTATTGTGATATACCATCAGATTCCCTCAAACCAGACACTAGATCTATTTGAAAAGATGAAAAAATAAACACGGAGAAAATTCAAAATAATGTAATTTGAGTGTATTGTATGACTGGGCAAAGATGTCTGCCGACATAGAATCTTGTAACCATATTCTGCATTGACCAAATATTCTAATTTATTTTCAGCCTCCGAGTAAGTAGTTTTTAGTAGTGATTAGTGAAGGGTGCGATGTAGAATATTCCTATACATAAATAGTGAATGATGGTAAGGTATTTGCAAAATATAGGCAGCACTACAACGCCGTCTTGGAAAGATTAATTTGCATACCAGATATGATCATTCCTGAAATTTGTAATAAAATTAATTAGACATGGAATGCGCATTAGAATAAGAGCAACTTCAATGTTCCACGGAGACACCCTTAATTTGAGGGCAGCACTAAAAACTATTTTTTCTTGATTTTTTTTTTTTTTTTTCCAGTTTATCGATATTATGGTTTAATTTAAGTTTAAGTTAAGTAACTAGGGCTACTAATATATAGAAGATTTCATCCGGACCGAGACACCCATTCAACTTATAATTGTTCGTCAATTTTACTGTCAAACTTATACTACTATAAAATGATCATTCGTTAATAAATTTGATTGTTAATGTACCTTATACTCATAAGTATTGGTTACTAATCTTTGAGTCAAATATGCTCGAATTTGATCGTTTATTGTATTTTTATATTGTATCGCCTATTGTATCTTTCAGATGCTCGTTAATTGTTTTAAAGCATTTCCTAAATTTGCATTTTTTTTGTTCATGAATTTTTTTAATTATTATTGATTTAGGAAATGTTTTAAACACTTGACGAACATCTGACCTGCAATATTAGAAGCAACGCTTAAATACAATTAAGAATCCCAATTGAATTACGATATACCTAACATTGCTCATATACCTGAACTCAATATTAATAATTAAGAAAATCATTAAAATAATTCAATCAAAATAATTTAGATAATTTCACAAACCATATAACACTAAAAAAAGTACCTTAAGTGTGCATAAGTAATCATTTTAGAAAATAATCGATTTTAGTGAGAATTTTATCACATCTAGTTGAATTGTACGATTTTGATGTCAGTCATCAAATTTGAAAACCCCACCAAAATAGTGAAATGCATTGAGGACTAAATGATTTTTTGAGGGATGCATGGCTTAGGCTCATATAGCTTTTACTTGTTTCTCTCTACTTTCTTTGTCGTCTTTCCAAAGCCAGCTATTCCTATTTTTGTTCTTCATATCCATCCTTTCTCTCTCTAGATTAACTCTGAAATGGCTTATGCTGCTCTAGTTTCACTCGCTCAAACAATAGACCTCATCAGAAACAACCGTCATGACGCCGTTTCTCCTCAAGTTATAGATCAGCTTACCTCCATTAATAAACACGTCATTTTCTTGCAGGAATTTCTCCAAGATTTTCCAAAAAGAGCCAACACCATGGATGTAAGAATCAAGGACGCAACGCATCTCGCAGAAGATACAATCGAATTCCTACTGTCCGACGCCTTGCTCAAATCCAAGCTCAAACGCCGTCTTAACGGAAGATGGGAGCAGATCCAGTCACGCTACGCATCCCTCAAGTCCAAAGTCGGATCGTCGTCGAAATCGAAGCAAGGTAACGACGGAACCCGCCGTCACGATTTCCTCGAGCTGAAAAAGGCAGCTAAGGAAATGGATTCACTAGCTGAAGTACTCACGGTGATCAAGAATGGCATCACATCCGAAGATGAACTGCACGGTGACGTTAGTGTAGCCAGGTCGTCATCATCTTCAACACTTGCTCCAGTCCACAAAGACGCCATGGTTGGTTTCGAAAAGGAGTTGTTCGAAATAAAGTGTCGTCTTTGCGGAGAACCGTCGTCTAAGCTAGAAGTCATACCAATTGTTGGTATGGGAGGTATAGGAAAGACTACTCTAGCTTTAAATGCTTACGACGATCCATTAATGGTGGAGCAGTTTCATATTCGTGCTTGGATCACAGTATCGCAGGATTACAGTGTCCAAGAAATCGCTTCGGGACTTTTGGCTTCCATGGAAGTGCACGAGTCCCAAAGGGACTCGATGCAGCAACTACACGTGTTCCAAAAATTGAAGTGTAGGAGATACTTGATTGTACTGGATGATATATGGAGTACAGAGGCATGGGACGAGTTAAAAATAATGTTCCCTGATGACAATAATGGAAGTCGGATCATGTTAACCACAAGGCTACTGGATGTGGCTAGTTATGTCAATGACTCTGACTCTGCTAGCCACTACATCCATAGCTTGCAACTGATGGATATTGACCAAAGTTGGAATTTGCTCAAACATAAAGTTTTTGGGCAAGGCTTTTGTCCCGACAGATTGGCCTCTGTCGGGAAGATGATAGCCAAAAGCTGCAGAGGGCTCCCTCTTGCAATTGTGGTGATTGCAGGGCTTCTCTCTGCTGATAAAACTAAATCTGGGTGGTACAATGTCTCCCAGAATGTGAATTCCGTGATATCTGAGAACAACGAGCAGTTTGACAAGATACTATCCTTGAGTTACGCGCACTTGCCTCATCATTTGAAGCCGTGCTTCTTATACATGGCCAGTTTTCCTGAATACTATGAGATGCATGCCTCGAAACTCATCAAGCTATGGGTGGCCGAAGGTTTTCTCAAACAGAAGCCTTCTAGAAGCTCCGAAGAGATAGCAGAGGAGTATTTGAATGATTTTGTGAAGAGAAGTCTGGTTCTAGTCACTGAGAGGAAGTCTAACGGCAAAATCAAGAGGTTCACAATCCATGATCTCCTGAGGGAGATGTGCATAAGAAAAGCCCGTGAAGAGAATTTTCTTCTGCAACATCGCGGGCTTAAACAAGCGGGAACAAACATTCCACGCCGTGTAAGTCTCATCCATTTTGACCTAGATTTTCTCAAGAGTTGCAACGGCTACAATGTCCGTACTATACTATGTTTGGAGGAGAGACGATGAGGCAGGCAATGCTCCGTTGGATATTTTCGATTGCTAAGGATTCTTGATTTGATCAATGCTTATGAGTACTTCAATGGCGATGCCAAATCATCATCTACCTCTTTACCGGAAGAGCTATTTGAGCTTTTTCATGTGAGATACCTTGCTCTCGACTACACCTTCATCATTCCGTCAGCCATATCCAACCTTCGGAATCTGCAAACGCTAATCATCGGTACGAGAAAACACCGCGGGTATTTCGTCCCGTTGGCCGTGGAAACATGGAGGATGCCTCAACATTTGCCTGTTGAGATTTGGAACATGCCGCAGTTAAGGCATCTCATCTTCTGCTCCGGTCTTTGATTATTTCAAAAGGGAGCGACGTCTGTTCTAGAAAATCTGCAGACACTTTCGGTGGCAGTGAATTTCAGCTGCGGTCCGGAGATTCTGAGAAAGATTCCAAATCTGAAGAAACTAGGCCTCTATTACACGAGGGGAGAGTATCTTCACACAGAGATCAGAAATGAAGAACAGTCTCAACTCTACAGCCTTATGTACTTGGATCAGCTAAAAAACATTGTTCATTTGAAATTCTTGGAGAATCTGAAGCTGAAGATTCACCACAGCTTGCCTTACCCTGGGGAGTTGACTCTGCGAGATCTGCCGCTGACTTTGAAGAAGTTGACTTTGAGTGGTCTGAAGCTTCCTTGGAAACACATGAAGATTGTGGGGTCGTTGCCTAATCTTCAAGTGCTTTAGCTGAGAGACTTCGCCTGCAACGGCACAAAATGGGAAACGAGTGAGGGGGACTTTTGTGAGCTGAGGTTTTTGCTGATTAGCCAATCGAATCTGAGGCATTGGATGATGGAAAGCAGCCATTTTCCGAGGCTGAGATCGTTGGTGCTTCTTCGTTGTCCGAATCTGAGTGGGATTCCGGATGAAATCGGAGAAATTGCGACTCTTGAAGTGATAGAGATGGATAACTGGAACAGACATATTGTGGAGTCGGCTAAACAGATTCAGGCTGATCAAGAAAGTTGCGGGAATGATGGCCTTCAGCTTCGTTTCCTTTAAGGTTATGAAGTTTATGTGTCCATTGATTAGATCGTGTCATAAATAAAGCTTACACTGATAGTACATCTTAGTTGAGTGTTTAAAGGACTTGACGATAAAACAAGCTCATGATTGTTGAATTTAAGAAAGCATGTGCTGGATTAACTCATAATCTTTTCGACTCATTTTATTTCGCTTATTTTAATTATTTTATCCCTAATAGTATTTATATATTTAACAAGTGGGCCAAATAAAATGGGAGTGAGTATTATAGCTCTAGTAAACCGTATGGCATTTTGCTTGTAGAAAATGTGGGAATGATATTGTGTATGTTGCAATTTATTTAGGCTTTATTGAATCACCAAATTCAACAAAATTGACGAGATGACACTTTCTCGTTGGTAAAAAAATAAAATAAAAAAGGGGAACAATTTAGATGAAATAAAAATAGGGTTAGGAGAACTAGATTTAACGTATTGCGTCATGGAAATGGATCTTCGTTCTGTTTTTTTCTGCAGAGCAACTTTCAGACTTCAGTATAAAATATTAGTTTAAAGTGAACGCGTTTTGGGACGTGTCCATTACACGCTTTATAAATAAAACGAAAAGTCAAGAATATAGAATAAAGACAAAAAAAAAATGAAAGAAAAGAAAAGAAAAGAACACTAGAAAATAGAAGGGGAGCGGGGTAATGTTGTTTGTTAGGGCAAGAAGTGAGATGATTTCAGTCACTTCTCTCTCCAATTTTTTTTCCACACAACCTCTGCAAATGCAAACCCAAGCCTCAGTCCTGTTTTAGTTCATTTCATATATCTTCTCTCTCCAAATACAGAACAAAAATGGCTCACGCTTCTCTTCAGCAAAACATACGTCTCATCTTGAATCATCACAAAGATTCAATTCCCCCACAGTTAGAAAAAGAGATTGCATCCCTCCATGAAAACACTACTTTCTTGCAACTCTTTCTTCAAGACTCTCCCGACGAAGCCATCATAATAGGGTCAAGAATTAGCGTCCTAACAAACGTCGCAAGAGATATTACTGAGCATATGCTCTCGGATTCGTCGATGGTCGATTCCTCAAATCCGAATCTCACGCACCGACCAAACGGAATGTATGAACTCCGTTACGATTTCGACGAGCTCGCGAGAGTAACGGCGGAGATGGAGTCAATCGCTAACAGAGTGAAGGAGAGGCACAGAGAAGGCGTGGATGGATTCAACGTCAACTTAACGGAGTTAATATCTCGAATTCGCGGAGGATCGTTTCGGAGAGAAATCATCCCGATCGTTGGACGCAGAGGCTTAGGTAAATCTACTCTAGCCAGAAATGCTTGCAATCATCCATTAATTGTTGAATATTTTGATATTTGTGCTTGGGTTAGGCCAAATGATAGTTGGTTGGGAATTCTTCGCGACCTCCTGAGATCCATGAATAGGTCGAACGTAAGTGACGTAGTAGAGAGAGAGGATGAACTGTGTAAACGTGTACAAAAAGTATTGAAGTTCAAAATTTACCTAATAGTAGTAGACAATATTGATGTATCTAGTGTTGAGTATTTTGATAAGTTAAGGCTTATGCTTCCTGAGAATTGTAATGGAAGTCGAATAGTGTTAACCACCAGGCACCCAAGTTTGGTAACTAGTTTCTCCTCTAATTATAGCCATAATCTTGAGGTACATGCCATGAATTTCGATCAGAGTTGGAATTTGCTCCGGCAAAAGGTATTCAAGCAGGATCCTTGTCCTCCGATATTGGAGTTCTTCGGGAAGATGATTGCCAGAAGCTGCAGAGGGAATCCTCTTGCTAGCTGCGTGGGAGAATATTGCCGCGTGATCATACTGTAGCTGCGTGGGAGAATATTGCCGAAAACATGAAGACTGCCTTTAGTTTCGGAGATGATGAGCATCTATCTCATACACTCAGCCTGAGTTACACACACCTGCCCTATCATCTCAGAAGCTGTTTCCTATATTTGTCAATGTTTCCAGAAGACTACGAGATAAGAGCCTCCACACTCATCAAACTATGGGTAGCTGAGGGTTTTATAATGGCTCAAAGTGGAAATGAGAGATGCTTAGAAGAGATGGCCGAAGATAATTTTCATGAACTTGTCATGAGAAATCTTGTCTTTGCCAGTGAGTGGAAGTCTAATGGTGGAATCAAGAGTATCAGAATACATGATCTGTTACGGGAGCTTTGCTTTAGAATGGCTCGGGATGAAACCTATTTACTATGTTCGAAGCTGGATTATTTTGGAAATGTCCACGGTTCGACTAGTCATAGCATACCATGTTTGAAGGGCAATGGAGAAGGTATTGAGCGCCCGTTAGCAAACTATACTTTGCTCAGGGTACTAGATTTGTCAAATGCCTACTACTTCTTCAACGAGTATGATTTACCTGAAGAAATATTCGAGCTATTTCATCTAAGATACCTTGCTTTCGACCATGAGTTCTGTGTTGGTGAAGCCATATCAAAGCTTGAGAATCTCCAAACCTTAATCATCCGTTCCAGAAAGTGTAACCGCGAGTTTGTCGAGTTGCCGGTGGAAATCTGGAGGATGCGACAGTTGAGGCATCTCAACGTCTACTCTCATGTGTTGCCTATTCCAGAAGAAGCAAACGCTCTGGAAAATCTGCAGACTCTTTCCGAAGCAGTGGATTTTACTTGCTCAGAAGAGACCTTGGAATTAATGCCAGACCTTAAGAAGTTGAGTGTCTTCTATACAGAATGGAGTGATCTTGGCCAAGATTATCAGCTCCACAATCTCATGCTCTTCAAGAAACTCAAAACGCTCAAGATAGCAACGGATAATTTTCTAAGGGAAGAGCGCAGAATCAGCCTTGCTTTTCCCCCGACCTTGGCGAAGTTGAACCTGAGTGGCTTGGGACTTCCTTGGGAGGATCTTCGCATGGTTGGTGCATTGCCTAACCTTCAAGTTCTCAAATTAAGGGGTCATGCTTGCATTGGTGACGAATGGGTGACGAGTGAAGGAGGATTTTCTAAGCTCAAGTTTTTGTTGATTCATGAATCACACTTGAAGCATTGGGTTACTCACTCTACTCACTTCCCAAGACTCGAGAGGCTTTTCCTTCACAATTGTAAGCTTATGAGAGAGGTCCCTAGAGATTTGAGAGGGATTCCAACTCTTGAATTGATTGAGGTGGATCATTGGAACAAGTTACTAATGGATTCGGCTAAACGCATGCAAGAGGATCAACTGAGGTGGGGAAATGACACCCTTAGAGTTCACGTTGCGAAGAAGGTACACTTTTCTTTATTAATTCTCTTTCATTGCACGGTTTTGAAGATTAGTTTGATCGATTTGGTTTATAAGTGATAGGATAGCATATACTCTCTCCTTTCGGCTGAGTTTGACGCGTCAAACTGGCCGGGACGAAGAAAGTATAAATACATGCATGGATTGGTTCTTGGAGCTTTCTGGTGACTTGTCCGGTTGACCCTTTTCCCTTTTCTTGCTTTTCAGAATTTCTGAACGTCGCTGCTGATGTTGAATCCGATCAAATGAAGACGGGAGTCAGGGAAGATCGAGAGTGTTTTTTTTATTAATCTTAAAATTTTGTAATATTTTATGATGTTGTGCCATCTTACGTACTATTCCTTCCGTCTCATTAATATAGGGATAGTTAACTATTTTTTTATCGAATATAGATTTACACCCACGCCTTATATGTGATTATTTAATTAATATAAAATATATTAATAAAATATTTTTATGTAAGAGGTGTAAAGTAGACTTCCATATTACTCTCTCCGTCCCATTGATATTAATATTGTAAAGTAGACTTTCATACTACTTACTCCGTCCCATTAAAATAAAGGGTTTCATTCACAAGAGTTATCTTGTATTCTTAGATCCTAAGGTTGCGTTTGGTAATCATTTCAAAATGAGGAAAGATGATTCATCTCAAGATGACTCATATGAATAGTGTCAAGATGAATCATTCATCTCTCCATTTGGTAGCAAAAAATTCAGACTCGGATGATATCATATTGTGTTTGGTACAAATTGTAAAACTCTAGATTAAAATTTAGATTGACCAAATTACCCTTATTAAATATTCCTACATATTTCACTTTTTATCGTTGGGATTAAATAGTACCCTTTATTATTTATTATTATTGTTGTTGAGTTATTATTTTTATTATTCTTGTTATTATTATAATTATTACTATTATTGTTATTATTTATTATTATTATTTTATTACTTTATTATTATTATTATTGAGTTATTATTATTATTATTGTTATTATTATAATTATTACTATTATTGTTATTATTTATTATTATTATTATTATTGTTATTATTATAATTATAATTATTACTATTATTTATTATTATTTATTATTATTATTATTATTATTTTATTACATTATTATTTATTATTATTATTATTATTATTATTATTATTATTTGAAATTGTATAAAAATACATAAGGATAACATGGTAAAAGAGAGAAAGTGTTGTGTTACTGTTCAAATGAGTTGAAGTCATCCGACCAAAAACGTCGGATGAGTTAACAAGCGAAAACAGTAAAATAGCAGCAGGCTTGAGCTTCATCTTGGGCCCTCCAGTTTATTTCATTTCGGTACCAAACACTTAGATGAACCAAGATGATTCACCTCATCTTGGTTCATCCTATCCACCAAACACACCCAAGAGAAATGATATGTTATCCCCTCAATGGTGGACACCTTCGTGGACACCTTTTTCATTTTTTCAATTTGATATTATTTTATTCGAATTTTACGATTATTTTATATTCTAGTATCACAGAAATTAATATAGAAATTATTAAATCTAAAAAATAAATAAAAATCAAAGCTCGATTTATCTTATTGCTCATTTTTCGACGTTAGAAGGAAAAAAGAACAAATCGAGCTTTGATTTTTATTTATTTTGTGGATTTAATGATTTATATATTAATTTCTATAATATTAGAATATAAAACAATCGAAAAATCGAACAAAATAATATCAAATCGAAGAAAAACGAATAGCGTGCCCATGAAGGTACTCACCATTGAGAGAGTAGCATATCATTTCTCTATATCCTAATTCCCCCAAGGGCTCCTTTTCAATTTTATTTTAGTTTTGGGCCGCATCCTTGTCGGCCCAGCCGTGCAGTAGCGCCATATATTAATTGGATCGGATTTGCATTTAATTATATTAATTTTAAAATTTAAACAAATAAATATTTGTGCATACAAATTAATATTTTTTATTTATAATAATATCCACTTTTACTAAAAGTATAAAAATAATGAATATTTTATCTTGTGGAGCATAAAATACTTTTATTACTTAAACATAATATTTATATAAATAATTAGTAATCTCAAATCATTATTATATAGAATTGATGAAATTGAAGATTTTGATCAGACATTTTTATTTATGATAATTGTTATTTTAAAAATAAAAAAATAATAAATATTTTGTCACGTGAAAGGTGGAGATGCTCTCATCACTAGATGTAGTGCAAATAATTATATGATTCAATAATTACAAAACCAACATAACAAAATTGAAATTTTTGAACACTACAAAAATTGAATTTTATTCTAAACAATTGACACTTTTACTGAAGTAATTTGTTTTTTTTAACCCCAATTTGACCCGACCGCACGATTAGCATTTAGCATGGCCATGCACAAGTTTTTTCCTTAGATTGTGTTTACATAAGTCAAGGTGTATAAGGATAAATTATTCCTAAATTATTCATAGGCACAATAAAAAAAATAAGATAACTTTTTTAGGCTTAATTAAATCTATAAAAATTATGTTATCTTGATTTATTGGGCCTACTAAACGGACCCATAGGAATAGTCGCAAGTTAAAAAATTTCATATTCCATTTGAAAGCAAAGATTAAAAAGCCAGATACTACTTATCCCGTGTTCATACAATTTCATGAACTATAAATTAAAATGTCAGTTGACCAAATTAGCCTTATTAAATTCAATAATTACTTGAAATTTGGGCGCGAACATGGAGCCGATAAATACTAGGGAACTAGGGCAAAAAATCATTAGTTTCTTAAGCTTTCTTTTAATTTGACAGTTAAATTAATAACAAAATTCAAGTTTAATAAATTGATTTTTATGGAAAATTAAGTCGGAATCAATTTTCTTTGGCACCAAAAACTGGCAGGTAGATTTAAATTTGGATTGAGATGGATGCTGCTGCGATCGTCACCTTACTTGCTTCTGGGAAGTATGGCTCTGCAGACATTCGTCATCTTATGACACGCATTCGTCTTCGGCTGCAGGGAATTCAGGTTCGTTTTTCCCACATACATAGGAAAGGGAATCGCCCTGCTGATTTCATGGCGCGTCGGGATTTTCAAACCGACACCATGGCTCTCTTTGATGCTGTTAGCGCCCCTCGCTACTTTTTGGCGCTTGTTCGGATGGATCAATTGGGATATCCGAACTTCAGATTCCGCTATAGTTAGTAGTATGATCGGTTACTTTTGGTCTCCCAACATTTTGATATGCCCTCTTATTAGTTTTCTGATATGATCACTTTTGGGCCATGATCATTGTATTTGTTTTTTTTTTGTCTTTCCTGTTATGTGTCGAGATTTGGATCGGCTGTTGATCCAATTTTTGTTTTTTCGGTTGGCAAAAACTTGGGTGAGGCCGGCCTCATAGTGTGGTCGGGCCAAAGTGTCAATCTTTATGCAGAAAAGTATTAATCTACACGAATAAAAATGTCAATCTTTAACTTTATTTAACGGATAAAAGTGCCAATTTTTAAAAGTGTCAATCTTTATACAAAAAAATGTTAATCTACACGAATAAAAGTGTCAATCTTTTGAAGTCACTCACCGTACGGCTGGGCTGACCCAACTGTGTCCCATTTTGGTTTATGTTGGGGATAACACTCATTTTTAGTGTTATCTCCACCGGACGCCTGTATGATTTTGTTCGAGTTATATATAGGTTGGGGGTCTGTCTAACCCCTCACCCTTTCGGGGTGTTTGAATAAAAAAAAAATATATATATTGAATATTCCACGTCATAAAATTGACATCAGATGTCTTTCTTTTTAGATTTTTTTGTTGTTTTTACTATAGATTTCTTGCTGGCAGGCTTTTCCATTCTATTGTTTTTAAGATTTTCTGTTTCTCTCTTTATTTCTTACAACAATCAGTCTCTCAGAAGCTTAGCCCTGAATTTGATCGTTACTTCTTTTTTCTTTTTTTCATTTCTTTACAAATTCAGAAGGAAATGACTTATGCTGCTGTTGCTTCGCTATCACGAACCATAGATCTCTTCCTCAGTTATAATCAACATTCCCTTTCCCCTCTATTCAAATATCAAATTACATCTATCCATAAACACATTATTTTCTTGCAATCGTTTCTTGATGACTTTCCAGATGAAGCCAGCCCTTGGGAAGAAAGAATCACCGAGGTCACAAATGTGGCAGAAGATATTATTGAACTTTTACTGTCTGATTCATTGTTCCAATCAACGGTCGGATCATCAACTTCTCACTCCAATCACCCTTTACTGAAAAAGTATGAACACCATTACGATCTTCATGAGCTGGAAAGAGTTGCAGAAGAAATCGAGTCAGTCGTTCGAGGAGTGAAGGAGAGGCACAACGAGTCCGCGGGCAGCTTCAACGGCGACTTAATCGGAATCATGTCTCGACTTCGTGGAGGATCAGTTGGGCTAGAAATCATCCCAATTCTAGGAATGAGAGGCACAGGTAAGACTACTGTAGCCACAAATGCTTTCAATAATCCCTTAATTGTGGGATATTTTGATATTCGTGCTTGGGCTACAGTCTCGCAAGATTATAATAGACGGCAAATTATGCTAGATCTACTGGGTTCCATGAACTATTTGAACGCTGAAAATATATCAAATTCAGAGGAAGAATTGGTTCAAAGTGTACAAAAAATCTTATTGGACAAGAAATACCTTATTGTGTTAGATGATATATGGAGTTTAGAGGCTTGGGGAAAGTTAAAATCTGTGTTTCTTGATAATAGTAATGGACGTAGAATACTGTTAACCACAAGGATGCAAAGGTTGGCTACTCGAGTTGCCTCTGATAATGATATTCACGAGATGTGTTCGATGAATGAAGATCAAAGTTGGATTCTGCTTCGAAATAAAGTGTTTGAGCAGGATCCTTGCCCCCTTGAATTGGAATCCATTGGGAAGATGATTGCCAGAAGCTGCAGAGGGCATCTACTTGCTATTCATGTGGTTGCAGGAATTTTGAGTTTTAAACGAAGTGAAAGTGTGTGGGAGGATATTTTGGAGAACTTGAAGACTGTCATTGAATGTGAATGTGATGAGCTTCTAATTCATACGTTCTACCTGAGTTACATATACTTGCCTCATCATTTGAGGCCGTGTTTCTTATACTTGGGAATTTTTCCTGAAGATTATGACATAAAAGCCTCAAAACTCATTAAACTATGGGTATCTGAGGGTTTTCTAGATGAGAATGAGAGTAGAAGCTTAGAAGAGACAGCAGAAGAGTATTTGGAGGATCTTGTTAGGAGAAGTCTTGTTTTGGTGAGCATGAGGAAGTCTAATGGCAGAATCAAGAGTGTTAGGATCCAAGATCCGATGATGAGGGAAATGTGCGTTAGACAATCCCATTTAGACAACTTTTTCCTTCTTGTTAAGAGTTTTCTTCCACCTGCAGCCATGAAACTTCAGCGTCGTGTAGGTAACTTTCATCATAACCATAAGTTCCTTGAAAATGGATGTGGCTCAACCATCCGCACTGCAATATGTTTGGAGGGCAGTCAAGAAGGTAAAGGGTGCTCGTTAGAAGAGCTCAGATTGCTCAGAGTACTAGATTCTTACTATTTCAATGAGTATGAAGTAACTAATGATGTGTTTGAGCTATTTCATCTAAGGCACCTTGCTCTCCGTTATCCCTTTAATATTCATGCAGCAATATCCAAGCTTCAGAATCTTCAAACATTAGTCATTCGTTCAAGAAAGTATTGTCGGCAGTTTGTTAAGTTTCCAATGGAGATTTGGAGGCTGCCACAGTTAAGGCATCTCATTGTGCACTCTTGTGAGTTACCGAGTTCAGAAGCAGTGTTGGCTCTAGAAAATTTGCAAACCCTAACTGAAGCAGTAGATTTATTTGTTCAAGAGAGACTCCTGAATTGATCCCAAACCTGAAAAAGTTGAGTATATTCTATACAAAATGGAACAATCCAGAAGAAGACTACCAGCTCTACAATCTGATGTTTTTCCAAAAACTTGAAATTCTAGAGATAGCAACGAGCAATCTACTCAAAAAGCAACATAAGATCAGCCTTGCTTTTCATCAGACCTTGCAAAAGTTGAAACTGAGTGGTGTGGGACTTCCTTGGAAGGATATGGTCGTTCTTGGTTTGTTGCCAAATCTTCAAGTGCTTAAATTAAGAGATCATGCTTGCATTGGCAACACATGGGAGACAACTGATGGAGGATTTTCTCAGCTCAATTTTTTGTTGATTGAGAAATCAGATATAAGGAACTGGATTACTCACAGTAGTCACTTTCCAAGACTCAAATCTCTGGTGCTCTATCATTGTAAGTATTTGAGCGAGATACCAAATGGCATTGGAGAAATTCCGTTGCTTGAGGTAATTGATGTGGATGGCAGGAACAGGTCCCTAATGGACTCAGCCAAACGGATATGCAAGGATCAACTTATTTGGCAAATGTTTCCTTTCAAGTTCAAGTTGTGAGGAAGGTACACCACTTTCCAATATGCATAATTATCTTATGCATACACATATTTGGAGCTCTTTGTTAGCTTGTTATAGCCTTCAGACTTTTTGACTGATTTTTTATTTTTGTTTGTTTTCCAGAGTTCCTGACAGTTGATGTGCAAGTCTCCACTGACAACTTAATAAACTGCTGTTGGGAAGTCCTTGGATGAATGATTAAAGAATGAGGCGTCGGCCATTTTCCTAATAAATGCAAGCACTAGGATCACAATTCCAGGTTCTGCAATTCCAGTGATATTCGAAACTATGTTACCACAACGTTACCTTTCAAGTGATATTGATAATTGTTTCATGTGTTTTGTGTGTGTTTTGTTCGTAAAGTTAAGTGTGTTTTGTTCTAGTTTTTTGTTGCTTTTATGTGTTTTTATGTTCAAGTGTAGGAAAGGTGAGTTCGGGAATCAAGAGGATGCAAGAGTCAAGAAAAGAGTCGAAAAGGGGACGAAGAGCTCAAGGAAGGGGTGAGAGAATGAAGAAAATCCGCAGCTTAAGGCAAGCGGCCACTCACAATACAGGTGGCGGCCGCTCAGTACGTGTTTGGTAATTTTCCGCAGGAAGCAGTGAGCGGACGCTCACTGTAACTGGTGGCCGCTCACTCTGACCGATTTTAGTAATTTAATTCCTTATTAGAATAGGTTTTCACAAACCTATAAGTAGGAAAACTTCTTAGAACGAAAATACTTTTGCTCACCTTAGCTTTTAGCTTTCAATACTCTAGTTTTACATTCGAGAATTACTTTCGCAAGTTCATGGATCCGGATTCAAGTTTTTAATTCAAGCTTTCGTTTAATTCATCAAAAAGTTCATTGTCTTTCTTTTGTCTTTTAATTTAAGTATTTGCTTTCATCTTTAAATTCGTTCTATAGTTTCATTCCTAGATTCGTTTAATAAGGTCATTGCATGTTCTTAGTTTAATTATTTATTTTCAAATCTTAATTTGTTGCTTAAACTTAGGTTTATTTTCAATTGCATATTTAGATTCGTTTGCACTAGGTTAGATTTATTTGCTCTCTTATTTGCTTAATTTTAAATACTTGCCTAGGTTTAGATTTAAAGCTTTGATTTAATTTCAAGTCTAAGTTTAAGATTATTTGCTAGAATTATTTAATTGCTTTCCTTTAATTGCTTTGATTTATTTGCTTCCATTTAAATTGTTTGCCTAGGATTTTAGTCTCAAAAACTCTCAATTCTTTTAATTGCTTTCGTAGAGTGTTTAGCGCGTGTGTAATCACAAGATTAAATACCCTATTAAGTTTTCCTCGAGAGATCGATATTCGGGTTTTACTTAATTAGTCTACGATAGACCTAGTTTATTTGCTAGCACTAATTTTAGGTGAAACAATAATTTTACTAAGTTTTGTGATTCAGTTGTTGGACAATTTGTCAACATTCTATGCAAAATTATTAACTTTTATGTAGCTTTGTTTTCAGTCATTGTGTAGAACTTAGAAAACTAGCTCCAAAAGCTAATGCCAGATTAGCCTGATCAAATTGATCAAAAATATCTGGCAGCAGCTTTATTTATTATTATTTTTTTTAACCCTCGTTTACTAAGCTTTTCTTTTGTTGCTCGTATTATTATTTGACACATTCTCCCTATTTCTGTGCTTCATTTCTTATCATCTGTAACCAATTTCAAAAAGGAATGGCTTTGCTGTTGTTGCTTCTCTCGCACAAACCATACATCTCATCCTCGATTACCTTCAACTTTCTATTTCCCCACGATTCGAAAATCAGATCACATCTCTCCACATACATATCATTTTCTTGTGATCGTTTCTGGAAGACTGTCAGTATGAAGCCAACAGCTGGGAAGAAATCATCTGTGAGGTTACTGAGGTAACAAATTTGGCTGAGGATATTATTGAACTTTTATTGTCAAATTCATTGCTAGAAGCCTAGAACCATCAAAAACTGATACTTGTATTATTTTGATGAGCTGGAAAGAGGAATAGAGCAAATCGAGTCCATGGCTTGAAGAGTGAAAGGGAGACATGGAAGAACATCGGCTGGTTCCAACGACGACTTAGAGCAAACAATTTCTCGACTTTGTGAAGGATCATCCAGGCTGGAAATCAACGCAATTGTTGGAAGAGGAGGCATAGGTAAGACCACTTGATAGGATATGGCCTAGCCACTAGGCCCAAGCATCGAGCCCAATATAATTGGGCTCCGACTGTCAAGCTCGGCCTATGCAGCTCGGCCCACTTAAGAGCCTTACTTGGCTCGGCCCAAACAGCCCACCTAGGCCGAATCCACTTTGGCCCACCTCAAAGGAATCTCTACACCAAGGCAACTCCTACATCGACTACAATTCAAGCTCCACAAGAGATATAGAAGCTCGGTGTTTATCCAGTAAAGGAGGAGATCAAGCCAAAGAGTCCTAATAGGAAAAGACTTATAATCCTAGTCGAATTCCGTATGTAAACACTTATAAATAAGGGTTTAGAATAGGTTGAGAGGGGAGAACAATCTTGTAATCACTACTCATACAAGCAATAAAGATCTACACTCTTTTCGCCCGTAGACGTAGATCTATTCCGATAGATCGAACCACGTAAACCCCTTTGTGTTCCGTTTATTTTCGTGTTTGTTAAATCCCAGTTTTCGTGCATTAACTATCTTGCGAAAATAAGATCGATCACTGGCGCCATCTGTGGGAAACAAAATCTGTGAATCTTGATCAAATTTTGCAAGTTTGCTATAATCACGATGGCCGGGAAATCAACACGATCTACTGCTGCCGCTAATAAGTCCGCCGCTGCCGCCGCCACCGCTGCTAAGGAGGCGGACGCCCAGCAAACCACTCATGAATCAACCGAAGCCTCTAGCCATCCACCCAGCTCTAATCAAAGATGCCCCGGGAAGGAGCGTGCGCTGACTCCGGAAGGGCATATCGGAAATATCCCGGTGGATCAGTTCGGCAGACCGCTCCACCCCAGCCAAGAAGGTCATAACAGTGGTCGCGACGGAGAGGAGGCCCCAAAGCTCCAGCCGCATGAACTTGAAGATGCAGTGAAGAGTTTCCTTGCATATAAAGGCACAGAATTCTTATAATTCGTCAACCAACAAAGAGCTGGCCATCAAGGAGAACGTGGAGCTACACCCCGTTCCCATCAGCAACACGATTCTCAAAGCATCCAGATTGTGGGCGCACGAGAAGCAGCACCTCGTCAGAAAAGGTTCGATGATAAACGCCGAGGAGACTCCAGGCATTCACCTCACCGTACCATCACCCCACCTCGTCGTCATACTGCTTCACCTCGGCATGACGACGATCACCGAGGAGGGAGATTTACTGTTTACAGTAAGATCTCTACTCCCTTCACCAACTACATACTCTACATTCCTCTTCCAGAGAAGTATCGAGTACCTCCTATCAAGCCTTACAACGGCTCATGCGATCCGAGCAATTTCCTGTCCCAATACCAATATAATATGATGAATCAAGGTCTCAGTGAGGATACCTACATGTGTAAGGTATTTCCGGAACTGCTTGTCGATAACGCTCGTAGTTGGTTCGATAGCCTGCCTCCATGCAGTATCGGATCATACGCAGACCTGCTCGAAGCTTTCGAACGCAGGTTTTTCCAGAAAGCCGAGGTAAAAACTACCCCGGCCCAACTTCTTTCCATTAGGCAGAGACGAGGAGAATCAATAAGCGACTTTATGACTAGGTTTAACGAGGAAAGCCTGAAAGTCGATCGCTTGACCGACGAAGTCCTTATCTCAACCTTCCAGAATGCCATCCAATCTGGTGCTCTCTACAAGGAGATCATAAGGGAAGAGCCACGGACATCGAAGCAGCTGTGGAGCATCGCGGATCGTTTCGCACGAGCAGATGAGGCGGATAGGAAAAAGCGCGAGGCTGATAAGCCCGAACCATCTGATCGGAGGAAAGAAGAGCGCAATGACCGAAGTCAGGGCCGCCGAAGTGCCTTAGATAGACTACAGCGAGGCCCCCTTGAATCCCGACTTGGACCTCGGCAAACTTCGGAAAAGACCCAATTCACGCCACTGACAAAGCCGAGGACGGAGATTTATGAGCTTCATACCAACCTGTTTCAAAGACCTCAGCCCATGTTACATGGTGGGTCAAGACGCCGGTCTAAGGATAAATACTGCCGATTTCATGAGGACTACGGTCATGACACAGAAGACTGCAGAGAGCTAGCTGCGGATATCGAGCACCTGGTACGTGACGGTACATTTAGAAAGTACCAAAGTCGCGGCCAATATGATGCCCGACCCCAGGGTAGGGGAAAGCGCAGAAACCGAGGAGGGAACAATTGCGCCCCCCATGTTGACAAAAAGCCCAGGCCTGATGACGAGGAGGGAGACGAAGATCAACCACGGATCGACGGAGTCGTCACTGCTATTACCGGGCTCCCACAAGGAGCAACGAAGTCGTCGCTCAAGGCCGAGGCCAGAAGTCCCTCTACAGACGAGCCTCTACATAAAAGGTTCAAAAAAGACGAGGTCATTACCTTCTCAGAGAAGGACCCAGTGCCACCAATAATACCTCACCAAGACGCTATTGTCATTGAGGCAGTGGTGGCTAATAAGCTCGTCCATCGAATCTTCATTGACAGTGGGGCCTCAGTAAACATACTCTTTAAGGATTGCTTTGAGAAGTTAGGGGTCGAAGAAGCTCATTTAACACCAGCACCAATTCCCCTTAGAAGCTTCGTCCAACAAGAGACGCAAACTGAAGGGATAATTCAACTCCCAGTGACAGTGGGTAAGCACCCATTGTCATCCACCAAGTTCGTCAGTTTTTTTGTTGTGAAGGCGAACTCCCCCTATAACATCATCCTAGGAAGAGATTGGTTGGTTGCAATGAAGTCAATATGCTCGGCGTACCACCTAACGATCAAAATTCCATCGAAGAATGGGGTAATTATAATTCGCGGTGACCAGAAAAGGGCGAAAGAATGCATGCAGATCGCCCTACGAGGTGTTGGGACACCTCAGCATCCGCAAGCATAGCAATTACAGAAATCCGAAGTGTTAGAAGACAACTCTGCATTCTACGAGCCTGTAGGAGCCGTTGTAATGTACGAAAACGACCCCACTAAGGTTATTAAGGTCAGCTTCGCTGGAGGAGCCGAACTTCGCAAGCAAGTTGTCCAACTACTTCGGGAATATAAAGATGTCTTCGCCTGGTCACCACTCTACATGACCGGAGTTTCACCAAATGTTATCACACACCGGCTGAACATTGACCCCGGAGTAAAGCCAGTCCGGCAAAAGCAGCGGGTATTCGCAGCAGACCGGAACCAGGTCATACATAATGAAGTGCACCAACTGTTAGAGGCCCGAATACTCTTCGAGGTCAAGTATCCGACGTGGATTGCTAACCCGGTGATGGTGAAGAAACAAGGAGGAGGTTGGCGAATGTGTATTGACTACACCGATCTAAATAAACACTGCCCCAAAGACTGTTATCCTCTTCCCAACATCGACAAGAAAGTCGAGGCTCTGGTCGGCCACAAGGTTTTCAGTTTCTTAGATCTGTATAAAGGATATCACCAAGTCTTGATGAGTAAAGAAGACGCACCAAAGACAGCTTTCATCACTGACTTCGGCGTCTTTGCATATAAGAAAATGCCATTCGGACTAAAGAATGCTGGAGCTACTTATCAAAGAATGGTGGACAAGATATTTAAGCCCCACATCGGTAACAATGTGGAAGTATATGTGGATGACATTGTCGTCAAAAGCAAAGAGCCAACAACCTGTGTCGACGATCTCAAGATCGTCCTCGGCCTCCTTCGGAAAGCTAACCTGAAGCTGAATCCTGAAAAGTGCACCTTTATGGTCCGGTCTGGAAAATTTTTAGGATGCTGGGTTTCTCGAGAAGGATTAAAGGCTAACCCGTCCAAGGTCCGAGCTGTTCAAGAAATGAAAGTTCCGGAGAAGATTCACGACGTGCACAAATTGACGGGCTGCCTAGCTGCCCTTAGTCGTTTCCTCTCGAAAGCGGCAGAGAAGCAACTCCCGTTCTTCAAGATTCTTAAGAAGAACCCAGTTTTTAAATGGGAAGAGGAACAGAAATCAGCGTTTGCCGACCTGAAAAAATACCTCTCTAAGCTTCCAACTTTGTCGGTCCCGCATGAAGGTGAGATTCTATCCCTATACCTTGCGGCTTCGGATGAGACTATAAGTGCAGTCCTAGTACGTGAAGAGAAACATCGGCAACTCCCGATCTACTTCATCAGCCGAGCACTCAAAGGACCAGAGACGAGGTATCAGCCACTAGAGAAGATCGCACTAGTGTTAGTAAACGCAGCGAGGAGGCTACGACCTTATTTCCAGGCACATCCTATTCAGGTCCTCACTGACCTCCCACTTCAGCAAGTGCTATTGAAGCCTGAAACTTCGGGGAGAATTGCGAAATGGGCAGTAGAGCTGGGTGAGCATGACATCAGCTACTGTCCACGCAGTGCTATCAAAGGCCAAGCCTTAGCTGACTTCCTTGTGGAATCTAAATTTACGGAATCACCGAAGCCACTCGATGCCGCCTCGAATATTGTCAGAGCCGAACCCACAAGTAAGCCACCAAAAGACTGTTGGAAGGTATATGTGGACGGGGCTTCTGGAAAATTAGGAAGCGGTGCAGGCATCATACTTCTCAGTCCAGACGAGCAGGAGATAACCTATGCGCTTCGGTTCGACTTCCCTACCACAAATAATGAGGTGGAGTACGAGGCCTTAATTGTGGGACTTCGCCTTGCTCAAAGTCTTCAAGTACGAGCTGTACAAGTCTATTGTGACTCCCAAGTCATAGTTAGCCATATGCTCGGCACATACGAGGCAAAGGGCGACAGAATGAAGAAGTATCTCCACAAAGCTAAGAGTCTGCAAGAAAGCTTCACCTACTTCGAGTTGGTACGAATCCCAAGAGGAGCAAATACCCGAGCTGATGCTTTAAGCAAATTGGCGTCCTCGTCAACAAGCTCTCCAGTGGAAGAAATCAAACACCGAAGTATAGAAGAAGCCGAGGTCGGCCTCGTAATTGATGATGAAGCACCAAATTGGATGACTCATCTTCGGAATTATTTGGAGAAGGGCGAACTGCCCAGTGACAAGCTTGAGGCAAGAAAGATCTTAAGCAAGTCACCAAAGTACGTTCTACATGAAGGAATTCTGTACAGAAAGTCATACCTTCAACCTCTCCTAAGATGTGTCGGGCCGAACCAAGCAAACTATGCGTTAAGCGAAGTTCATGAAGGTCATGTGGAAGCCACATTGGAGCTCGAGCACTGTCGAAAAAGGTCATGCGCTGGGGCTACTATTGGCCTACCATGTTTCACGACGCAGTCGAACTAGTCAAAAAGTGCCCAAAATGTCAAATCCATGGGACGGTACCGAGACTACCTCAAACCGACCTCGTAAGCATGCAAAGCCCGTGGCCGTTTGTGCAATGGGGAATTGACATCGTCGGACCATTTGATAAAGCTCCCGGACAACTCCAGTTCCTCATCGTAGCCATCGACTACTTCACTAAGTGGGTCGAAGCTGAGCCCTTGGCAAAGATCACAAGCAAGAACGCCCTCAACTTCGTATGGAAGAATGTGGTTTGCCGCTTCGGTGTACCTCGCATCCTCGTTTCGGATAATGGAACGCAATTCACCGATCGGACATTCAGAGAATGGTGTGAAGGGCTTCACATTCACTAAAAGTTCACTTCGGTAGCTCATCCTCAAGCGAACGGCCAAACCGAAGTTACGAACAGAACGATTGTCAAGGGACTCAAAACCCGCCTCGACAAAGCCAAAGGAGATTGGGCCACAATTTACCCCAAGTCCTATGGTCATACCGAACAACTCCCCGGACCTCGAACGGTGAAACGCCTTATAGTTTGGTGTACGGAACCGAAGCAGTGATCCCGGTAGAGATAGGCCTGCCGAGCCCGCGCACTATCAACTTCACAGCCGAAGTCAACAAGGAAGACCTCCAAACCGAACTGGATCTGCTGGAAGAAAAACGAGAGCTCGCCTACATAAGAGAAGCTAAGTACAAGCAACAAGTAGCTCGGTACTACAACCAAAGGGTGAAGTACCAACAATTCCAAGTAGGCGACCTTGTACTTCGGAATAACGAGGTCAGTAAAGCGGAAAGGCTCGGCAAGCTTGAAGCCACATGAGAAGGACCATACCGAGTTGAAAAAGTCCTCGGCAAAGGGTCGTACAAGCTTGCCCATTTATCCGGTGAGCCCTTACCCCGTGCATGACACATTAATCATTTAAAAAAATACTTTGTATAAGTGGAGGAGAGTGATGTCTAGGATCAGTCCATTTAAAGTCGTAGGTGTCAAGAGTCAGTTCGTCTTGTCAGCTGTTTTTCTTTTTTCGGTTTTTTCTTCAATAAAGTTTTATTTTTCCTTCATTATACGATTAAATCTTGCATATCATATCTTGCATGTCTCTCTATTCCACTTATGCTTAGTATTTTGAAACCCTGACGAGGGTAATTTAATAAACTCCACATTGGGAGTAAATTCTAAACGCGCGCGTACCGACCTAACCTTGTTAAAAATAGAAGTTCAAACTGCCTGGGCTTAAAACGAAGGAACAACCTTTGTTAAAAGCTAGGAAGAAGTACTTTTGTTTAAAACAAGGAGGCACCACCTCGGTTAAAAACAAAGATACGGCCTTTGTTTAAAACAGAGAAGAGCCTAAACCTCGTCGGACGACGAGGTCGTGCTAATTAAAGCCTAAACTTCACCTTTGACGAAGTCGTGCTACTCAAAGCCTAAACCTCGTCGGACGACGAGGTCGTGCTAATTAAAGCCTAAACTTCACCTTTGACGAAGTCGTGCTACTCAAAGCCTAAACCTCGTCGGACGACGAGGTCGTGCTAATTAAAGCCTAAACTTCGCCTTTGACGAAGTCGTGCTACTCAAAGCCTAAACCTCGTCGGACGACGAGGTCGTGCTAATTAAAGCCTAAACTTCGCCTTTGACGAAGTCGTGCTACTAAAAGCCTAAACCTCGTCGGACGACGAGGTCGTGCTAATTAAAGCCTACACTTCATCTTTAATGAAGTCGGGCTACTTAACCCTAAACCTCGTCTTTTGGCGAGGTAATGCTCATTATGGCCTACCTTTGTATAATACAAGGAAATATATCTATGTTAAAACAAGGTAAAAGGCTAATATGAGTACAGAAAATTCCGTTTTTATTTCAAAAATGGAAGAGTACAATACATGGTGATTAAGACGAGCTCGAAGGCTTGGGTTTGCTAAAACTAAGCCATCTTGTAGGAAAATCACCATCGGAGTTGAAATTTAAAACATCATCTATATTAAAGTGGCCTCGACCTCGTTCACCACTACCTCGTCCTCGACTCCGACCCCTACCCGGTTGAAGGCTCCAACCTCGACCTCGTCGAGCCAATATTTGCCGTTCTTGTTCATAAATCTCTTTAGAATGCCGCGTATATCTCATGTCTGATCGATCCGCGGGAGTCGACGATCTCGAGGGATCAGTGGTAGTGGATGAACTTGAAGGATGAGAGTCTTTTCCCAGTCGAGCAGCCAACTTCGGACGCCGAGCTAGAATCACATCGTACATACTAGCTATTCGCTTCAGCTCAACCATCTGATCTTTGAGTTGCCAGGAGTCCGCCCCGTATCTTTCATGGTAATCCACCGGGCTGCGATTTCTGTTACCTTTGCATCAACTTCGGCAATGGTTTTCCCGCCACTTCGGCGGACAATGGCCTCGTATTCAGCATGCTCCTCGGCGATCCTTATAGATTCTTCCTTCATGGCATCATACTTATCTCCAAGCTCTAAGAGCCGAGCTTGAAGCTCGTCATTTTTGATTTGAGCGGCTCTAAGTCTCACGTCGGCCTCGTCCTGGATATGGTTAGCTTGGTCTCTCAAACGAAGAGCTTCGACATCCTTAGCTTCAAGAGCCCGTAATAAGTTGTTGATTTGAGCTATGTACGGGAATGCATCAAAAATAGTGGGGGAAGACTACAACGCAAAGAAAAAAAGTTTCAATTAAATGTTGAAATTTTATTATGCCACAAAGGCGAAAGTCAAGCGACATCCTACCGATGCCGCAGTACAAAAGCCTTACAAAAAAAAAAAAAAAAAAAAAAAAAAAGAGAAGAGAGAATGTACAGAGGTGATCAACTGACCACTTCGGCATTCTCCTCATTCTGCCTAGGGGCCTGGCCTCCGTCAGCATCGCCTTCCTCCTCGGCCTCCTCTCTGCCTCGGCCAGCATCGTCAGCCCCGGGCTCAGCAGTACGGTTGAGGTCGGCAATCAGCCCTTCCAACTCCTCATCCCTGTCAACTGGCCATCCTTCCACCACCTCGGCAGTCAACACAGTAGACGACGAGGCTAAGCTGTCCAGCACGGTAATGCTTTTAAGGCCTTCCACCAGCGCCTCAGCATACGCGCGGTTGACAGCCGCATTTGACATCTCCTGATATCCGTACTTGGCCTTGTCCAAGTTCGGAATATCAGAAGCGATGTTGTCGATAACGTCGCTAACTGCACGAGTGTTTAAGATGGTGGCGACCTGCCCGGCCAGCTCCGAGAATCTTTCAGAGCGGAAGAGCCTCTCCGTATAAGACCGAAGCAGCGACCCCTGCATGGCTACCGCCTCGGCCTCCTGTCGCTTCGCCACCTCTGCCTCGGCCTTCCACATGGCCGCCTCTCTCTTCGCTGACTCAGCAGCGTCCTTTGCCGATTCCACTGCAGCCCGTTCTGCCGACACCCTAGCTTCGGCCAATGCCAATCGGTTGACGAGGCCGCCCTTCTCATTCTCTAGATCGCGCTGAACTCAGACCACCTTGTTGAAGCGGTCGACCCCAGCGGTCAGGAAACTGCTTAATTCCGAGGTAAGGTCGCTCAGCCTCGCCACCATGTCCTCGGCACCCTATATAAACACACGTTAGCGTTGAAAAATATATAATAATGAAATGCCGAAGTACATCTGTAAGTGTGATACTACCTCGGGAAATGGCCGAGGCTGATTCACCAGTTCTCCAAAACCCTGGCGTCCAACACCGCCAGATAACCGGACTGCAGTAACTGTGCAATCCTCATCTCCAGTCGGAACAGCAACAACCGACTTCTGCTGTTTTGTTTTTCGAATGAGAGGTCGCTCCGGAGGGGACCCCATTGGTGAGGAACCTAGTCCGCTCTCTGTTCGTTCCGAAGAAACCTCGGATGCTGACTTTTCGGTAGTACTCGACCTTGCCCTCTTCTTACCAAGAAGTTTCACTGTAGAAAAACAGTCAGAACCTCATCACAATGAAACAGAACACATAAAACAAAGAAACGGACCAAGTGGAGCCTCACCCTTCACCGGCTCAACCATGGAGTCTGGATCATAAGGGCTCAGCCCCGCCATAGCAAGATCGGCCTCACTGAATTCTTCATCAACGAGGCTAGTCAACACTTCATCAAGCACACCGAACTTTTCTTCGGTGCCTTGGTTCCTCAATTTACCCACATTCCAGATGAAATGTGGGACCTCACCGAACCGACAGAAGAAGAACTTCGACTGCCAGTTCGGGATTTTTGACTTCGTCTTCACTCGAAAGCCAAGACGGGGTGACAGATAATACCACCCATTGTAGGAATTAAATTGAAAATATTTCAGGATCAGCTCTACTGACAGGCTGACCCCGTGACGACTACTAAGTATGCCTAAAGTAGTAAGCTGCCTAAACGAGTTCGGCGTTATTTGCGCTAGAGGAATGCCGAACTTCCGAAGAAGATCGGCAAAAACAGGGGGGAGGGGAAGACGAAGACCATGGCATAAGCAATCTTCGTAGATAGTTACGAAGCCAACCGGAGGGTTGGACGCCCTATCCTCCGGCCGAGGTACTAACATCTCTATCCAATCAGGAAATAAATAATTTTTTGCAATTTTCAAAATTGCAGAGGAATCTAGGGTTGAAGAAAATTTTGACACTGTTCCGACCGAATCACGGGGAGAAGCAAAAACTACCCTACAATTCGACAGAATGTCCGACTCTACAGTATATACATCTACCTCTATATTTTCCGGCAAATGAAATACCGGCGGCGACATAGACCTGTCGCCCGAATTCTGACTACCACTACCGCTAGACTCGCGCATAAAAGAAGAGGAAGCCATGGACTTACTTTTTAAGCAATGGAAGGCTGTGATGACAACAAATGGGTCACTAGATTCTGGTGTAACACTGACGGCAGCACTGCAAGCGTGAAGGAAGAAGATGAATTGCCGAAAATTTTTAGGGTTCCAAATTTCAAAAATGTTGATTGTGGCGTCTGAAAAAAAGTTTTAGTAACTTTCCGCCTACTTTATCGGGACCCCAAACGGTGCATTAAATGCAACTGACACATCACGTGTTAGACCTCATCCTAATGAGACGGTTCACATTCCGACTTCGTCGAAATCCAATTTCCGAAGGGGCAATGTGAATTCCAATTCCACCTCGTCTTAACGAGGTGGCAAGCATTCCGACTTCGTCGAAATTCAATTTCCGAAGAGGCAATGCAAATTTTATAACCACCTCGTTTTAACGAGGTGGCAAGCATTCCGACTTCGTCAAAATTTTATTTCCGAAGGGGCAATGTGAATTCCAATTCCACCTCGTCTTAACGAGGTGGCAAGCATTCCGACTTCGTCGAAATTCAATTTCCGAAGAGGCAATGTAAATTTTATAACCACCTCGTTTTAACGAGGTGGCAAGCATTCCGACTTCGTCGAAATTTTATTTCCGAAGGGGCAATGTGAATTCCAATTCCACCTCGTCTTAACGAGGTGACAAGCATTCCGACTTCGTCGAAATCCAATTTCCGAAGGGGCAATATGAATTCCAATTCCACCTCGTCTTAACGAGGTGGCAAGCATTCCGACTTCGTCGAAATTTTATTTCCGAAGGGGCAATGTGAATTCCAATTCCACCTCGTCTTAACGAGGTGGCAAGCATTCTGACTTCGTCGAAATCCAATTTCCGAAAGGGCAATGTAAATTTTATAACCACCTCGTTTTAATGAGGTGGCCAGCATTCCGACTTCGTCGAAATTTTATTTCCGAAGGGGCAATGTAAATTTTATAACCACCTCGTTTTAATGAGGTGACCAGCATTCCGACTTCGTCGAAATCCAATTTTCGAAGGGGCAATGTAACTTTCACTACTCATGCTTCACCTTTCTACCCCAGCTCACACCCTCACTTCCATATCTTTTTTTTGGGGGGGGGGGGGATGTGATAGGATATGGCCTAGCCACTAGGCCCAAACATCGAGCCCAATATAATTGGGCTCCGACTGTCAAGCTCGGCCTATGCAGCTCGGCCCACTTAAGAGCCTTACTTGGCTCGGCCCAAACAGCCCACCTAGGCCGAATCCACTTTGGCCCACCTCAAAGGAATCTCTACACCAAGGCAACTCCTACATCGACTACAATTCAAGCTCCACAAGAGATATAGAAGCTCGGTGTTTATCCAGTAAAGGAGGAGATCAAGCCAAAGAGTCCTAATAGGAAAAGACTTATAATCCTAGTCGAATTCCGTATGTAAACACTTATAAATAGGGGTTTAGAATAGGTTGAGAGGGGAGAACAATCTTGTAATCACTACTCATACAAGCAATAAAGATCTACACTCTTTCCGCCCGTGGACGTAGATCTATTCCGATAGATCGAACCACGTAAACCCCTTTGTGTTCCGTTTATTTTCGTGTTTGTTAAATCCCAGTTTTCGTGCATTAACTATCTTGCGAAAATAAGATCGATCACCACTCTTGCTAGAAATGCTTACAATAATCTGTTAGTTATGAAGTGTTTCGAAATTTGTGGTTGGGTAAATGTATTCCGAGATAATAGTTGGCGAGGAATTCTTCCTCACCTCTTGCATTACATGAGTAACAGGTCAAATGCTGATGATGTATTGAAATCAAAGTATGAAATGGCCGAGTATAAGATATAATGCAAGATGGACCATGTTACAGTATATACTTGTTGATAATATGTGTGGAAGTCGAATAATATTAACTGCAAGGCACTAAGTTTGGCTGATGAAAGTTTCGTTCAGAGGAATTCTCCTCCATCATAATCATGAGATGAATGTCATAGATTTGGATCAAAGTTGGAATCTACGGCAGTAAAAGATATTCAATGGAAATCCTTGTCCTCATAAACTGGAGCACATGGGAAAGATGATTGCCAAAGGCTGCAAAGGGCTGCCACTTGCTATCACACTGAAGCTGTGTGGGAGCATATTGCAGAAAACATGAAGACTTAAATCAATTTTGAAGGGAAGGAGCATCTTCTTAAGATGCTATCTCTGATTTACACATACATTCCTCATTATCTGAAACCATGTTTCTTAAACTTGGGAGTTCTTCCAGTAGAACACGAGATACGTGTTTCCAAAATCATCAAACTGTGGGTAGCTGGGGGGATTTGAATGAAACTGTGGGTAGATCTTATGATTTTTCTTTTTAAACGATTTTATGATATTTTTTTCTCATCATCTTTTGTAATAATATCAAAAGATCCAAAATTCTCTAGTGTTACCTTTTTTCTTGGGAGGTTGTTAGCTAACAAATCTTTGAGGATTTCCTTGTTTTCTGAAATGAGTTTGATATCTCTAATTTATGAGTAGATTATAGTTTAACTACTAACTAGTTTCTTACAATTTCTCAAACTTATGGAATCTATGTTTATTTTATTGATTATTTCAAACTTTTCTAGTTTCTTTTCTCATAAGCAATAAGCAGGTGTATGAATTTATCTCATTATTTGAAATTGCTTATGTTGGCGTTGGATAAAATAACTGTGAGATATGAATAGACACCTATAGAAAAACACAAAAATTAGATAACAAAAGTTTGATAGGAAATGCATTTTTCGAAAAGAAGTGGAAATTGAAACTACTACTCAGAGTATAGAAATTGAAAAATGAACCTCTATTACTGGAATTTATTTGAGCATACCCATGACTTCACCTTCCTCAACTCGTGGATTGGATTTTGTTAATCGTACAATGAGTACGGGCGCGATGAACTGTCCCTTAAAAATCTCCAACTATAAAAGTGCAGAACCAGCATGTGTGTTTTTACTTCGACAATGGACCTGAAAAGAGAAAAAAATCACATGCGTATAATTTAAATTCGGACCAATGATGTAAGTGATTTTCAAAACAACTTATAAAATCCAAATAATATTTTGAAAACAATTAACTTTGTACCTTTACCCCACAGAGCCTCAATCTGTTTTACTGAGCGCCACAGAGAGCCATTTGTCTTATCCGTCAGTATTTCTTTGAGTGTTGAATTTCTGCCATCTCATACGGGACCTCTAACATACTCGAACAGCGGCGAAGCACTAGCCGCGAGAGCCTTGGGAAGTGACTACTTTTAGTAATCCAATTCTCCAGGTTGGATTCCTCAATCAACAAGATCGAAAGCCGAGAGAATCCTCCTTCACTTGTTTCCCATCTTTCGCCAACGCAAGCATGGTTTCTTAGTTTGAGCATCTCAAGATTAGGCAATGAAGCAACAATTTTCATATCCTCCCAAGAAAGTTGCAGACCACGCAAACTCAACTTTTCAGTGTTGGAGGAAAAGCACAACCTGTAAAATGTGTCTGTAACTTTAAGTGCTCAAGTTTCTGTAGGTATATAAGATTGTGGAGCTCATAATTTTCCACCACATCTGTCAACTTCTGGGTATAGATGAGATTCAGCTTTTTCAAGCTCGGGATTGTTTTGAGGATCTCTCTCGAACATACAAGATCTACTACTTTTGAAAGTGTTTGCAGACTTTCTTGAGGAGCAGATGTTGGTTCTTTTTTATTGGGAAACTTGAAACGAATCAAATAGAGATGCCTTAACCACGGCATCCTCCAAATCCCCTCCGGCAACTTGTCAAAGACTCCGTCTTCTTTGTCATGCCAAATGATTAAGGTTTGAAGATTCTCAAGGTTTGAAATGGCTTCTGGAATATTGGAATTACAATCGAAAGCTAGATATCTTAGATGGAATAGCTCAAATATTTCGTCAAATATATAGTAGCTCGCAACACCTAAAAGATCCAGTATTCTTAGCAGTTTAACATTTCCAATCCAGCATCTAAGATCTAGTGTACCATACTTCAAATATAAGAGTAGAGTACGAATGGTTGAGCCATAAACACCTCTAAGCAAGTCATCACAATAACTTAAATTACTTACACGCCGGCACGACATCATAATTTCGTTGACCTTCAACCGCGGTGAGTCGAAGTGAAGATTGAAATTATCTATATGAGCTTGTCTTAAGGACGTACCTCGAATGAGATCATGGACAGCGATGCTCCTTATTCTGCCATTAGACTTCCTCCTGTGAACAGAAACAAGCCTTCGCTTGAAAAGATCCTCCACATACTCTTGCCCCGTCTCTTCAAGACTTTTATATCCACTTTCATTCACGAAACCCTCAGCTGCCAACAGTTTTATGAGTCTCGACACGCGTATATAACAATCTTCTGGAAAAATTCCCAAATACAAGAAACACGGCCTCAAATGATGAGGCAAGTATATGTAACTTAGATGTAATATCGCATAAAGTTTGTCCCCATCTTCTTCTTCAGAAGCAATCTTGATGTTTTCTGAAACATCTTCCCACGCAGCTTCAGTCTGATCAGAAGCCAATATTCCTGAAACCACATCAATGGAAAGCGGATGCCCTCCGCAGCTTCTGGAAATCGTCTTTCCTATGGGTTTCAATTGAAAAGGACAAGGATCCCCTCCAAATATTTTCTCCTCAAGTAGATTCCAAGTTTTATCCTCATCCAACAAACTCATCTCATGAATGTGGTCGGCAGACTTTGCCAAGTCAAATGATCTTGTGTTTAAGATAATTCGACTTCCATTTTCATAATCAGGTAACATCATCTTTAGCCTTTCCATAACATTCAAACTCCATACATCATCTACCGTAATGAGGAACCTCTTTTGGCCTAAGATTTGTAATAACCTTTCAACGAATTCATCCTCTGAACTTGATCTACTAAACTCTGCTTTCATAGAGACCAGGAGTTCTTCAATCATATGCGCCCATGTATTTTCTCTGGTAACTGTGGCCGATGCGTGGACATCAAAATGCTCCACAACTAATGGATGAAAGTAAGCCTTTTTGGCCAGAGTAGCCTTTCCCATACCTCCAATTCCACAAATTGCAATTACTTCTAGTGCAGCTGAGCCTCCACGAAGTAGAGAAATTATTTCCATTACTTCATCGTTTGAACAATCATCGGTTTCCATGCGCCTCCTTCCCTTCACATTATTGACGATTGATTCGATTTCCTCGGTTACTCTTTCTAGTTCATCAAAACTATAACGGGCTTCGTACTTCCCCTTTTCGACCTCAGATTTCGGTGATCCATCAGTTGATTTCAGCAAGGAATCTGACAGTAAAAGCTCAATGATTTGTTCTGCTCTATCTGTAACCTCCCTGATTGTTTCTTCCCAATTGTTGACTCGATCTGAAAAGCCTTCAATAAACGAGTGCAGGAAAGAAGTGTGTTCATGGATGGATATGATTTGACTTTTGAATTGAGGGGAAATCGAACTTTGATGATGATTGAGGAGGATATGTATTGTCTGTAAAGCGAAGCAACAGAGTATTTCATCATATTTTTATATATTTAAGTTAGTATTAATCATTTTTATAATTATGCTTTATATTCATAAATTTGAGTTTTCAGTTTTTGCTTTTTAGGTGAAATACTTATAAGTAGGTTTAATTATTTTGTAATAAGGATTTATAGTGTTTTGTTTTAATTTTAACCAACCATTTTAGTTAGGGTTAAGGAAATTTATAATTATATTTATATAATAAAGCCTAATTATGGAAACAGTCAAATTTTATTTATTTATTTATTTTATCAGACAAATACAACACACTCACACACACACCCGGAGTGACTCGAACTCTCGATCTCTTGGTTGGAGAGGAAGCGTCTTACCAACTGAGTTGCGCTTCATTGCCAAATACAAATATATTGTCCATAATTAATATTACTTATAAAGTTAAAAACACCAACTAACAATTATCAGTCATGAACTAAATAAAAAAACATAACAACGAGAATGCAATAACAAAAAAAGTAAAAGTAAAAAACAAATAGAATATGCCATTTCTTCGAGATTTTGGAGAGAAACCGATAAACAGGGATGGGGTTTTGAGAGGCATAGGGAGAAAGGTAGAGTCAAATCTAGACGCCTGTCGGATTCTTAGAAAATTATAATACTCCCTCCGTCCCATTTTATTAGTTACGAGTTGACTTTGAGTTTGAAGCATTTTTTTTTACGGGATAGTACGAGTGTCTTAATATCCCATAAAAAAAAGAATATTTTAAAATTATATTTTAAAATTTATAGTAAATTTGCCGAAAAAATCAAAAGTCAAATTGTAACTAATGAAATGGGACGGAAGTAGTATTTTATTAGGATAATTGTTCAATTTTATTCACAATAATTTAGAGCTGTCCCTGAGGCTGGGCCAGCAGGGGCGACGGCCTCGAGCCCACCATATCAAGGGTCCATTTTTTTTTATTAATAGTACTAATATATCATGGGCCCAATTTTTTCTCAATATATATATATATATATATATATTAGTCTACTACTTACCCAAATTTAAGGGTCTTTCTTAAGAAATTATTTTTAGGCCTATTACTTCATTTCACTATGGGATTAATTATCTATGATTTGCAATTTATTTAATTATCTATAATTTGTCTTTTGTTGTTTTTCATTTTTTTATATCTTTCTCTCGTTCTCTTTTACCGTCTATACATGCATTAAGAATTGAATTTTTTTTTTTGATATCGTAGGAACCCGTAGCCGCTATCTTCGGTGCGCACTGGGTAAACCTCCGCCCTTGTGCAATAGCCTGCAAACTACATAGGAGAGGTAAACAACACTTGAGAGGACATGTGTGACAGACTCAGATCCATAGAGGCGTTGGCGGGATTGAACCCGTGACCTTTTAGGCACAGGCGTACCGCCCTACCATTAGGCCACCCCTAAGGGGCAATCATCATCAAAGTTCGATTATCTTTTTAATAAATTATACCAAGAGTGCCCTTATTTATTGCTCACATTTGTTTATATTCTCTATTTTTTGAAAAATAAGTTGAATAGAACTATGAAAGAAAGTAATTTGCATGATTTTCCATAAAATAAATTTTCATAAAACAGGCTAGAATGACTATTAAAAAAATGGGAGGGAGTATAAGATGTTAGGAATTTTAAGTATAAAATATTACTCATAAGTAATAAGGTGTTGTATCTTATAAATAAGGTGGAGTATTCAACAACAATTAATAGTAATATTATTTAGGTGTCTTTATTTTATATCTATAAATATTAAAAATATGTATGCTATATCCTTAAATTAAATTATGGTATGCTTGCAAAATTAGTTGATACACCCAGATATCAAAACAAAAAAGGTCGTACAAGTACAAATGTTTTAGGAGTATGTTCTCAAGACATGCAATTTATTTATGTACTTGCAGGCTGGGACGGCTCAGTTGCCTACGGTAGAGTACTTCGGGATGCTTTGAGTAGAAGAAATGGATTGCCAATACAAGATGGTACGTAAACTACACACTTTAAATATTTTCATACATTATATTAATTGTATGATTAAAAATCATTTTAAATTTAGGTCACTATTATTTAGTGGATGCGGGCTATACAAATGGTAAAGGTTTTCTTGCACCCTATAGAGGCCGAAGATATCATCTTATTGAATGGCAGACATGACATCAACCACCAACTCCAGAAGAATTTTTTAATATGAAGCACTCCTCAGTGAGAAATGTTATTGAAAGGTGCTTTGAAATGCTGAAAATGCGTTGGGATATTATTAGAAATTCAAATTTCTATCCAATCAAGCAACAAGGCAGAATTATTATGACGTGTTGTCTACTGCAAAATCACATTAGAGAAATTATGTCTCTTGATCCTATTGAGATCCGTTACACCGGCACTCCTCCAAACGAAGAAGATGCTGAAGTATGGATTGAATTAATAATAAAATGGGATTGATTAATAATTAAAGGAAAAGGAAAAAAAGAAATCATTCTACTAGAAGAGAAAACCAACAAAATGAGAAAAAATGCGTGCACTAGGAGTCGAACATACAATCAGCGGGAAGGAGATGAAAAAAGAGACTGAACCCCCGACCAATTGAGCTAGAGATTAGACTTGTATACATATACCAAAAATATAATACTAATTTTTTTCAGATTCCAGTGGGGCCAGGGACCCCACTGCCCCCGTGGCTTCGCATAGGTGCTACTAAGTACTAATTCTCATCCTCAAAATAAGTGATGGATTTCATGTAAAACCAAAATATCCTTTGCATGACTTTGACTTGCATTATTGTGTAGCAAAATCTCTCTCTCACTCTCTCCCTCTAAATATCTTTCCTACTTTGTCTCCTCTACTCCAAAGCTGCCCTGTTACTGTTCCGATCTCTGAGTACATCTCACTCTTAGGCCGCCCACAACGCGCCGGAGTGAGCGCTCTTCCGCCGAGGCCGATCTCGCGAGCGCTCACCCGTGCACGTTGTGGCAAGAGAGATCGGTCAGCGGGTGTGCGCGGCTCCACAATGAGATCGGTCGAAGCTTGCTGACGTCATGCTGACATCAACAAGCCAATTTTTATTTATTTTTTATTTTTTATCGCCGAAAATCGGCGAAAAAATAAAAAATAAAAAATCGAAAGAGACGTTGGGTAGCCGTTGTGTAGCCGTTGGCTCCCAACGGCTACACCCAATTCATCCCTATAAATTGATGCTCAACATTTGTGGTTCTTCACCATATTTTCTTCTCCAATTTCTTGTTTTCTTGCTTCAATTTCTTCTCCAATTTCTTGTGTTCTTGCTTCAATTTTCTCCTAAAAAAATGTCGGATCCAATGGAGAACGAGTTCAACACGTGGTACGGAAATTATGCTAGCAACTATGGAGCACCGGCGCCGTCGCCCCCACCTATCTCGGAGGAAGCTCCCATTCCGCCGCCGGTCCTCGGTTTCGGCGCCTACGCCACGGCTCCTCCTTTATTTGAGGGCTACTCTTTCGGATCGTATCGACCATCTCCGCCGGATCCTCATTGTTTTACAATGCAAGGCTTGGAGACGATGAACCTATCCGCCTCCTTCGAAAGCGTTTCCAACGTCCCCGCTCCTTCACCGTCGAAAGGAAAGGGGAAGGCGAAATCAAAGGCCAAACAAGATGATTCCGAAGGGGCCACTCCTACAAATAGGCCACCCGTCGCCTACTCTCCCGAAGAAACGGCTGCCATCGCGTTTTGTTGGTCAGCCATATCTCAAGATCTGAGAAAGGGTGTCGACCAAAGCGGCACCCAATTTTGGAAGCGCATCGAGCACATGTACAACACGCAGAAGAAGCCCGACGATGCCATCGAACGAGACTTTGTACAGTTGAGGTTGCATTTTTCAAGAGCTCAAGGGAAGATCGCACAATTCAACGGCTTCTACCTTCAATGCAAGGAGCAATGGCCAAGCAGTTCGAAAGACGACGACATCTACGACGCTGCCGCCAAGCTGTACTACAAGAAGAACAACAAGCAGCACTTCGTTTTGAAGGATGCTTGGGTTGTCCTGCACCAGCTTCCAAAATTTCAAGCCGTCGGCTCTGATAAGCGCCAAAAAGGGCTTGACGGATCGTCCAACTCTTCTAGGTCCGAGGATGGTGATAACTCCTTCTTCAGCCGTGAACGGCCAATTGGGAGGACTGCAGCGAAAGGAAAGGGGAAGGCTACTGAAAGTGCTCCAAGTGCTCCTCTACCAAACCTTCCGGAGGATAAAATCGTCAATCTTCTCGACGCCACTGCGGAAGCAAATCGAGATTTCTCGGAGTGGGCAAAGAAAAGACAAGCGTATGAAAAAATCAAATCACTCAAGACGTATCTAAAGCTGAAGGAGAAGGATACGAGCAAGATGTCGCCTGCGGATTTGGAGGAACATTTTCCATATTGGAGATGTTGCGAAAATTAAATGATATTTAGATGTTTTTTTAATTTCAAGTAATTTGTAGTTTTTTTTTTAATATTGTAATGTCTAGTAGTATTTAAATTTAATAAATAAAAATTATTTCAAATTTTGTGATTTATATTTAAGTTTAATAAATTGAAATAGTAATATAAATAAAAAATTTAAAAACAAGAAATTAAAAAAATAATAATAATAATAATAAAATATTAGGAGAGATCCCGGAGATATCACGTGCATTGGGGATCTCTCCGGGTGTGCTCTCTCCCACCGGAAAAGTATGAGAGATCACCAAAATTGGTAATCAACATTGTGACTAGCCTTAAGATTAAGAAATGGCTTATGTAGCTCTTTGTAGGAATTATGTATCATTGGTGTTCTTACTTGTGGCATATGCCTTTTGATTTTTGTTGAAGGTAGAAATTGGATCTCTGTTGTATCTGTGTATTCTGTGGAAGAGTGAACAATAGCTCTGATGTATATGTTTAATCGGTACCCCTGGTACCCCTCCTTTTGAAATAAAATTCTTTTATCCGACCAAAAAAAAAAAAAAAGAAATTGGATCTCTGCTGCTTTCCACTATCCCTCAACTATTCCAGCCACCATATCAGACCTTCAGGATTTCCTCAGCTTAAATTTTGTATGATTGAGAAATCAAACTTTAAGCACTTTCCAAGACTCCATTATCTGGTGCTCTATCTTTGTAAGCATTTATTTGAGAGAGATTCTAAATGATATTGAAGAAATTCTGACTGTCGAGCTAATATCGGTCAAACGGGTGCACAAGGATCGGCATATCTTGGCAAATGAATCCCTTCAAGTGCGGGTTGTGAGGAAGGTACAAGTTTTGGCTGTTGATCATTGTAACAAAGTTTTGGCTACATAGCTATTTTATGCACTGATTTATCTATTTATTCTTTAATTTTCCAGTGCTCCTCAATATTGCTGTGCAAATCTCCACGGATGACTTAACAAACAACCTTTTCCCACAAAGACATGTGTGCTAGGATGACCAAATGCAGGTGCTGCACTTTCAAAAATATTTAAAACTATTTTACTGCAGTGTTATTTATGATATAAGTTGTCATTCGTAGTTGTGGGGATTAAATTAAATTTTATCTTAACTAAATCGTAATGTAAAAGGGTGTGTACATCAGCATCTAAGAGAAAAACTATTTCATTTTTTTTCATACTCTAATTTTGGTTGTTATATACTACAGTATTAATGTTTATTTTTGTAATAACTACTATTGGTGAAGTAACTTTGTTTCCTATCATTTGTCCAGAACTTGGAGACTTAGCTCCAAAAGCTAGCACCAAATTAGCTGATCCAAAAGATCAGAAATATCAGCCGGCAGTTTCCCTCTTCTTTTTGTCGCTCATATTATTACTCGCGACATTCTCACTTCAAATTTCATTCCACACTCTCTGCATTCCAACTAGGCCTGTTTTTCTTTTTCATTTCTTATCATCTCTCTCCAAATTCTGAAAGGAATGGCTTATGCTGCTGTAGCTTCTCTCTCACAAACCATACATCTCATCCTACACTATCATCAACTTTCCATTTCCCTTCAATTCGGGAATCAGATCACATCTCTCCATGAACACATAATCTTCTTGAAGTCATTTCTGGAAGACTGCCCAGATGAAGCCAACAGTTGGGAAGAAATCATCCGTGAGGTTACAAATGTGGCAGAAGATATTATTGAACTTTTACTGTCGGATTCATTGCTTCAATCAACTGTTGGATCTTCAAAATCTAGGTTCAGCAAGAGGAAATGTGAAGTGCATTACGATCTTGGTGAGCTGGAAAGAGTAATAAAGGAAATCGAGTCCATCGCTACAGGAGTGAGGGGGAGACACAAAGAAGCAGCAGATGGTTCCAGCGATGACTTGATGCAAATAATTTCTCGACTTTGCAAAGACGAATTCTCTTGGCGAAAAGTCATAGCGATTGTTGGAAGGGGAGGCGTTGGTAAGACTACTCTTGCTAGAAATGCTTTCAACCATCCAACAACTGCAGAGCATTTCAAGATTCGTGCTTGGGTGACGGTGACTCAGGATTTTAGTAGGCGCAGATTTGTTTCCAGCCTCTGGAGGTCCATGAATATGACGAATGCTGATGATATGTTGAGGTCGGAGTATGAACTATCTACAGATATAGAGAGATTCTTGAAGGAGAAAAGGTACCTTATCGTGCTAGATGATGTATGGAGTTGTGATGTTTGGGACACTTTCAGTAAAAGGTTCCCTGATCAGAAGATTGGAAGTCGATTAATACTTACTACAAGGCATCAAAGTGCTGTGGCTATGGCTATTATGAACTTTAATGAGTACTCTAATCGTTATACTTATATTCATGAGATGAATGTCATGAACTTCGATCAAAGTTGGAATCTACTTGGGCAAAAAATATTTAAAAGAAATCCTTGCCCTCCTAAATTGGAGTTCATGGGAAAGATGATAGCTAAAAGCTGCCGAGGGCTGCCACTTACTATTGCGGCGGTTTCAGGAATTCTAGCCTTCAATTTGACTGAAGCTGCGTGGGAGGATATTGCTGAAAACTTGAAAACTTCAATCAATTCTGGAGATGATGAGCATATTTTTCAGATATTGTATCTGACTTACACAAGCTTACCTCATCATTTGAGACCATTTCTCTTGTATTTGGGGATTTTTGCGGTAGGTCATGAGGTACGAGTCTCAAAACTCATCAAACTATGGGTAGCCGATGGTTTCTTGAATGAATGTGGAAATTATAAAAGATTAGAAGAGATCTGTGAAGAGTATTTGGAAGATCTTGTTAAACGAAGTCTTGTTTATGTCAACAAGAGGAAGTCCGATGGCAGAATCAAGAGTTGTAGCATCCATGATCTCATGAGAGAGATGTGCTTAACACAAGCCCATGTCGACAATTTCTTTCATGTCAAGAGGTTGGCTCAGGAAGCCCAAGCTACAAAAAAGCATGAGCGCCGTGTGAGCATTCAGGATTGTGATCTTAATTTGCTTAAAAATGTTTATGGCTCAACCATCCGTACCATGATATGTTTGGAGGGCAATCAACAAGTTCTTCAACAATCATTGGGATATTTTAGATTGCTCAGAATACTAGATTTGTCAAATGTTTACGACCTCTTTAAAGAATATGATTTCCCGGACCAAGTATTTGAGCTATTTCATCTAAGGCACCTTGCTTTCGGGTATAACTTCAACATTTCAGAAGCCATATCGAACCTTGAGAATCTCCAAACTTTAGTCATTTATCCAAGGAGGCGTCATCAGAAGATTGTTAAGTTGCCTGTGGAGATTTGGAAGATGCCACAGTTGAGGCATCTTGTCGTGGTCTCCTGTGAATTACCATGTCAAAAAGAGGCAATGATTCCTCTAGAAAATCTGCAAACGCTTTTGAAAGCTGTGGATCTGACATGTTCTAAAGAGACCTTGAAAATGATGCCAAACTTAAAAAAGTTGTGTATCACCTTCATGCCATAGAGAGATCCAGGAGAGGATTATCGGCTACACAATCTCATATATCTGAAAGAACTTGAAGTTCTGAAGATTGAGGCATCTAATCATCCTAAGCTTCATAGGATCGGCCCTCCTCCTTTTCATCCGACATTGAGGAAGTTGAGTTTGAAAGGTTTGGGAGTTCCATGGGAGGAGATGAAGACTGTTGCTTCACTTCCTAATCTTCAAGTGCTCAAACTACGCTTGCATTGGCAACACATGGGAAACAAGTGAAGGAGGATTCTCTCAACTCACCTTTTTGCTCATTGACGGATCAGGTCTGAAGCACTGGATTACTAGAAGTACTCACTTTCCAAACTCAAGTGCCTATTGCTACATCACTGTTGGTGTATGTCGGAGGTCCCTCATGAAATCGGAGAAATTCAGACACTTGAGTCAATCCAGGTCGATCGTCTGAACAAGGTTCAATTACAGTCAGTCAAACGGATACAACAGGATCGACAGAGTTTGGGAAATGATTGCATTCAGATTCATAAAATGTGAAAAGGATGTCTAGTGTTCGTCTTTGTTACACAGTTTGTGGCTTTTGATTCTTGTCTATCTCTACCGAAAGATTTAAAGCTTTTTAATGCTGTAATTTTAAAGATTATGTTGTGTAAAGGTACACAGTTGATTGTTTTCAAAATATTATTTGGATTTTACTTGTATTAACAAGTTCTTGGTGTTTTGAAAATCACCTTTATCACTGGTACGTTTCTAGAAGACTATCAATATGAAGCCAACAGCTGGGAAGAAATCATCCATGAGGTAACAAATTCAGCAGAAGATATTATCGAAATTCGTGGTTGGGTGACTGTATCCCGAAATAATAGCTGGCGAGGAATTCTTCCTCACCTCTTGAGTTCAACGAGTAACAGGTCGAGTGCTGATGATGTATTGAAATCAAAGTATGACATTGGTCAAAGTACGTATAAGGAATATCTCAAGTGGAAAAAAAGGGTTTCTCATTGTACTAGATAATGTATGGAGTCATGGGGTTTGGAGCATGTTGGAGCATATGTAAGAATTATACTTAATTAATTCTTGCTTTAATCTCTATCACGATAATCCAAGAATACATAATCTTAGCGGAAGCACTAACCTGAAGCCATAATCGAATAATGGGGTAGAAAGAAACTGAAAATACGCAGGCCGTTCTCTAGGGATCAGAATTCTTTTATTTATCTGATTAATTAAATCAGATTATTTACTATTTATAATTTGACCCCTCATCAAATTATAAATACAACTTTTAGTATATACATAATATAATAGCAAAATACATTAAATATATATATATGCCCACAATTATTAGATTTAATCTAACAATCTCCCACTTGGGCAATATATATATTTCCTGATAAATGTACAACTTTACAAGCTCATAACTTGCTATTATACAACGTATATTCTTTAACAATCTCGTCCATCAATTATACTCATATAGGATCAAAGCAGCTTTCGTCAAATGTGTATGACTAAACTCATCAATGGTCACATATATAAATATAATCAAATGACATAGATCAATGGTAGTACATAAATTTCATGCAATGTTAAAATAAACTTTGCACACTACCAACTGGTCCTTCTTAAACTTAAGTGAGGTCACATGACAGAGTAAAAGCACCAAATACTTTATTTCTGATCAGAATAACTAAATACATAAGTGTATGAATTATCCATAAGCAACAAACATACAAACTCCCACTAAACCATGATATCATCTAATGATACAACACCCATACGAGCAACATGCTCATGAAAGACCTTGGGTGGTAAACCTTTAGTAAACAGATCCGCTATCATGGAGTTTGTCCCAATGTGCTCTATAGATATTTGTTTACTCTGCACCTTTTCTTTCACAACAAGGAACTTTATGTCAACATGCTTTGACTTAGAAGAGCTCCTATTGTTGTTGGAATGTAGTACTGCCAACTTATTGTCACAATATAACTTGAGTGGTCTTTCTACATTCTCCAAAATACGTAGCCCTCGTGACAAAATTCTGCAACCATATTCCGTGGTTTGATGCCTCATAGCATGCTACAAACTCTGCTTCCATAGTAGAAGAAGCTACAAGTGTTTGTTTAACACTTTTCCATGATATAGCTCCTCCCGCCAATAGAAAAACATAACCTGATGTAGACTTTAAACTATCTTGGCATCCAGCAAAATCAGAGTCAGAATATCCAACGACCTCCAAATGATCTGATTTCCTGTATGTGAGCATATAATCTTTTGTTCTCTGAAGATACCTCATAACCCTTTTGGCTGCTATCCAATGGTTCATACTAGGGTTGCTTAAATATCTACCTAACATCCCGACAATGTACGCAATATCCGGACGCGTACATACTTGAGCATACATAAGACTCCCAACAGCTGAAGCATAGGGAATCTTTTCCATTTCCTGAATTTCGAGGTTACTTTTTGGGTATTGCTTAAGACTGAATTTATCTCCTTTAGCGACAGGGGTATCACCTGGTCTACAATCTTGCATGCCAAACCTCTTGAGTACTTTATCAATATAGCTCTTTTGCGATAATCCAAGAATACCTCGAGATCGGTCTCGATGTTGAATTCCTAAGACAAAAGAGGCATCACCAAGATCTTTCATCTCGAAAAGCTTCGATAGAAATCTCTTAGTTTCGTGCAATAAGCCTATATCATTCGAGGCAAGCAAGATGTCATCCACATATAGAACCAGAAATATAAACTTACTCCCACTGAACTTGTGATACACACAGTCATCAACAAGATTCATCTCGAAACCAAATGAGACAATCACTTGATGAAAATTGTGGTACCATTGACGAGAAGCTTGTTTGAGTCCATAGATGGATTTGTTTAATTTGCATACCATATTCTTTGGGTCTCCTGACTCAAAGTTTTCTGGTTGCACCATATATATCGTTTTCTCAATGTCTCCATTGAGAAACGCAGTCTTAACATCCATCTGATGTAACTCAAGATCGAGATGAGCAACAAGTGCCATGATTATTCTAAAAGAGTCTTTCGATGAATCGGAGAGAAAGTCTCTGAATAATCAATACCTTCTTTCTGAGTATCGTGCCTTATACCTCTCCACATTACCATTTGCATCCCTCTTGGTTTTAAATATCCATTTACAACCAATTGGTTTTGCACCTTCTGGTAAAGGGACAAGTTCCCAAACTTTATTGTCTTGCATAGATTTATACTCATCTTGCATAGCATCAATCCACTTTTGAGAGTTAGAACTTTTCATGGCCTGATGGAAGTTGATTGGATCATCTTCCACCATTCCATTATCATCCTCATGTTCATGAAGATATATGAAGTAATCATCTGAAATAACATTTTTTCTTTCTCTCGTGGATCTCCTTATTGGCACTTCATTTTGAGGTTGTTGAATTTGTTCTTCAAGAATGGGAGAGTTAACATTTTCTTGTTGAGGTTCTTGATTCACTTCTTGATCAATGACAGGTGACAAAACCTGAACATCGTCAAAAGCGATAGTAGGAATTGAAGTTGAATCCAATTCCTCCTCAAAAGAAATGTCTCTTACTTTATTTCTCCCCCGAAACTCAACATCCTCAAAAAATATTGCAGTTCTCGTCTAAAAAATATTCCGAGTTGTGGGATCATAAAACTTATAGCCCTTAGATCGCTCAGGGTAACCAATAAAGTAGCTGCTCACGGTTTTGGATTCTAATTTCTTTTCATTAGGCCTGTAAGGGCTTGCCTCAGCTGGACATCCCCAAATGTGAAAGTGCTTAAGACTAGGCTTTTGACCAGTCCAAAGCTCATAAGGTGTTTTTGCTGCTGCTTTTGTTGGTACTCTATTTAGAATGTAAGCTGATGTCTCTAATGCTTCTCCCCAGAGAGACTCGGGTAAGGTAGAATGAGCAATCATACTCTTTACCATATCCTTAAGAGTCCTGTTTCGCCTCTCAGCTACACCATTCATGCTAGGTGAACCCGGCATGGTGTACTGTGGGACAATACCACATTCCTCTAGGAATTTAGCAAATGGTCCCGGACGTTGTTCACCTGAACCGTCATATCTTCCGTAGTATTCACCACCACGGTCAGATCTGACTTTCTTAATGGTTTTGCTGAGTTGATTCTCAACTTCAGCTTTAAAGGCTTTAAACACGTCTAAAGACTGAGATTTATCATGAATGAGATATAAGTACCCATAACGCGAATAATCGTCTATGAATGTAATGAAATATTGTTGACCATTCCAAGATGCCGTAGGGAATGGCCCACAAATATCAGTATGAATCAATTCCAAGACGTCTGAAGACCTGTTGGCACCTAATCTCTTAGGTTTGGTCTGTTTTCCCTTGATACAGTCAATGCAAACATCAAAGTCTGCGAAGTCAAGAGAATCTAGAATGCCATCAGACACAAAAAGCTCAACTCTACCTTTTGAGATATGACCTAAGCGCTTATGCCATAATGACGCCGAATTTTCCTTATCTAATTTTTGCTTAGTACCTTGTGATTCCACGTGCACGGTTTCATTATAGGATGCAAGTGTTTCAAGCAAATAAAGGTTGTCATAAGCATTAAGATAACCAGTTCCAACAATATTTGAATTCAAAGACAAAGTAAACTGATTGTTTCCAAATGAACAACAATATCCGAATTTGTCAACAAACAAACATAAATCAAATTCCGTCTAAATGACTGTACAACATAAGTGTCTTTCAAATCCAAATAGAAACCAGTTCCCAATAACAACCTAAAATGCCCAATCGCTTCCACTTCTACCGATTTTCCATCGCCCACAAAGATGTATCTTTCACCATCACTTGGCTTTCGGTAGCTCAGGCATAGAACACTTATGTGAGTAGTAGCACCGGAATCTATCCACCAAGTGTTTCTAGGTACTGAAGTTAAATTAACCTCAGAACAGACCAAAGTAAGAATTGTACCTTTCTTTGCACGCCAAGCGTGATATTTGGCACAATCTTTCTTCATGTGGTCGGCCTTTTTACAAAAGAAACAACCTTGTTCCTTATGTTGTTTCTTTTGAGCTGGACCCTTAGCAGCTTCATTCTCTTGAACCCTTTTCTTGCCCTTATTCTTCGAAGTACTAGCCAAATGAGCACTTTCTATTCTCTCATGCTTCAACCTTTCTTCCTCTTGAACACAATGAGAAATGAGCTCATTAAGAGTCAATTTCTCCTTTTGACAGTTATAACTAATTTTAAATTGGTTAAACTGTGGAGGAAGCGAAACCAAAACCATAAGAACGAGCAAATCCACAGAAAGCTCGATCTTAAGTGCCTTAAGTTTTGAAGCAATATGGAACATCTCCATAATGTACTCCCTTACATTTCCTTGACCTTTATACCTCATTGACATCAAAGAAGATAGAAGTGATGTCATCTCAATCTTATCATTTTTCGCAAAATGTTTCTCAAGTTTGTCAAGGAAATCTTTGGCTGTAGTAATTTCCTCAGAATCAGGGCCCCTAAAGGCATCCGGAATGTTGTGCTTCATGATCATTAGACTCATGCGATTAGAATGATCCCACCTCTCAAATTCCCTTTTATTATCAGGGGTGCTTTAGTGCATGTTGTTCTTCCCTAAATGCAAGGTCTAGATCCATACAGCCAAGCACAATCATTATGTGCCTTTTCCATTCCTCAAAATTCGTCCCATTGAGCATGAGAACATTATTGATGTTAGACGATATTGAAGCAGCTAAAGATGAACTTGCTGAATTAGAACAAAAGAAATGAAAACAAAACTCACATCAATATGCATAATTAAACAATAGATCCAAAATAATGGCTAAACCCATCTCAAGATACCAAACACAACATTAATATCAAATCTTTGGATAGTAATATTAACTGCAAGCGGTACTCTTGTTGTAGAGATCAAATATTGACAATAAGTTATGTCAAACAATAGATTAATCTTTGGACCAATATATTGTTCACATATAATGCTTTATAATTGTCACATATTCATCATCACAAATGTGTATATAACTCTGCCAGATATTAATTCACCTTTGGGTCAATTAATAAACGCATGATTTACAAACACACAACCATCTTTATGATTTAAAGAAACTAATCTACACAACAGAGGTCACTTTGGCGATATTTTGTTTCAATCAGTTTATTTAAATAACAAAATCAAAAGCATACAACCGTTGGGAGAGGATCCTTAAGACGTGAATTAAAATCTATCCCAAAAAGGAGAAGATCCTTAAGAAATTAATTCTGTCTATCCCAACAATATGCTTTCCGAATTCACAATACGTAATACTACACAAAATATGAATATGAATTCGTAAATGCAAAAGGGATCGCATATAATGTAATAAATCATGTCAGATATTATCAATATTCCTTATATCTGCTGATTCAACAAACATGATCTTGAAAGACTGCGAAACAATACAATCCTAAAAGCACTAATTCAAAAAACACTTCTCTCAATATGCGAGCCAATTGAATTAATTAAACAAAATAAATTCAACAAACCCACAATTGCATCGCCGACATGGAATTCATAAGATTTGATATTAAGCCAAGTCACTACAGTACACCATATACAGAAAAAAACTTGGAAAGTGTGTACAACAATCTAATTTTGTTGAATCGTGCATCACCATATAGAATTATGCACCTAATTATATTATGAAGTTTCGCATAACCACCGCACGCATACATTAATAGCGAAATTCATGATTGCACAACAATCCCGAACAATTCTCAGAGAATCATATATAGAGTGGCTTTGATACCACTTGTAAGAATTATACTTAATTAATTCTTACTTTAATCTCTATCATGATAATCCGAGAATACATAATCTTAGCGGAAGCACTAACCTGAAGCCATAATCGAATATCAGTGATGTTCTTTAGTTCTTCTGATCTTTCAAAAATACGACCTCAGAATCTGTATGTTTTCTTTGATGGGGTAGAAGGAAACTGAAAATACGCAGGCCGTTCTCTAGAGACCAGAATTCTTTTATTTATCTGATTAATTAAATCAGATTATTTACTATTTATAATTTGGCCCCTCATCAAATTATAAATACAACTTTTAGTATATACATAATATAATAGCAAAATACATTAAATATATATATATATGCCCACAATTATTAGATTTAATCTAACAGCATATACTTTTTGATAATAGGTGCGGAAGTCGAATAATGTTAACTACGAGCGAGACACTTAAGTTTTCAACCATCCAACCTTATCGTACTAGATGATGTATGGAGTCGTACGGTTTGGGACACGTTCAATTCAACGTTCCCCCATGAGGAGCTTAGAAACCGGATAATATTGACTGCAAGGTACCCAAGTGCGGTTAAGATCAACCCTTATACCTCTTATATTCATGAGATGGATGTCATGAATTTTGATCAAAGTTTGAATCTGCTTCGGCAAAAAATATTTAAAAGAAATCCTTGTCCACCTAGATTGAAGTACATGGGGAAGATGATCACCGGAAGCTGCAGAGGGCCGCGTAGGAGGATATTCTTACTATTGCAGTTGTATCGGGAATTCTTGCCGTTGATCAGACTGAAGCGGCGTAGGAGGATATTGCAGAAAACATGAACACTTCAATCGATTTTGAAGATGACAAGCATATTTTTCACACACTTCTTGAGTTACACTCACTTGCCTCATCATTTGAGACCCTTGCTCTTATATCTGGGAATTTTTCCGAAATATCACATGATAAGAGCCTCCAAACTCGTCAAACTATGGGTGGCAGAGGGCTTTCTCGAAGAGCGTGAAAGTGAAAGTGAAAGGACTGAAGAGATGTGTGAAGAGTATTTGGAGGATCTTGTTAGGCGAAGTCTTGTTTTGGTGGGAAAGCGGAAGTCCGATGGCAGAATCAAGAATTTCAGCATCCATGATCTCGTGCGGGAGATGTGCATAAAACAGGCAGAGGTTGACAATTTCTTTCATGTTAAGAGGTCGCTTCCAACGGCCGAGGCCATCAAACATCAGCGTCGTGTGAGTATTCTAGATTTAGATCTTGATCTACTTAAAAATGCTAATGGCTCAACCATCCGTACTATGATATGTTTGAAGGGCAATGAACTAGGTTTTCAACAATCCTTGAGATATTTTAGACTTCTTAGAATATTAGATTTGTCGAATGTTTACAAGTTCCTGGATGAGAATGATTTACCCGACCAAATATTTGAGTTGTTCCATACAAGGTACCTTGCTTTCAGCTATCCATTCAACATTTCAGAAGCCATATCAAACCTTGAGAATCTTCAAACTTTAGTTGTTTATCCGAGGAAGCGTCAACGGCAGATTGCTAAGTTGCTGGTGGATATTTGGAGGATGCCACAGTTGGCTCATCTTATCATGCTTTCTTGCAAGTTACCATGCCAAGAAGAGACAATGTCTCCTCTTGAAAAACTGTACACACTTTCTAAAGCTGTAGAATTGGTTTGTTCTAAAGAGACCTTGAGTATGATTCCGAATCTAAAAAAATTGTGCATTACATTTACTTCACGAAGAGATCCAGGAACAGATTATGAGCTCGACAATCTTATATATCTGCAGAAACTTGAAACTCTCAAGGTCAAGGCCTATGATCTTTTGAAGAAGCTGCCTAGGATTGGCCCTCCTCCATTTCATTTAACATTGAAAAAGTTGACTTTGAAAGGTTTGAGACTTTCTTGGGAGGATATGAAGATTGTTGCTTCGTTGCCTAATCTTCAAGTTCTCAAACTGAGAAATCATGCATGTGTAGGGGAGAGATGGGAAACGAGTGAAGGAGGATTCTCTCAGCTTTGATGATTGAGAGATCAGATATGGAGCATTGGCGTATGCTTCATCACTGTTGGCGTATGGTGGGGATGCCACATGAAATCGGAGAAATTCAAACACTTGAATCAATCGAAGGGAATAGTTTGAACTAGGTTGTGTTGCAGTCAGCTACACGGATTCAAGAAGACCGACAGAGTCTGGAAAATGATCCCCTTCAGATTCATGTTGTGTGAAGGTGCTGAGTTGAATGTTTGTTTGGTTTTATACGCAACCTTTTAGCAATCGTACTTGAATACATCTTTGAAGCTTTCAATGACTTCAAGTAAACTCTTTGATCACTATCTCGTGTTTTGTTTTTCAGAATGATACGGATCTAGTGGAAAATGGAGTTGCAGAGGAGGTGGATCTCTAGTGTTTTGTCTTTGTTACTGTTTTTGGTGTATAATTCTTGTCCATCTTCTGTAATATCAAAATATTCAAAGCTTTGTGATGTTAAATTTGCATACTTGAATGAAAAATTTTAAGAGTTTGTTTGGGAATTTCGAATATTTCTTTCTCCATAAAACTTGCCAAGTCTTTCAATTTTATATCTCACTTTCATGAACTAATTTTACATTTCAATATAGCTGACACAACGTGGGTGCATGATGATACTATTACCTCGACAACATTATAAGAATCTTTAAAAAGTTTTAAAAAAAATAAAATAAATTAAACTCCAAAAAATCAAGTTTCAAAGTTTTGAAACAACATTTTCCTTCGAACTTAGGAAGGAGAATGATCAAATATTTATATCACTCGTAGAATTAGGAATGAACTTGCCAATACACATATACAATTTAGACATATACGTATATCGGTATATGTAGAAAACTCAAAATAAAATGATTGTGTCAATTTCCGTTCTACTTTCCTAGACATAAAATAATCACTTGTGTTAATCCCTAGTCGCTCTCAATAAACAAAAATTAATTTTAGCCCCCTCGTAAGAAAATGACAATCCTTCCGTCCCATTTGAAATGTCATGTTTCTTTGGGCACGTTAAGAATCTCTTGTTTAGTGATTTAAGTGTTGTTTGTGGTAGTAATTGATGAATATTTTAATAATTTATGGGATAATAAAATAATTCAAATTTCGATTTGATTTTAAATTTTTGAATAATTTATTTATTCATTTTTAATAATATTTAAAATAGAAAAATAATTATTAAAAATTTCGATTAGTATTACACTTAAATCAATTAAAATTATATTTAAAAAGTCATTAAAAATCTATTTAAATTAAAAGCTCAAATTGTGATTAAGGCTTACTTTAGTGTTCCCTCATTATATCAATTTTAGGCATTTCATATATGACGAAGAGAATATAATTTTAGCGTGTGTGGTCATGGTCGTGATACATAACTATACGCGGTATGGTTGTGTCGTGATTTTTGGCACTATCACAAGACTCATAACCTCACATAGTCATAGTCGTGACACACAATCACGTGTTATAGTCATGTCGTGATTGTATTATCCTGTTAAAATTATACATTTACTTATGAAACACTAAAATATACGGCTTCTAATATTTTGAGTAGTTTGAGTTTAAATATAGAAAATGTAAAAGACTTTCCATTTGTATCTTGTTTTTAAATTTGTAACAACTTTCAAGAGAAAATTAAAATTAAAATTGTGAATGTCTGGATGGATCAGTTGGAAATCGCGCCAAGAAAAAAAGAAAGGAAAAAACAGAACAGTTGACGTTCTCAAAATCAGGTTCCACACCCCTTCTCCTAAACCCTCGTTCAAATCTTAGAGCAACTCTGAACTCACAAAATTGTCTTGTTGATGATGCGAGCTTTTGGTTTAATTTTGATCTAGGTAGGGTTTGACACTGTCTTTGGCGTGTTCTTCATTTTTTCTCTTTGGGGATTTCCCACCTATTTAATAATGTGGCGAATTCTGTATAAAAAAAATATTTGAAAAAGTTGCATGATTTCATTTTCAACCAAACAAGGCCTTCCACAGTCTACATCATTTGTGTAGTGAAGAATTATTAATTTCAATAGTATTTTTAATTATGGTAGATTTAGAGTAAGTTTATGGTTACAATCTCAATGTTATGGTGATAATCTCAATTTTCAAATAGAAAAACGTAGTATTGTTTTTGCAAAGGTCTTGTCCAGTTGCTAAACTTTGTTTTCACTAATATCTAGACTATATTACAATATACATTGAGCTGCTTTGGTAGAATAGCATACACACAAATAGATTTAATTGGTTAATGGTTTGAAGAACAAGAACATATCTTACTGCCATAGATTTCTTTCCACTCTGCACCTATGCAACCTTTCCCTGTTTTTGTTCTTCATTTCATATAATCTTTCTTCAGACTTGAGAGCAAAATGGCTTATGCTGCTATTGCTTCTCTTTCAGAAACCATACATCTCATCCTCAATTATCATCAACACTCCGTTTCCCCTGAATTCCAAGGTCACATCACATCTCTCCACGAACACATTATTTTCTTGCGATCGTTTCTCGAAGACTGTCCTGATGAAGCCAACAGTTGGGAAGATATCATCTGCGAGGTAACAAATTTAGCAGAAGATATTATTGAACTTTTGCTGTCCGATTCATTGCTTCAATCGACTGTTACTACGAACTCTCTGTACGAAGAGATTTTATTGTCGGGTCCATTGGTGGATTCGACGGTTGGATCTTCAAACTCTAAGTCAGGGGGTCGATTTAGGCGCCTTTTCCTCACCACGAGCCCTCTGTCTGATGAGCTTCTACTGCCGGATCCATTGCTGGATTCGACTATTGGATCGGAGTCACAGTATGAAGTCCATCACGATTTTGATGAGCTGGAAAGAGTAATAAAGAAAATTGAGTCCATCGTTCAAGGAGTGAAGGACAGACACAAAGAAGCAGCGGATGGTTCCGGTGACGACTTAATGCAAATAATTTCTCAACTTTGTAATGACAAATGGTCTCGGCTGGAAATCGTCGCGATTGTTGGAAGAGGAGGCATTGGTAAGACTACTCTTGCCATAAAGGCTTTCAACCATCCAACAGTTGTGGAGCATTTTCAGATTCGTGCTTGGGCCACGGTGACCGAAGATTTTAGTCTGCGTGGAGTTCTTTCCAGCCTCTTGAGGTCCATAAATATGTTGAATGCTAGCGATTTGTTGAAGTCAGATCATGAACTATCTACGTTATTAGAGATGATCTTGAGGCACAAAAAGTTCCTTATCGTACTAGATGATGTTTGGAGTCATACAGTTTGGGACAAGATCAAAATAATTTTTCCGTATCAGAACCGTGGAAGTCGAATAATACTGAGTACAAGGTACTCAAGAGTGGCTAATATCGTCTCTTATAGTTCCATTGAAAGGTCTTCAGGGAAGAAAGAGCGTTTTGAGACGTATATTCATGAGATGAAAGTCATGAATTTGGATCAAAGTTGGAAACTGCTTCGGCAAAAAATATTCAAAGGAAATCCTTGTCCTCCTAGATTGGTGTATATGGGAAAGATGATTGCGGAAAGCTGCAGAGGGCTGCCACTTGCAATCGCGGTGGTTTCGGGAATTCTAGCCGATGATCAGACTGAAGCTGCGTGGGAGGATATTGCAGAAAACATGAACACTTCAATTGATTTTGAAGACAATAAACATGTTTCTCAGATACTATACCTAAGTTACATCCATTTGCCTCATCATTTGAGACCGCTTCTCTTATATTTGGGAATCTTTTCGAAAGATCCTGAGATACGAGTCTCAAAACTCATCAAACTATGGGTAGCCGAGGGTTTCTTGAATGAAGGTGGAAGTTACAAAAGCTTCAAATAGATGTGTGAAGAGTATTTGGAGGATCTTGTTTGGTGGAGTCTTGTTTTGGTGGGAAAGAGGAAGTCCTATGACAGAATCAAGTCTTGTAGCATCCACGATCTCATGAGGGAGATGTGCATAAAACAGGCAGGGGTTGACAATTTCAGCTGAACAGATTCAGGAAGATCGACGAAGTTTGGGAAACGACACCCTTCAGATTCATGTTGGTTGGGAGAAAGTTTATGACTTTGATTCAAGTATACTATCTTTGATCTTTGATTGATGATTGTTGTGTTTTGTATTTCAGAGTGGTATGTAACCAATGGAAAATGGAGTTTGCGGAGGTGGTGGATCTATAGTGTTTTGTCCTTATTATAAGTTTAAATTCTTGTCCATCTTCTGTAAAATCAAAAGATTCAAAGCATGAATTTTCATATTTGAATGAAAATTTAAGACTTTGTTTGGGAATTTCGAACATTTTTTTGTTCATAAAACTAAAAGTCTTTCAATTTTTATATCTCACTTTCATTAACGAAATTTACATTTCAATTTAGCTGACACAGCGTGCGTTCATGGTGATACAACACTATTAGGATCATGAAAAGTTTAAAAAAAATTCTCCAATAAATTATGTTTCAAAGTATTGAAACAACTTTTACAGATACCATTGGAAAATTTCCTTCAAAATTAGGAAGAAAATAATGATAGATCTCATTCTTATGTGAGATTATGAATCCTAGAATTAGGAATGAACTGCGTAGCAAGTGAGCAACTGTCTCACCATTCAAAAATTTCAATTAAAACATACAAGTAGTGCGTAGAAAACTCAAGTTAAAATTATTGTGTCAGTTTACATTCTACTCCCTCGGTCTCGCTATGTTGACCCATTTTTCTTATTGGGCCGTCTCACTATGATTGACTCATTTCTTTTTTGGGAAATAATTAACTCTTAAATGGTACAATTAGTAAATTCATTATTACACTTAACTTTTTATAATTAAATCTCATCGTCCACTCACTTTCACATTTTACTTTTCAATACATATCCCAATATAATTTAAATTTTAAAACTTTAAATTATCATAACTTGATCGTTTGTTCTCGGTTTTTTATAATTTTTATATCAAATTAAAGGTCTTGATACGATCTTTCATTTAAGATCAGACATCAATATGTTTTTATGCATATATGATGCTCTGGTTTTAAAATATGCCTAAATACATAAACAACACTACATCCCTACATACAATACACTTTACACACTAATCACTCCCGTCTTAAATCACGTGTCGAAAAGAAATTGGTCGATCATAGCGAGACTGAGGGAGTATTTTTCTAGACATAATCGTTAGTTCAACATTCTGTTTTCCTTGTTTAAAATTCTCACAAAATACTTTGTAAAATTTGAGTTTAAATGCTTGAAAAAAAAAAGAAGAAGAAAGAGTTTAGATATAGAAAATCTGAAAGACTTTCCCGCTGTGACGTGTGTTTTTAAATTTCTAACAACTTTCAAAAAGAAAAAATGAAATAAAATTGTTCAGTTAGAAATTGCGCCAAAAAAAAAAAAAAAGAACACTTGGCGCTCTGTTTAATCAGCGAAATCAGGTTCCACGCCCCTTCCCAGATCAGGTTCGAATCATATAGCAAAATGTTAGGCTATGTTTCGAGGAACCCTGCGATTCAATTTGAGATTTCTATGAGCTCGACATCTTCAGACTGTCGCCGAACCATACGCCGGCACTCTACATCCAGTCTACTGCGGGCAGCATTTCTCTCGTTTGCGCGCCGCCGCACTCGCCAGCCTTCCGCCGTGCCGTCTCCACAGGTTGCTTCGGTGTTTTGTTGATGCGATTTTTATCTTGTGAATCCAGTGCCGAATTCAATTTGGATATCAACAAAGCTCGCACAGATGGGGTTCCGGAGTTGAGAACCTTGAATTGGAAACCAGATCGATGTTTGAGGTATTGCAGGAGGAACTTTAATTGCTTGCTCTACAATTTTCTCATTACAGCTTTTGGTTAAATTTAGTCCTACAATTGATCTAGATTGGGGTTTTGACTCGGTCTTTGGTGTGTTCTTCATTTTTCTTTGGGGATTTTCCACCTATTTGAGCTGGATTCTCAAGTAAATGAATTATTTGAATTTTGGTCAGTTCGTTTAATCATTATTACTACTATTGTAGATTGATTTTACTGTCTCTGGAAAACAGATAATAATGAATTAGAGGTGCTGCTAATGATTATCCTCAAATTAATCGATGGATTTCATGTTAAAACAATATATCCTACGTATAACTTTGACTTGGATTATTGTTTAGTCCACTCTTTCTCTCCCTCTCCTTCTCTCTAAATATCTCCTCTACTCCAAAGTTGCCCTGTAACTGTTCCGATTTCTGAGTACATTTCTCTCTAAGATGAACTCTTTGTAGGAATTATGTATCATGAGTGTTCTTACTTGTGGAATATGCCTTTTGATTTTTGTTTTAAGGTAGAAAGTGGATCTATGCTACTTTCCACAATCCCTCAACTATTCCAGCAACCATATCGAACCTTGCAGAATTTTCCCAGCTAATTTTTAGGTGATTGAGATTCAAACTGTAAGCACTTTCTAAGATTCCATTATCTGGTGCTCTATCTTTGTAAGCATTTGAGAGAGATTCCAAATGATAGTGACGAATTTCTGACTGTCGCGTTAACAGACTCTGTCAAACAGATGCACAAGGATAAGCATACTTTGGCAAATAAATCCCTTCAAGTGTATGTCGTGACATTCTCACTCCAAATTTCATTCACTCTCTGCATCAGAACTAGGCCTGTTTTTGTTTTTGGTTTCTTATCATCTCTCTCCAAATTCTTAAAGGAATGGCTTATGCTGCGCTAGCTTCTCTGTCACAAACCATACATCTCATCCTCAACTATCATCAACTTTCCATTTCCCCTCAATTCGGAAATCAGATCACATATCTCCATGAACACATAATCTTCTTGAAGTCATTTCTGGAAGACCGCCCAGATGAAGCCAACAGTTGGGAAGAAATAATCTGTGAGGTTACTAATGTGGCAGAAGAATATATTATTGAACTTTTACTGTCTGATTCATTGCTCCAATCAACTGTCGGATCTTCAAAATCTAAGTTCAGAAAGAGGAAATGTGAAGTGCATTACGATCTTGGTGAGCTGGAATGAGTAATAAGGAAATTGAGTCCATCGCTAAAAAAAGTGAGGGAGAGACACAAAGAAGCAGCAGATGGTTCCAGCAATGACTTAATGCAAATAATTTCTCGACTTTGCGAAGAAGAATTCTCTTGGCAAAAGTCATAGCGATTGTTGGAAGGGGAGGCATTGGTAAGACTACTCTTGCCAGAAATGCTTTCAACCATCCAACAACTGCCGAGCATTTCAAGATTCGTGCTTGGGTGACAGTGACCCAGGATTTTAGGAGGCGCAGATTTTTTTCCAGCCTCTGGAGGTCCATGAATATGGTGAATGCTGACAATATGTTGAGGTCAGAGTATGAACTATCTACAGGTATGGAGACAATCTTGATCAGCTTCAAATTCGTGTGTGGTGTAAAGGTACAAAGTCACCTATTTTCATAATTTTATTTGGATTTTACTTGTATTGACAAAGCGGCCCACTCCCTTCAGTCACACGTAGGATTTCATGATGTTGATGTTGGACAGCTAATAACGCTTGTAGCTAACAACTGAAAATTATAGTTATACTGTGAATGGCTGCTTAAATAACTTATTAATTGTTCAGGAATCAATTATTAATTCGTACAGAAGGAGTTTGGTTGTTCACGAGTACAGTTCCATGATTTCAACCAAATAAGGCCTTCCACAGTCTACATCATTTGTGTAGTGAAGAATTATTAATTTCAATAGTATTTTTAATTATGGTAGATTTAGAGTATGTTTATGGTGACATTCTCAATGTTATGGTGACAATCTCAATGTTAAAATAGAAAAAGCGATAGTATTATTTTTGCAAGGATCTTGCCAGTTGCTAAACTTTATTTTCACTAATATCTAGACTAGAGTCACTAAACTAGATTACAGTATATATTGAGCTGTTTTGGTTGAATACCTTTCCCTGTTTGCTTATGTTCTTCATTTCATATAATCTTTCTTCAGACCTTGAGAAAACTGGCTTATGCGGCTATTGCTTCTCTTTCAGAAACCATACATCTCATCCTCAATTATCATCAACACTCTGTTTCCCCTGAATTCAAAAATCAGATCACATCTCTCCATGAACACATTATTTTCTTGAGATCGTTTCTGGAAGACTATCCTGATGCAGCCGACTGTTGGAAAGAAAGAATCTGTGAGGTGACAAATTTAGCAGAAGATATTATTGAACTTTTGCTGTCCGATTCATTGCTTCAATCGACTGTTACTACAAGGCCTCTATACAATGAGCTTGCATCGTCGGATTCATTGTTGGATTCGACTGTTGGGTCTTCAACGTGTAAGTTAGGGGGTCTATTTAAGCGCCTTTTCCAACGCATAGCTGCGCCAGCAGTTACCACAAGCCCTCTGTCCAATGAACTTTTATTGCCAGGTACATTGCAGGATTCGACTGTTGGTTCGAAGGAAAAGTATGAAGTCCGTCATGATTTTGACGAGCGGGAAAGAGTGATAAAGGAAATCGAGTCCATCGCCCAAGAAGTGAAGGAGAGACACGAAGAAGCAGCGGAGGGCTCCAACGACGACTTAATGCAAATAATTTCTCGACTTCGCGGAAAAGCTATCTTTTGTCAAAAAGACATTGTGATTGTTGGAAAGGGAGGCGTTGGTAAGACTACCCTTGCCAGAAATGCTTTCAACCATCCAACAATTGTGCAGCATTTTCAGATTCGGGGTGACAATGACCCAGGATTTTAGTTGGCGCGGAGTTCTTTCAAACCTCTTGAGTTGCATGAATATGTCGAATGCTGACAATTTGTTGAAGTCAAAGGATGAACTATCTACGAGTATAAGTAGGATCTTAAGGCACAAAAGGCACCTTATCGTACTAGATGATGTATGGAGTCGTACGGTTTGGGACACGTTTAGGTCAATGTTCCCCGATAATGAGCTTAGAAGCCAGATAATAGTGAGGTACCCAAGTGTGGTTAAGATCGACCCTTATAGCACTTATATCCATGAGGTGAATGTCATGAATTTCGATCAAAGTTGGAATCTGCTTCGGCAAAAAATATTTAAAGGAAATCCTTGTCCATCTAGATTGAAGTACATGGGGAAGATGATCACCAAAAGCTGCAGAGGGCTGCCACTTACTATCGCAGTGGTTTCAGGAATTCTTGCCGTTGACCAGACTGAAGCTGCATGGGAGGATATTGCAGAAAACATGAAGACTTCAATCGATTTTGAAGATGACAAGCATATATTTCACATACTTTACTTGAGTTACACCCACTTGCCTCATCATTTGAGACCCTTGCTCTTATATCTGGGAATTTTTCATGAAGATCACATGATAAGAGCTTCCAAACTCGTCAAACTATAGGTGGCAGAGGGCTTTCTGGAAGAAAGTGAAAGTGAAAGTGAAAGTGAAAGTGAAAGGACTGAAGAGATGTGTGAAGAGTATTTGGAGGATCTTGTTAGGCGAAGTCTCGTTTTGGTGGGAAAGCGGAAGTCCGATGGCAGAATCAAGAATTTCAGCATCCATGATCTCGTGCGGGAGATGTGCATAAAACAGGCAGAGGTTGACAATTTCTTTCATGTTAAGAGGTCGCTTCCAACGGTCGAGGCCATCAAACATAAGCATCGTGTGAGTATTCTAGATTCAGATCTTGACCTACTTAAAAATGCTAATGGCTCAACCATCCGTGCTATGATATGTTTGAAGGGCAATGAACTAGGTTTTCAACAATCCTTGAGATATTTTAGACTTCTCAGAATATTAGATTTGTCAAATGTTTACAAATTCCTGGATGAGAATGATTTACCCGACCAAATATTTGAGTTGTTCCATACAAGGTACCTTGCTTTCAGCATTTCAGAAGCCATATCAAACCTTGAGAATCTTCAAACTTTAGTTGTTTATTTCATATAATCTTTCTTCACCTATGCAACCTTTTCCTGTTTTTGTTCTTCATTTCATATAATCTTTCTTCACACATTATTTTCTAGCGATCGTTTCTGGAAGACTATCCAGATGAAGCCGGCAGTTGGGAAGAAAGAATCTGTGAGGTAACAAGTTTAGCAGAAGATATTATTGAACTTTTGCTGTCCGATTCATTGTTTCAATCGACTGTTACTACAAGCTCTCTGTACGAAGAGATTTTATTGTGGATCCATTGCTGGATTTGACGGTTGGATCTTGAAACTATATATATAGAAGATTATGATCAGCTTGAAGTTCTGAAGATAAAGGTGTCTTATAGCCTTAAGAAGCTGCCCATGATTAGATCCCCTCCATTTCATCCGGCATTGAAATAGTTGAGCATGAAAGGTTTGAAACTTCAATGGGAAGAGATATAAATTGTTGCTTCATTGCCTAATCTTCGAGTGCTCAAACTAAGGAATGACGCTTGCATTGGCAGCACGTGGGAAACAAGTGAAGGAGGATTTTCACAGCGCACCTATGTGCTAATTGTGAGATCAGATTTGGAGCACTGGATTACTAAAAGCAACCACTTCCCAAAACTGACGAGCCTAGTGCTTCGTCATATTTGGTGTATGTCTGGGATCCCTCGTGAAATAGGAGAAATTCAGACGCTTGAGTTAATTGAGGTTTATAGTTTGAACAAGGCTCTATTGCAGTCAGCTGAACGGATCCAGGAAGTGTGCTATTTTTGATCCCCTTCAGATTCATGTTGCGTGGGAGAAAGTTCATGACTTTAAATGAAGTATGCTATCTTTTTTAATCGCTGACTGTGGTGTTTTGTATTTTAGAGTGGCATGTATCGAGTGGAAAATGAAGTTTGCGGTGGTGGTGCATCTCTAGTGTTTTGTCTTTTTGTTATAATTTTAGCGGTCAGAGTTAATGCTCGAGACCAAAAGGTCTCAAGTTTGAGTACGGCCTTCAAATTTCAGTTTATTTTATTTTATTTTTTTAAAAAAAAAAAGCAAAATCAAAGCTTTCAATTGTTGAATTTTCATAGAATCATATTTGAATGAAAATTTAAGAGTTTGTTTGGGATTTTTGAACATTTTTTTTATTCAATTTTATATCTCACTTTCATGAACTAATTATACATTTCAATTTAGCTGACACGGCTTGGGAAATGTTTTGTATTGATATCTTGATGTGCACGTGATAGCAATTCGGGCAGTTGAATTTAACCACTGAAGTAGATAAAAGATCCAGTTTGTCATACTTCTTACAATGTTCAGATTCCAAAACAGTTCCTTTTGACGTTATTGTTGATTCACATCTCTAGCTGATAAGAAAACAGAGAACTAACATAAGCACAGGCGCCAGAAAACTCTTCAAAATCGAGGAAGACTGTTGAGGATTAAAGATCAAATATTCCAGAGTCATGATTGGTCATATCATTTCATTTCAGATGTTCTAATGCATCTCTTAAGCCTATGTTCCATTTGGCTCATTCCTTATTCTAAAAACATACTACTCCCTCCGTCCCATTAAAGTGGGGACATTCCATTATTTTATACCTCATATATATTCAAGATACGTCCTCATTTCAATGGGCCGGATGTAGTAGTATGTTCGAATTCAATTCTTAAATCCATTCTTATTCTTGATAGATATAGCCCAGCACACATGCCCTTAAGATGCTGTCTATTATTTGTCCATATTCATCATCGAGGTTCTCATCAACATGTTTCTTTTTTATTCTTTAGAGATTTTTTAAAGAAAAATCTTTCTTTCGCTTAGGCTTTTTCCATTTTTTCAGCATGTTGCAGTTTTAAATGGTAAGACAAACATTAGAAATAAGAGAATGAGATTAAATCAGAGAGGATTGAGCGGATTTACATTTTCAATTATCTCCACTCTGATTAGAATAGAGTTATTCCTCCAACTTTTAAAAGGAATGTAAGGTAGATATTTCCATAGATTTATGGCTGAAGAATCATTTGTATATTTCAAGGTCTGGACAATTAGGCAGTTTCAATCATTTTTTTGCCATTTATGGTGACTATGTTATTTTCATCAGTCCATGTATGTGATCCTTTTTGGTTGATGTACATTTATTACTGAGGTATGGATAATTAGGCAGTTTTAACTATTTTTCTTGCCATTTGTTGTCATAGTTTTCTTTTCATCAGTCCATGTATGTGATGCTTTTTGATTGATATACAATATACACGTGGGATCCTCTGACCCCACTTGTGTGTTCCAAATGTGTTCCACCTACAATACTACTTCGTTTTCACTCTTACTTCCATTCTCGTTCATTCCATCGGCTCGGCTCACATTATGCGAACCATAAACTTTCTTTCCTTTTTTTCTTCTATCTCCAACTACCACAAATTACGCATAAACAAGCACTATCTCAAAATGATTAATAAAATAAACCGATTATAGTTTAACAACAAAACCCAATTAATTTAGTTGACCATCTTAAAAAAAATCACACCATTTTGAGAGATCACCAATTGAATTTTTAGCCTTAGCCCTCCCTATGCATCAACCCAATTTCCATATTCATCGTACTTGCAGTGAAGCCGGCAGCCATTACAGTTACAGCTGCCATAAGCGAAAACTACAAAATGCAGCAGCAAGATATCCTCTTCTCTAACAAGACTTTCGTCGAAAAATTGGCGTCACACCTTAAGATGGATGTCTTTAAGCAGAGGCGACTGGCAAAAACAATGTGTAGGAGAAGAGATTGGAGAAGGAAGGGAAAACTTGTGGAGAAGATATAATTTTTTTGGAGAAGAAAACAGAACTGTTATTTGTCGATCGTCGGTGTTGACAGACAAGACCAAAATTTAAGGAAGAGGTCGACAACCAGGCCCAAGATTTGGGATTGATTCTGAACAAGTGTGATTGATTTTCCTTATTTGTGGGAGTTGGAGATAGAAGAAAAAAAAGGAAAGAAAGATTATAGCTCGCATAATGTGAGCCGAGCCGATGGAATGAACGAGAATGGAAGTAAGAGTGAAAACGACGTAGTATTGTAGGTGGAACACATTTGGAACACACAAGTGGGGTCAGAGGATCCCACTCGCAATATACATGTATTGTTGTTTTTAAACTCCTGAGTTCAGATGGTTTGCTGCTATGTTTCTAATATTAGAAATTTTTGACATCTACTGTTAGTATAATGTTCATGTTGAATAATGCTCGAAGCTTTAGCTTAGGAGAGATTGCAAGATGGTTTAAAGTGGATCTTGGAGAATGATAGGATATGGCCCAGCACCTAGGCCCAAGCATAGCCAATAATTGAGCCCCGACAATTAAGCTCGGCTCAGGCAGCTCGGCCTAATTGAAGACGAGACTTTATCACCAAGGCAACCAAGACTCCTACATCGACTACAACTTAAGCTCTGAGAGAGAGATAGAAGCTCGGTGTTTATCCATAAAGGGGAAGATCAAGCCAAAGAGTCCAAATAGGAGAAGAATTCGTATTATAGTCGAACTCCATGTAATTACCTATAAATAGGGGCTTAAAATAGATTGAGAGGGGGAACAATCTTTGTATGCTACACATACATAGCAATAATATCGATACCTTCTTTTACTCCGTGGACGTAGATCTATTCCGATAGATCGAATCACGTAAATCCTTCGTGTCCTTTTATTTTCGTGTTCATAGATCTCTTGTCTACGTGTATTAATCACCCTTGGAAAACAAGATCAATCACTGGCGCCGTCTGTGGGAATGCAAAATTTGTGAATTCCGATCAAGAGTTTTCAAGGTAAACAAATCACGATGACAGGGAGACCTACACGATCTACTGCCGCTGCTGTCAAGGAAAAAGAGATTCAGCAAACCAGACAAGATCCGGCAGCAAATCCACCGATCAACGAGGTTGAAGCAAGCCAAGTGCAAGATCAGAATCCCGCGGCGAACAGACGACCCGGGAAGGAGCCTGTGAAAGACCGAACCCCAGAGGGCCATGTCGATCATGTTCCGTTGGACAAGTTCGGCCGTGAAAAAGAAGGTTGCGGCAGCAGCAAGGAGGAGGACCTTTCAAACTTCCAGCAAGAATTTGACGACGCTGTAAAAGCATATCTAGCGAAAAATCGGCAAGATTTTCTAGAGTTTGCTAAACAGCAAAGAGATCGCAATTGTGAAGGCGGCCAACTTTCGCACGGCGATAATCGAGAGCACAACGCCACATCCGGATCGAAACACCGGCAAAAGTCCCCAAGCGTCAGGACTCTAGACGCACGGGATGCCAGGATCTATCCCAGGTGATTTATTGATGACCGTCAGGGAAATCCTAATCGCGCCTCACCTCGGCGCGACGCCATCCCACCTCGTCGCTACGCTGATTCACCTCGTAGTTACGCTGATTCACCTCGGCGAGACGAGGATAACTACCAAGGAGGAAGGTTCGGCGTATATGGGAGAATATCTACGCCTTTCACCAACCTGAATCCTCTACATGCCTCTCCCGTCTTCGTATAAAGTTCCGCCAGTAAAGCCGTACAATGGATCGTGTGACCCGCAGAATTTTCTTTCACAGTACCAGTATAACATGGTCAACCAGGGACTCAGCGATGATGTCTACATGTGCAAGGTGTTCCCGGAGCTGCTGGTTGATAATGCCCGCATGTGGTTCGATAGCCTGCCATCTCGCAGTATTGGGTCATATGACGAGCTAATGGATGCCTTCGAGCGGAGGCTTTTCCAAAAAGCTGAGGCTAAAACCACTGCGGCGCATCTACTCACTATGAGGCAGAGGCAAGGCGAGTCCATCAGTGACTTTATGACAAGGTTCAATGAAGAAATTCTGAAAGTAGATCGCCTAACAGATGAGGTACTTATCTCGGCCTTCCAGAATGCTATCCAGTCGGGTGCCCTATACAAGGAGCTCATAAGAAACGAGCCTCGTACTGCGAGGCAATTATGGAACACAACAGATCAGTTCGCCAGAGCCGACCGGCACAGGCAGCGCGAAACTGACAGGGCCGAGCCGTCAGATCAGAAGAAAGATGATCGCAGTGACCGAGGCCAAGGTCGGCGAAACGCTCTCGACAGACTCCAGCGGGGACCAATCGAATCCAGGCTTGGACCTCGGCAGAGCCAGGAAAAAAGCCAGTTCACTTCACTGACGAAGCCGAGGACAGAAATCTATGAGCTCCACACTAACATGTTCGAGAAGCCTCATCCCATGTTGCGAAGAGGGTCGAAACGCCGATCTAAGGATAAATATTGCCGATTTCATGAGGATTACGGCCATGACACGGAGGATTGCAGGAACCTAGCTGAAGATATTGAGCACTTGGTGCGCGACGGTACCCTTAAAAAGTACAAAGTCACGGCCAATACGAAGCCCGACCTCAGGGCAAGGGAAAACGCAAGAACAAAGGGGGGAATAATTGTGGCCCCCATGTGGATAAGAAGCCGAAGCGCGAGGATGAAGACGAAGACGAGGACCAACCTCAGTTCGACGGAATCATCACAGCCATCACCGGGCTTCCCCAAGGAGCCACGAAGTCATCACTTAAGGCCGAGGCCTGAAGTCCCCAGACTGACGAACCTACACAAAAAAGGTTCAAAAAGGACGAAGCCATTACATTTTTGGAGAAAGATCCGGTGCCGTCAACCATGCCTCACCAAGACGCCATTGTGATCGAGGCCGGGGTGGCTAATAAGCTCGTTCAACGAGTGTTCATCGACAGTGGAGCCTCGGTAAGCTACTCTTCAAGGATTGCTTCGAGAAGCTAGGGATCGAAGAGGCGCGCCTCACTCCGGTGCCGATCCCCCTAAAAAGCTTTCGTCCAGCAAGAGATGCAAATAGAAGGAATCATTCAACTCCCCGTTACAGTGGGGAAACATCCATTGTCGTCTACCAAAGTGATCAACTTCTTCGTCGTGAAAGCCAGCTCTCCTACAATATCATTCTAGGAAGAGATTGGTTGGTGGCGGTGAAAGCAATCTGCTTGGTGTACCACTTGACGATCAAAATCCCATCGAGGCACAGGGGTGATCGTAATTCGAGGTGATCAGAAGCGAGCCAAAGAGTGCTTGCAGATCGCTCTACGAGGTGTTGGAACACCTCAGCACCCGCAAGCATAGCAACCATAGAAACCCGAGGAGTTGACGTTGGAGAAGGCATCTGTATCTGACGAGCTAGTAGAAAAACATCGCAATCTACGAAGACGACCTGTCTAAGGTCGTCAAAGTGGGTTTTGCGGGCAGAGCTGAACTCCCAAAGTAGATCGTCCAACTTCTTCGGGAATACAGGGATGTCTTCGTTGGTCACCCCTTGACATGACCGGGGTGGCACCGAGCATCATCACACATCGGCTGAATATCGATCCAAGGGTAAAACCAGTTCGACAAAAATAGAGAGCTTTCGCAGCAGAGCGAAACCAAGTCATTTATGACGAAGTGCATCAACTCTTGAAAGCGCAAATACTTTTCGAAGTCAAATACCTAACATGGATTGCAAACCCGGTCATGGTGAAAAAGCAAGGAGGAGGGTGGCGGATGTGCATTGACTACACTGATCTCAACAAGCACTGCCCTAAGGATTGCTACCCTCTCCCCAACATCGACAAGAAGGTCGAAGCTCTCGTCGGTTATACAGTCTTCAACTTCCTAGATCTGTACAAAGGGTGCCACCAAGTCTTAATGAGTGACGAGGATGCGCCGAAAACAGCCTTCATCACAGACTTCGGCGTTTATGCATACAAGAAGATGCCTTTCGGACTCAAGAATGCTGGGGCGACCTATCAAAGAATGGTCGACAAAATACTCGAACCTCACATCGGCAAGATCGTCGAGGTGTATGTCAACGACATCGTCGTCAAAAGTAAAGAGCCGACCACTTATGTTGACGACCTCAAGCTCGTCTTCGGCCTCCTTTGTAAGGTAAACCTTAAGCTAAACCCGATAAGTGTACCTTCATGGTCCGATCAGGAAAATTTTGGGGTGCTGGGTTTCTCAAGAAGGGTTAAAAGCCAATCCATCCAAAGTTCGAGCCATCCAAGAGATGAAGGTGCCAAAAACCATTCACGATGTGCACAAACTGACAGGCTGCTTGGCCGCACTAAGTCGTTTCTTGTCTAAAGCCACCGAAAAATAGCTCCCTTTCTTCAAGATTTTGAAAAAGGCACCGGACTTCGAATGGAAAGACGAGCACAGGTTGGCATTCGAGGAACTCAAGAAGTACCTAGCTAATCTCCCGACCTTATCTGTTCTAAAGGAAGGAGAGGTCCTTTCCCTATACCTTGCAGCCTCGGACGAGGCTATAAGCGCTGTGCTAGTTCGGGAGGAAGGACGTCGTCAGCTGCTAGTCTACTTCATCAGCCGAGCACTGAAAGGGCCGGAGACGAGGTACCAACCACTTGAGAAAGTTGCGCTTGCATTGGTAAATGTCGTAAGGAGATTGCGACCTTACTTTCATGCACACTCCATACAAGTCCTGACTGACCTGCCACTTCGACAAGTGCTGACCAAACCAGAAGCGTCGGGAAGGATTGCAAAGTGGACAGTCGAGCTCGGCGAGCACACCATCTCTTTTTGCTCACGTCAAGCTATCAAAGGTCAAGCCTTAGCAGATTTTCTAGTGGAAGCAAAGTTTACAAAAGTGCCAAAGCCGAGTGAACTCCCTCCAGCCAAAGCCGAGGCCGAAGCACCAAAAGAACCACCGAAAGATTGTTGGAAAGTCTATGTGGATGAAGCTTCAGGACACGCGGGAAGCGGTGCCAGGTGTCATACTACTCAACCCAGATGGCATAGAAACGACATACGCACTTCGGTTTACCTTCCCGATGACAAATAATGAAGTGGAGTACGAAGCATTGATCGCCGGACTTCGTCTAGCTCAGGCTCTTCAAGTACGAGTTGTACAAGTTCATAGTGACTCCCAAGTCATAGTGAGCCACATGCTCAGCAAACACGAGGCTAAAGACGACAGAATGAAGAAATATCTCCACAAGGCTAAAAGCTTGCAAGAAGGCTTCACCTACTTCGAATTAGTGCGAATCCCGAGGGGAGAAAATAATCGAGCTGATGCCTTAAGCAAATTAGCAGTCGTCATCTACAAGCTCACCCGTGGAAGAAGTCAAGTGCCGAAGTATAGATGAAGCCAAGATCTGCCAAGTAGCTGAGGACGAGCCGAACTGGATGACTCCCTTTCGAGCTTATTTGGAGAAGGGCGAACTACCCGGTGATAAGCTCGAAGCTAGAAAGATCCTAAGCAAGTCTCCAAAGTACACTCTAGAGCAAGGAGTGTTGTACAGAAGATCATATCTTCAGCCTCTCCTAAGATGTGTGGGACCGAACCAAGCGGACTACGTACTGCGAGAAGTGCATGAAGGATCGTGTGAAAGTCACATCGGAGCTTGAGCATTGTCAAAGAAAGTGATGAGATGGGGATATTATTGGCCCACAATGCTCCAAGATGCACTCGACCTCGTCAAGAAGTGCCCGAAGTGCCAAATCCATGCGACGGTGCCGAGGTTACCTCAGACTGACCTTGTAAGCATGCAGAGCCCTTGGCCGTTCGTGCAATGGGGGATAGACATTGTCGGACCATTCGACAAAGCTCTGGACTAGCTCCAGTTCCTCATCGTAGCCATTGACTATTTCACTAAATGGGTCGAGGTTGAACCCTTGGTGAAGATCACGAGCAAGAACGCCCTGAACTTCATCTGGAAGAACGTAGTTTGCCGCTTCGGTGTACCTCACATCTTTGTCTCGGATAACGGACCACAGTTCACAGATAGGACATTCAGAGAATGGTGCGATGGGCTTCATATTCAGCAAAAGTTCACTTCGGTAGCTCATCCTCAAGCGAATGGCCAGACTGAAGTTACGAACCGAACAATCAGTCAAGGGACTTAAAACTCGCCTCGACAAAGCCAAAGGAGATTGGGCAGCAAATTTACCCCAAGTCCTATGGTCGTATCGAACAACTCCCAGGACCTCAAATGGTGAAACACCTAACAGTTTGGTGTATGGAACCGAAGCAGTGATCCCGGTAGAGATCGGCCTACCGAGCCATCGCACACTTAACTTCTCGGCCGAAGCCAATGAGGAAGGACTTCGAACAAATCTAGATCTGCTGGAAGAAAAGCGAGAGCTAGCCTACATAAGGGAAGCTAAGTACAAGCAGCAAGTAACTCGGTATTATAACCAAAGAGTGAAGTATCAGCAATTCCAAGTAGGCGACCTCGTACTTCGAAATAACGAGGTCAGTAAAGCTGAAAGGCTCGGCAAGCTCGAAGCCACATGGGAAGGACCTTACCGAGTTGAAGAAGTCCTCGGCAAAGGATCGTATAAGCTCGCCCACTTATCTGGTGAGCTAATACCCCGTACATGGCATATTACTCATTTAAAGAGATATTTTGTATAAGTGGCTGAGAGTAATGTTTAAGGTCCATTTAGTTCGTCTAGGTTACGAGTCAGGTCATCTTGTGATTTTTGAGTTTTTGGACTTTAGTTTTTCTATTAATAAAGTCTACTTTTCCTTTAATTCGTTCTGGTCTTGCATACTTTGTTTTACATTTATGAATATTACTCCTCCACTTATACATATTTTCTCGTCCTTTTTATTTAAAACCCTGACGAGGGTAATTTAATATCCTTTCAAGGATAAATAAACTCCATGAATGGAATAATATCTAAACGCGCGTAAGGGGACCACCCCTATCGATAAATTCGACAAATAAAGAACTTTGAGCCTACCCTAGTTAAAAACAAGGACGAACTACCTTTGTTTAAAATGAGGAGGCACTACCTTCGTTAAAAGCAAGGAATAATTACCTATGTTTAAAACGAAGACGAGCCTAAACCTTGTCTTATGATGAGGTAGTGCTATCTAAAGCCTAAACCTTGTCTTATGACGAGGTAGTGCTATCTAAAGCCCAAAACCTCGTCTTATGATGAGGTAGTGCTATCTAACACTTACCTTCATTTAAAACAAGGGAAATTACCTTAGTTAAAAACAGGAATGAAAGCTTAAACATAAGTACATAAAATTCCATTTTATTTCGTATAAAAAGGAAAAAGTACAATCGCATTAAGAAAACGAGAGCCCGGAGGTTTAGGCTGACTAAAGCTAAGCCAATCTCTGGCAAAATCCCTACCAGAGTTAAAGTTCAAAATATCATCTACACTAAGCCTGCCTCTACCGCGTCCGGGAGCTAAGCTTTGACCTCTACCTCGGCCACCCTGAGTTCCCCGACCTCGAGTACTTTGGCTAACTCGACCTCGACATCGTCCAGGCGCCGATCGCCGCTCTTGACCATAAAATTCTAGAAATTGGTGTTCAACAACCCTAGGATTAGGATTAGCCGAACTTGAAGATTCACCTTCCAAGAATTCCCTAGAAGTGCGGTCAAGAAGCCTCAAGTTAGAACCATGGGTAGCCGAAGTCGAAAGCCTGGCCTCTAATAAAATACGTCGCTTCAGCTTCGGGCAGCGATCCAAGACTACCTTATAAGTGCTTGCCACACACACGAGTTCGTCTACCTGATTCTGAAACTCCCCAGGAGTCATTTCCGTACTGTTCTTTGTAGCTTCGACACCGAGCCTTGAGTTCCTTGACCTTGTCGTAGGTCTCGGATATGGTAAATCCACCAGCTCGGCTGATGATAGCTTCGTACTCGGCATGCTCCAGAGAGATCGCCTTGGCTTCATCCTCAGCGATCTCTAACTTCTCTTCAAGCTCTAAAAACTGAGCCTGTAGCTCGTCATATTTGAGCTGAGCAGCATTGAGCTTGACATCGGCCTCGTCTTGAACATGGCCAGCCCGGCCTTTCCAATACAAAACCTCAGCCTCTTTTATCTCAAGAGCTTGGGTTAATTGGGATATTTGCTCGACGTATGGAGATGCATCAAAAAGTTCGGGAGAAGAAGTCTACATGTAAAGGCAAAGAAGATTTTCAATGAAATTGAAGCCTTCATTAAGCCACTAGGGCAAAAAATGAAACGACATCCTAATGATGCCGTAGTACATAGACCCTACACAAAAAAAAAAAAAAAAAAAATCTTGAAAAGGCTCAACTGACCCTTTCAAGGTCTTCCTCATCACCGGCTTCCTGCTTGGCCTCTGCATTCTTCTGCCCAACATCGGTAGATTCCGTCCCCAGCTCGTTCACCAGATGCTCGGCCTCAGCGGTGAGACGGGCGATAGTCTCCTCCAGCTTTAAGTCCCTATCATAGGGAAAGTTCCGAACAGCCTCCGCCGAGAGCACGGTGGAACGTGAAGTCAGTTTCTCCACCACAGGGACGGAAGAAGTGTACTCCACCAATACCTCCGCATAAGCACAGAGCAAATCCTTCTGGGTCAATACCTCATACCCGTACTTATCCTTGTCAAGTTCCGGGTAATCCTCGGCGATCTAGCCAATGACAGCCGACGTAACAGGACCGTTCAGGGTGGCCACCAACTCGGTCACGAGCTTGGAGAAGTGCCCGGACCGGAAGATCCGCTCCGCGAAGGCACGGAGAATGGCCCCCTGGGATGCAGCCATTTCAGCCTGCACAGATGCCGACTTCACCTTTTCCGAGGCAATCTCGGCCTTTAACGAGGCCGCTTCAGCCTTTGCCGTTTCCGCCATGACCTGTGCGGCAGCCTCTCGATCGGCTGCATTTTTGGCCAGCAGTTCAGCCGCGGTAACCTTTGCCGCCATCTCAGCCTTGGCTGATTCAAAATCCAGCGCCACCTTCTGGTACTTGGCAACTCCGCATGGAAATGAAGTTCGCCAAGCTCGTCAGCTCGGCCAAAGCCAGATCCGCTTCCTGTAGAAACATGTCGGTAAAACAAAGTAATAAAGCATCAATATAATTTGAAGATTAAAGCTAGTACCTCGGGAAAACACTTCTCCCAAACCAACGCATGGCCAGACGAGCCACTAGCCAGAATGCCCACTTCCTCCTCCATCGAGGCGACCGCAGAAAGCCGAGTTTCCTTCGAATGATGAGTGAAAGGACGAGGTGGCTGAGAGCCCACTTGAGGTGAGCCCATTTGAGAGCTCACCGAACCCGACCGAGCCAAGTCCTGAGTCATCTCCAAAGAGGCTTCAGACGCTGTCTTTTCTGCACCAACAGCGGACCTCGGCCTCTTCTTCGACTTCACGCCAATTTTGAAATTCACCGCAAGAGAAAAGTGCGGATTAAAACACAGAACAGACACAAAGACACAGGACAGAACAAGCCTCACCCTCCATTGGATCCGTCATTGTAACGGGATCATAAGGACTCAACCCTGCGTCAGCGAGCTCGGCCTCGGTATACTCCTTCGCAACGAGGCCGAGATCATTCAAGACAATCTCAAGATCACCGAAATCCTCTTCGGTGCCTTGGTCCTCGATCCTATCTGTCCTCCAATTGAGGGTCAGAGGAAAACCAAAATGACCGACTTCGACGCCAAGACCAACTAACTGTTTGAAGGAGTTTGGTGTAATCTGTCCTAAAGCGATGCCAACCTTCCTCTGAAATTCGGCGAAAACTGAAGGGAATGGAAGATGAAGATCGCATTTTAAGCAGTCTTCGTATATGGTAAAGAACCCTACCAGAGGGGCACAAACCCTATCCTCCGGCCGAGGTACGACAAGAACGGCAGACTAAGGAAATAAATATTTTTTCGCAAGTTCTTGAACCTTAGCCGTGTTCAAAATCGATGCAAAATCTAGAACCCTACCGGAGTCTGGTTTCGCGGGAAATACGAGCTTTCCAGCCCTAGGGGCATCGCAATCGATAGAGAGAAAATATACATCTACAAAAGGCAGTGGGAATTGTGTCGCTGCCGGTGCACCCGACGGCGAAATAGATTCGTCACAGTTTTTGTCGCTATTACTGCTAATAACTTGGGAAGAAGAAGCCATGGGAAGAAACAACTTACTGATGCACGTATGGTGGCTGATCCCAACAAAAATAGACGGCGGCGCTGCAAATTGCGAAAGCTGGAAGAGAAAAGGGTGCGGTGGAACATGCAAAATTTTAAAATTCTAGAAATATGAAAATATGGCGTATGAGGGAAGTTTTAACATTCCGCATTTTCACCTTACTCCCACGTCACGATCGAGCCCCACTTTATCGGGACCCCAAACAGCGCATTAATTAAAGTAACTGACACCATGTGTCCATCCTCCGCACGTTACATTTAACCGACCTTGTCTTAACGAGGCGGTACGAACTCGACTTTGTCGAATTTATTTTTAACCGACCTCATTTTAACAAGGCGGAACAAACTCGACTTTGTCAGATTTATTTTTTGACGAGGCCACGCATCTCAGGCCGACCTCGTCTTAACGAGGTGGTACGCGCTTGACTTCGTCAATTCTACTTTTGATGGGGCAACGCATTTCACACTGACCTCGTCTTAACGAGGCGGTAAGCGATTGACTTTGTCAATCCTATTTTTGACGAGGTAACGCAACTCGCACCACTCCTACCTCAGCTATTTCGCCTAAATCACACCCTCGCTTCTACATCTTTTTTGGGGGGGATGTGATAGGATATGGCCCAGCACCTAGGCCCAAAGCATCAGGCCCAACATAATTGGGCCCCGACAATTAAGCTCGGCCCAGGCAGCTCGACCTAATTGAAGACGAGACTTTATCACCAAGGCAACCAAGACTCCTACATCGACTACAACTCAAGCTCTAAGAGAGATATAGAAGCTCGGTGTTTATCCATAAAGGGGGAGATCAAGCCAAAGAGTCCAAATAGGAGAAGAATTCGTATTATAGTCAAACTCCTTGTAATTACCTTTAAATAGGGGTTTAGAATAGATTGAGAGGGGGAACAATCTTTGTAAGCTACACATACATAACAATAATATCGATACCTTATTTTGCTCCGTGGACGTAGATCTATTCCGATAGATCGAACCACGTAAATCCTTCGTGTCCTTTTATTTTCGTGTTCATAGATCTCTTGTCTACGTGTATTAATCACCCTTGGAAAAAAAGATCGATCAGAGAAGATATAGGGCTAAATTTGACACATGTCACTTCAAAATAAGTTTTTAGAAGAGTTGTTTTTTTTTTTCCTTTCATTCCCACATGTCGATTAAGCATTTTCTCAAGAAATTATTAGGTTTTTGTGTTTACATAGTGTTTTAACTCAATCATCATTTGTGTGGATGTGGTGACCAATTGTGTCTACTCAAACTCAACCGAAACATAGACAACAATCAATATAATTGTTAATAAAAAAAAAAAAACAATATGGTTATACTAATACTAGAGGCAAAAAAATAAATACCTATTGAGCACTAAGTTTCTACCAAAATACCTACAACTTAACAAAAATTTAAAATCTACCTAAATTTTCAAAATTCACCCCAAAATACTCTTACTTTTTACTTTATCCCCCTTCTCTCCCCTCTCTCACACACACTGACGCACGCACGCACGCACACACACTCTTTCTTCCCTTCTCTCTTTCACACATACCGACACACACACACATTCTCTCTCTTCCCTCCTCTCTTCTCTCACACACTCTCCTCCACCTCTCTCTTTCACACAGCACACACACACACACCCTCTCCTATTTCTCTTTTTTTTTCCTTTTCCTTTCTTTTCTTTTCTTTTCATGTCTTTTTTTTTTTTTTTTTCTGTTTTTCAAGAAAAAAAATTGTTTTTACGTTTTTTTTTTCTTTTCTTGTTTTTAAGTTTTTTCCTTTTTCAATTTTTTATTTTTTGGTTCTTTTTTCTCCTTTTTATGTTTTTTTTTCTTTTTTCGTTCTTTTCTTTTTTTCATTTTTTCAGTTTTTCCGTTCCGGTTTTTTTTACTATAAGGAATGCTAAAATAACTTGATAAGAAATTGTCAATTTCTTACCTACTCCAACTCATTTGGTAAGAATTTGACAATTTCTTATGCTTGTCCCATAATTTGGTAATAATTGTCAAGTTGTTAGGAACGAAATTTGTATGTATGCTCGTAAATTTGTAGTTGGTTTCTTACTAAATTTCTACACTAACAATAGAGTTAAATTTATTACCTTCACCAACTCATTTCGTATAAGAATTTGACAATGTCTTATATTTCTTACCATTCTTACTAGTATGTTTTTTCTGTTTTGTATGTGTGATCATAAATTTGTATGTGTAGTGTAACTTGTAAGAAATTACGATTTCTTGCATATTATTTAGTACGAATTTGAGTTTTCTTACTCTCCTAACTGTTTATTTGTATTTCTTTAATGTGTATCATGCTTATTAATTTCTATGCGAAGCTACAACTTAATAAGAAATTTTCATTTCTCACGTATAATTTAGTGCGAATTTGTATTTTCTTATTATTCTTAATGCGTTTTTCTTAATTCGTATTCGTGATCGTAAATTTATATGTGAAATGGTAAGCAAATTCAATTTATTACATATTATTTGGTATAAATTCGTATTTTCTTACAATCCTTACTGTATTTTTATTAATTTTTATGCGTGATCATAAATTTGTATATGAATTAGTAACCAAGTTCAAATTCATATCTATTATCTAGTGCGAATTTGTTAAAATCTTACCAAATAATTTTGTTGCGAACTTGTTAAAATTCTTACCAAATAATTTGGTAAGAAATTGTCAATTTCCTAAAAACTTGACAATTTCCTATATTTGACATATTCACTTAGTAAGAATTTGACAAATTCCTAGCTTATCTAAATCGTTTGGTAAGAATATTCACAATGACACCACACCACATTCAAATATTCACACCACAAATGGAAGCATTCATAAATCGAACATAGCAATATATCAAGAATTTCCGTAAGAATCATTATCATTTACAGTTTAACAACATACGATTTTGTATTTTCTTATCAACAAACCATTATTCGTAAGTTTATATGTGGCTGTAACTTGATAAGAAATTTATATTTCATACATATGTAATTTGTAATGTGTACCTGAGTAATGCTCCCCTACCCACCGTGGGCATGCTTAGTATGCCAACGGATGAGGTGGCGACATTATATTTAAGGAAAAAATTAATTAGTATACCTTATAAAAATAAACCCTACCAAAAAAATTAAACCTTAACAAAAAAAACTAAATCCTAAAAGAAAAAATTATTGACGTGGCACTGCTACGTCAGCCGTGGGCACATTAAGCGTGTCCACGGTGGGTAGGGGATCATTTCTCATGTGTACCTATTGCTGTAACTTGATAAAAAAAATTGTATTTCTTACATATTACACGGTAGGAATTAAACCATAACTTTTATAAGAAATTTTAATTTATTACCCCTAACTTGATAAGAATTAAAATTTCTTACCAAATTTCTAAACCAACAAATAACCAAAAACATGAACAACTACGTAAAGGCTTTTCGCGACATAATTCAATTCATACAACTTGGAATCATACATTCATTTTACTTTTTTTAATTTGATTAAAAGAAAATGTAGGTCCCGATAAGTAGATATTGGTGTATAGGGGGGGGAATACACCAATTAGCCAACGGTTTTGAATTTTCAAAACAATTTGATCTGAACTGAGTCGTCACTCAAGTTTATCAGAGCAGCTTAGTTTTTCCAGCTCAATCAGTAAGCTGCTGAGCTTGCAAAACTAATCTGCGTGCGGAAGTTTGGTGGAAGGGTTGGCTAACAGTTTTCAAAGACAGTTTTCAGAGACAGTTTTCAAAGATAGTTTTCAGAAACAGTTTTCAAAGATAGTACACATGCAAGACAGGTTACAAATGTGCAGGTTGTGAGCATGCAAACTGTGTGAAAACAGATGATAAGAACAGAGAAACACGAGGAGTTTTTATCGTGGTTCGGAGTAAACAGCTCCTACGTCCACGCCAGATCCCGTCGAATCTGTAATCCCTTAACTAGAGATTTTTCACTTCTTTTAACACTGGTGGAGGTCCAGTCCAAATTCAAGTCTTTCTTCTAGACTGAATCTAGCACGCTTCTAGAGTCGCGTCTCTTCTAACTTACAACTTTGCATACAGACTTACTAACACTAAATGACTAGTGCTACTATTCAAACTTGAAAGCTTTAACTAGCTGTCGACGTAAGGAATACAACTCAATCAACTACACTAGTATCTCTACTTTGATGGTAGTGAGATTGTGTGTGATGTGTTCTAGTAAGACTGATTCCAGATAGATAAGAAATCTACAATGATCAACACTTGGGAAAACTCTAGTAATTTCGAGTGTTGATTTGAATATTTTCAGCTTGAGATTTCTGCAGCGTTTTTGCTTGAGTATTGATTTTCCCGTGTTTTAATCTGGAATATGTTGAGGTATTTATAGAGAAGCGTTTGAAATAGAGCCGTTGGAATTGTGTCAGGATTTGCAGATTTCGTACGCTGACACAATTCTTGTCGTTGAGTGAGAGCAGGTTTCATCACCATAGCTCAGGTTGGCCTTCACAGGTTGCGCTTCCTATACCTCGAACAGTCTTCGATCTTATGTAACCTTCGCGTGAGATCTTCGAGTATTGTAGGCAGTAGGGCAGGTTACATAGACAGGTTACATAATGGAATAGTGTGACAGGTTTGAGTAGACTAGGTACGAGGTTGCACTACCAACCTTGACCTTTACATAGCAACCTGTCCGGTTTAGACTTGACTGATTTTGAACACGGAGATCAGCCTGTTCCAATTAAAAACATATGTCTAAGTGTGGTTTCTAATAACATTATCAAAACTAAGTTTCAAAGGGTTCCGAACAATTTCCCCCTTTTTGATAATGCCGAAACCCACACTTTACATTTTAGCTTAGAGGTTTTGAAAGATTTGATGTCCAACCAGCTGCATGAAAATAAGTGTTAGAGAATTTAAAGCGTATCATGCACATGCCTGGACAAAGAGATATTGTCGTCAGGAACAAAAGGTGATCATTTTCATTTATAGTATCAACTAAATTGATATTCACAGATTACAAGATTGATACAAAAATAAATGAAGTTGATCAATTTAACTTCTCACAGTCTTGAACCTTTCTTCAGCTATTTTGTCCAAGCTTACGGTTCCCATGGCTGCATAGATGCTGTCGCGAATCGACTTGTACTCGTCGCACCCTATAGTCTTGCAGCCATACTGAGCTGCGATACTCCTAATGAAGGTATTGATTCTGTTGATATCTGGAGTGTCAGTGCCGCAGACAGTGGGAGGTTGGAAGGTCTCAATCTTTGGCGGATTGAGCGTGACCTTCTCTTTTGCAGCTCTCTCCCTGACCCTCTTGATGAATTCGCGGTCTGGGAAAGATTGCATCCAGTTATAGAAGGCTATCTTGGTATCACCGGTATAGCGAGTATCAACCTGTAACCAGTAGTGATGTAAAATAAACTGGTTAAGGAACTCGTCCCATAGCGGCTGATCTTCCACTGGTAGCCAGTCAATTGGCTCTCTTTTGTCAGCTTGGTCCTTGCAGCTTTGAAGACCTTTAAAGCTTGCCACGCGAGCTTTGTCTTTCGCTTTTTGTTTCTTCAGTTCTGCCAGGAACAATTTCTGCTTGCCTTCATTTACACAGTCTTCAGCAGTGTATCCAGCTTCTGCCATGAGCCGGATGAGAGTGGCTTCGCACTGTGCTTTCTCTTCTTCAGACAGCTTGGCGGCAGCAGGTTGAGGGGCAGTTGTCGCGGGCTGAGCAGGTTCGGTTAGCATCACAGGTTGAGAAGTGCGACCTGTGCCTCGGCTTTGAGTGACCTGTTTCTCCTTGCCTTTCGCTTTAGCTAGTTGTACGTTTGCCTTTCCCTTCCCCCTTTTCGGCATTATCATCGATGAGGTTCTGAACAAGGGTGTTGAGGGAGGCTTGCTCGTCGAAAAGTAAGGACAGGTCGGTGCAGATCTTCTCCTTGAACTGCAGGAGGGAGTTGATGTTCCCTTGCATCTCCTCCTCTTTCTTCAATGAGCTTGAAGTGGTTTGAGTGAGCTTCATAGAGAAGTCGTGTACAAGCTGGTTGAGTTGCTCAAACTCAAAGTTCAAGCCATCGATGGAAGATTAGGAGGCAACCTTCATGTCGGATAGCTGTTGTGGGAGTAGCTTATCCGTCTCGTCTTTCAGTTGGGTTAAGACGAAGGTTGCGAACTGTTGGGTCACAGTTTCCTTAATGACTGTGGGCATTTCCTCTTTTATATTGGCCAGCAGAGCAGAAGCAGCTTTGTCCATTGCCTCGATTTTATTGGCAATCTTCAGGTGCTCTTCTACCTCTGTTGCCTTCACCTTGGCAACCTCCTCAGTGATGAGCTTTTTCAATTCTTCTTGCATCACAGTGAGAGGAGTGCCAGCTTGTGCGACAGAGTAGACCGGTATACGATCGTGGTCTGACCCTGTATCTTCGCTGTTCCTGGTGGGAGAGGGAATTGGACTGAAATCTGCATCATCTGGAAACCTGAAATTATACAAACTGCGATCATGATTATAAAAAGGTTTTAGATCAATGTTGAGATCCCTGGCCTCTCTCTTCATCCTAGAGAGGACGAACTTCTTGAAGCAATCACGAGCTTCAGGAATTGAAGCATATCCGAAATACTTCCCCAGGGTGTGTTCTTCAATCTCCAGTTGTTCGATGGAAGAAATGAGAAAGATCGACTTCAAGTCGCAGTAAGACTTGTCCTTCCCATCGAGCAACGTACGCAGCCTGAATGCCATCTGCCTGGTCTCTGGAGTTAAGTCAATTCCGGGAAAGGACTCCATGACAGTCTTCTCAGCGTTAATTTCAATGGAGTTGACCAGCATGGCAGCTGCAGTTTTCACAGGCTCTTCCTGTACATCATCATCGTCTGAAGAAAGTATGATGTTGATGTCAAGCTCGGGAGGAGAGCTGTGATGATGAGAGGTTTCACCGGACGGCTGGTGGATGATGATTGCAGAGTCGGGATTGTTTTCCTCGAAATCTGTGTCATCCGCAGGTTGGAACACAGATTGACTCTGACCAGCTTGGTCCAGAACCTGTTCGTCAGAGGTTTGGCGAACTGAAGGAATGGGAATGGAGAGCTGTGCGGCAATCTGTTCGGTGATGTCTTTGTGTGAGGGAAAGATTGAGCGAACAGGTTGCGGCTGAACTTCTATCTCAGCAAACTCTATGTGTAACCTGCGTGAGATAGGAGTGGGCGATTTAATTCTCACAGACTTGATAGGTCGATCAAGTTGTTTGCTGGGGGCGAGCTGCCTCTTCTTCATGTGGTCTCTCTGATCTGGAGGTACCCAGGTTGGGTTGGACCTTCCCATCTCGTACAGATAGGGTTTGACTGAGTCGTCGTACTTGGCGAAAACTGTGCCGTCGACGCCAATGATCAGTTCGAGCTGCTTTTGGTCCTTGGGAACCTTCTCTTTGTTGAAAGGCGTCCGTCCATCCCAATGAAGGTTGGGGTGGAGACCTTGAATGAGAGAGCAAATTTTGGTGCCCAATTGTAGGTTGCGGGCAACGCGGAACTTGGTCATCTCGTCACCATTGAAAGTGATCAAGAGCTGCTTGATCTCCTCATTTATCAACTCAAGTAGAAATCTGGCCCAGTTTATATCCAGACCCTGCACGATTGCAGTCATCACTCTGAATTTCGCTGGAGTGACAGCGTCATGGTTACCCGAGTAACCAAGGAAGACTTTGTGGACAAAGTCAAAGAGGGCTCTGTATGCAGGTTTCAGCAGAGGTCGTGAGAACCTCTTGCCATCGTATTTGACTGCAGGTTGCATGAGAGCTTTCTGGTATACAGCTTCCAGATCGGCATCCGAAACCTCCAAAATGAGACCTGAGGTCTTGTGATACAGGATATCGACAGATCCCAAATCTGCGATCCCGTATGTTTGACAAATAAGCTGCAAAATAGGAATGGGCTCGTCGGGCTGGTTGGGCAACGGAAGATGGAAGGCGGCAGAGTCGACATCTTCCGTGCAAAAGTAGGAGAGAATGAACATCACTACTTGTTGCGGAAGCCAGAATTGAGGCTCGTGAGTAATAATCTTGTAGAACCCTTCCGCAGCTTTAATGGAGCGTACATCTCGTCGAGACCGGCGTAACCGTATGTAGAAAGATTTGCTGAGGGCTCCGTGAGAATGTACTGCTGCATATATTGTATCTTTTGTTCCGTCGTGATGGGAAGATTGTAAGAGGTGGATTCTCCTGCCATTGTAAGAGAAATATTAGTGAACTTAGAGTTTCGAGTTTTTCGGTTGAAGGAAGTTGCAGAAGAAAAATGGCGGAATAATTGAGAATTCAAGTGATGAAGACGATGCACAGTTATGAGTATATATATAGAGGATAGGATGAGCGGTTGAGATTGAGGTAACTCAATCGTTCAACGGATAGGATTAAAACCCTAGAAATCCGTGAAGTAGTGGGCGCGTGGAGAGGTTAGTGAAGCCTACTCGCATAACCCCTACACTCAACCGTCGCCTCGCATTTAATGCTGATATGACACTGTGCATGCGCTTTTAGACATTCAAGGAAAGCAAATTTCGAATGTTTAGAGTTGTGTCAGAATATCCTTAACAATGATTTCAATAAATAACAAAATACATGCTTCAATAAAAAAAATAAAAAAAATGATTGATAGGGCATGAATTGACCATGTGAAGCAGAAATTATGTTATATATATTAAAACGATAGAAATAATTTTAGACACTCATCATTGCATATAAAAATATGATTTAAAAACATGGAGACTGATACAGGTCGTCCATGACACTTCCCATGTGAACTGTGACTTATCCACAGTTTCTGATTTTGCAGTTTCCACACTTTTTGAACTTCACAGCTTCCACCTAGCTGGACTGTTCTTTGTCCTTTGCGAGCTGCGCATATGTATCCTTACCAATGTGAGTTTTGATGAACTCCCACAGCTTGGCATTCTCAGCTTGCAGAGCTGCAAACTTTTCATCAATGTACAGCTTGCTTTCCAGCTCCAAAATGTTAAGCCTTCGAGACATTTTAAGAAATTCGGTATTAAAGAAGGATAACATCTTGTCAACAGCTACTGAGCTGTTGAAAGAGGATGGGAAAGCTGCTGAGTTAGGAGCTGCGGAGCCTTGGGCCTTGTCCTGAGCTTTGGGTGGGGAGGCTGGAGTGGATTGGTCATCAGCAGGTTTCACATCAACCTGTGGAGGAGTAAATTGCATTTCACTTGTAGGTGTGACATATGCTTCCACGAAGGTTGCTGCTGTCGATCGAGTGATGCGCTTTTGTGAGGGCGCAGATGGTTGATCCGTCATTTTCCGTTTTCCTTTACGGACTATTTCAGCATCTTCACAGCTTTCTTCTTCTTCCTCTTCACTTTCATCTTCTTCCTCCTTTGAGTCACGCATTTCGGTGAGCAAACGCTTGGCTACGCCGCTTGCTTTGTTGATCTTATGTGGCAGAATGCCAAGTATCATGATCAACTGGTTGCAGGTGTGAGGAACCAGCTTGTCCTCAGGAAATCCGGTGCAAACAGGCCACAACCTGTTAGTAAGTGTTCTCTGCAGGATGATCGAAAGCTTCGTGCCATGTCGAAGCTGCATGTTGGCCTTTATCCTGGCAGGTTGCTCTGCTGCCTCTTTGATGAACAGGTTAACTAGCACCCTTGCCCAGCTAACATGTAACTGCTTCATTACCGCGGTTAGCAGCTTGAATTTCAGCAGTGTGACTGCTTCATTCGACCCTAGATAAGAAAAGAATACGTTGTGGACGAACTCGAAGAGGAGTCTGTACTCAGACTTCAAGTCGTGGCGGTTGAAGGTTCTTTGATCGTAAACCTTCTTGGGCTCGAATAAGGCCTGCTGATACACATCATTGACTGCGTCCATGGGCACGTCGTCAATTGTTGTGATGGCTCCTGCATCCGTCAGCCTGTAGGTCTGAAGGACGAGTGGAAGAAGATGACGCCGTTCTTCCTCATCGTTGACTAGAAAGGTTGCCGTGGCGGGATCTCCGGCCACCGATTCCAGAGAACATAGTAGATAGGCGACGTTCATTGGCAGCGTCACTTGAGGATGTTGTGTGATGATGTTGAAGAAACCATCACATTGGGTGATAGTCTCAATCATCGGGTTCAAGCCTCTGTAGCCGTACGTATCCAGCACAGCTACTTTCTCCAAGAAAATGAGAGGTGTTGCTTTCTTCACTTGAGCACTTAGTGATTCTGTAGACACTTTGAAGAGAGGGTAAGGAATTTGAGAAATTTTGAAGAAAAGCGAGAGAGAATTTGAAACTAGATTTTAAGGATTTCAAGAAATGCGTAAAGAGTTCAAATGATTCTCTCTATTTATAGAATTTTCTCCACGGTTAAGACTTTATAGACAAATCTCAGTGGAGAGTAAGTTTCACGCGCTTCATACAGTGTGTTTCACGCGCTTCTTCTCTCTTCTTTTTTTCTTCTGAGATTGACAGTAATCCCTTGATTTTCGTGAAAAACTTTTCACATACGTAACAGTAAAAGATTTGAAAAAGATTTTTGAAAGGATTAGGATTGGAAATAAAGTTATGAACTCTGTAATGAATTAAATGGAGATTGATACGGTATCTCCAGTTCCCCCTTAAAGGTAGGCCAGTAATTTTGACTTTCAACGCAGTTCGTGACTTCGAGCTGCGTGTCGTGAGCTGCTTCCATTTGAGCTGCAGCTTTTCAAGTCAGTTTCCTCTCTGGTGACTTGTGCTAGCGTATTGCTCTAGTGAACTGCTTTTGTCAGCATGCAGTTTCCAAGTCAGTCTGCTCTTGGCTGACCTGTGTTAGCGAACTGCATTTGTCAGCATGCAGTTTCCAAGTCAGTCTGCTCTTGGCTGACCTGTGTTAGCGAACTGCATTCATCTTCTGACTTAGACTGTGTATCCATTCTGAGCATTCCAAGCTTTCCACATAGCATGTTGAATCTCTCTTCCATGAGAGGTTTCGTCAGAATATCGGCTCTTTGAATGTCAGTATGGATTTTCTCAACTGTTATATCTTGTTTTTCCACGTGATCTCTGATGAAGTGATGCCTTATATCAATATGCTTGCATCTGGTGTGGTAGACAGGATTCACAGTGAGTGCTATAGCGCTTGTGTTGTCACAAAAGATGGGAACTTTTCGAACTGTGACACCATAATCTTTGAGTTGTTGTTTTAACCAAAGAATCTGCGTGCAACAGCTTCCTGTTGCCATGTACTCAGCTTCTGTTGTTGAAGTAGCAACTGAAGTTTGCTTCTTTGAAAACCAAGAGATCAACTTGCTTCCAAGAAACTGACAGGTCCCTGAAGTGGACTTTCTATCCAGTTTGCATCCTCCATAATCTGCATCTGCATAGCTAGTTAGTTCAAAATTATCATCACAAGGATACCATAACCCGAAGTTTACAGTTCCCTTGACATATCTAAGGATTTTCTTGGCGGCTTCTAGATGAGATTCCTTTGGATTAGCTTGATACCGAGCACATATTCCAACTGCAAAAGAAATATCAGGTCGACTTGCAGTAAGATAAAGTAAAGAACCAATAATTCCTCTATACAAAGTTATGTTGGCAGGTTTCCCTTCAGAATCTGGATTCATCTTTCCATTTGCCATCATTGGAATCTTCAGTGGTCTGCTATCCTGGACACCGAATTTGGTTGCCAGCTCGTTAGCATACTTAGATTGACAAATGAAGATGTCATCCGTAGATTGCTTGACCTGCAGACCGAGGAAGAAGTTCATCTCCCCCATCATCGACATTTTGTACTTATCCTTCATGAGTTCTCTGAACCTGTCACATAAGAATTTTGACCTAGATCCAAAGATAATGTCATCAACATAAATTTGCACAAGAAGTATATCATCCTTGTACTTGAGAGTGAATAAAGTTCTGTCGACCGATCCCCTTTTAAAACCACAATGCAGTAGGAATGTAGACAACGTTTCATACCAAGCTCTGGGAGCTTGTTTCAAACCGTATACTGCTTTGTGCAGTTTGTAAACTTTCTCTGGACCAGCTTCCTCAAAACCTGGTGGTTGTTCAACGTAAACTTCTTCACCAAGAATTCCATTAAGGAAAGCACTCTTCACGTCCATTTGGTAGACTTTGAACCTTTGATGAGCTGCATATGCTAGAAATAGTCTTATTGCTTCTAGTCTTGCCACTGGTGCGTAGGTCTCATCATAGTCTATCCCTTCTTGTTGACAGTAACCTTTGGCAACTAATCTTGCCTTGTTTCTGATTACTTCAGCATTTTCATCCTTCTTATTCCTAAACACCCATTTCACATCGATCACTCCTTGATGCGTAGGACGATCAACTAATGACCATACTTCATTTCTTTTAAACTCGTTGAGTTCCTCTTGCATGGCTGTGACCCAGTCATGATCAGCAAGAGCTTCTTCAATAGTTTTGGGTTCAGAGTAGGAAAGATAACAGCTTAGTAGACAGCTTTCGCCTATCTGTCTCCTTGTCTTCACACCCGCCTGTGGGTTTCCAACAATGAGATCTTCAGGATGAGCATCGACCCATCTCCTTCGATGAGAGATTTCTTCTTCAGTAGGAGTTGGTTCAGGGTCTGGTATGGGATCTTCAAACTCAGGTGGAGGTTGAGGAGTGAAGGGGTTAAGCTGTTCAAACTGTTCAGCGAGCTGATCCATTGACAGTTCTGTATTGACTGCAGGTTCCGTTGGATTTTCTGGATCAGTTGAGGAGGTGCTGGTTGGAAGAGCTTCGGTTCCCCCTTGGTTTGTTCCCCCCTGCTGAAAGAGTAGATTGAGACCTTGTACAGGTTGACTTTCTTCTTCTGAGTCGGTTGGGCTCCAAATTAGTATTTCATCTCGAAACTGCATGTTGGAACCTTCTTGATTTTGACTTGCACCTGTACTTTCTTCAGATTGAGTCTCCCTGTACTCACAGATAGATTCATCAAAAACAACATGTGGTGTTACTTCCACAATATGAGTCTTCTTGTTAAAAACTCTGAAAGCTTTGCTGATCTCTGAATATCCTACAAATATTCCTGGATCTGCTTTGCTATCAAAAGTCTTTAACTGTGATTTCCCATTATTGTGAATGTAACACACGCAACCGAAAGATTTAAGATATTTCAACCGAGGTTTCTTATCTTTCCACAGCTCGTATGGAGTTTTTTTATGTCGTTGGTGAATGATTGATCTATTCTGAGTGTAGCAAGCTGTATTGATAGCTTCCGCCCAGAACTTCTTAGGAAGATTGGTTTCATTCAGCATTGTGCGAGCTGCTTCTTTTAGTGATCTGTTGCGTTGTTCAACAACACCATTCTGTTGAGGTGTGCGAGCCGCTGAAGTTTGATGAGTAATTCCATTTTTGGTGCAGTATGATTCAATCATATGATTAATAAATTCTGTTCCACGATCGGATCTGATTGAAATCACACTTTTATTCTTCACGTTTGACAGTTTGGTGAGTATCGCAGGTAACTCCACTAGTGTCTCCTTCTTCTTATGTAAGAAAATAACCCAAGTGTATCGTGAGTAATCATCAACAATAACTAAAGTATACTTTTTACCGTTAATGCTCCTGGGAGTGACTGGACCAAATAAATCCAGGTGGAGTAGTTCCAAGATTCTGCTTGTGCTGTGAGCTGCAATGCTGGGAAATGACGATTTGGTCTGCTTTCCAGCTTGACAGGCTTCACAAACATGATCTTTGTAGTAGACTTGATCTGGAAGATCATCTGCGAGCTTCTTGCGAGCGAGCTTATTGATGGCTTTGAAGTTTAAGTGACACAGTCTCTTGTGCCATAGCCAGCTCACTTCAGGTACAGGTTTGGTGACCAGACAGATTTCTTTTTCATCTAGCCATTGTACTATGTACAAGTTATCCTGCAAAATACCGGTAAGAAGAATTTCTTCTCCTTCCATGTTCTTTATAGCGCATTTATTAGCAGAAAACTCTACTCTTTTTCCAGTAGAACAAAATTGGCTTACAGAAAAGAGATTATGATTTAAACCTTCAACGTAAGTGACATTTGATATTGTTGTTTTACCAACAATTAGATTACCGTAACCTCTTGTTTTTCCTTTAGAGTCTCCTCCAAAAGCAACTAGAGGTCCGTCACATTCGATGAAATTTGTAAGCAGGCTTCTGTCGTAGGTCATGTGCCTTGTACAACCATTGTCAATAATCCAGACCGTGCCGCGAGCTGCTCGCTTTCTTCTTTGAGCTTTCCCATCCTGCAATTAGACAGATTTAGCAACCCACATGAATTTGGGTGCCTTGTTAGCAGGTTGAGTTTTAGCAGCTTGATTCCCAAGCTTCCTTTGTTGAGAGCTGTTGACCTGTGGCTTGGTCCGTTGCCTATTTGTTGAGTGGATGGCTCTATTGGAGTATCCAGTTTGCAGTTGGTAATAACTAGGTTGATAATACTGCTCCGCATATCCACATCTGCAGCGATGAATCTCTGATCCACTTCCATGTGGAGGTTGATGGTACCTACTTGACAGCTCAGGATATTGGTACCAAAGGCGGTTGTACCAGTAACCTTCATTGTCGAGTGTTTGATTTGGCCACTGCTCATAGTAGTTGTTTCGTTGTGGTCGAGCAGTTTTGTGTTGACTGCTTCTCCTTTATTAGCAGCTTGCACTTTTCTCGGTGCAGGTTGGCTCTTCTTTTTATATGCAGGTTGCATATACAGTTTTCTAGGTGGCTCAACCTTTTTCTGTTCAACTGATGGCCTTAGCTGCTGCTTTTTGACATCAGGCTTTCTATGCTCTTTCACCAAGATTGCTTGAGGTTGTCGAGCTGGATTCTTCAAATTGATTTGCTTGTCTGGTGGAGTGTGGTGAGCTTTGCCTTCAATCAATCCTTTTTCTTTCACGAACAAAACCTTCTCTTTTTCTTTGGCTTCGCAGGTTTGACCATGAAATCCAATGCCAAACTTTATCTGAGCAGGTCTCTGGGCAGCTTGCAAGGCTTCAAGCTTTTCACCATTTTTGTTCATCTTCATTAGGACTTGTTGAAGCTTGAGCTCTTTCTGCAACAGCTTCTCATGCTCATTTGAGAGATCTGACAGCTTGTCGTTCAAGCTGTTGATCTCACTGTCCTTTTCAGTGAGCATGTCTTTAAGGTTTTCTTCCCTTAAAGCTGATTGACCCAATTAAATTTTCAGAGGTTCTATCTCTCTTTGTCTTGCTTCATCATGGAGAGTGAAGTCTCCATTCTTAGCAGCTTTGAGTTTCATGTTTTCACCCTCCAGCTTGGATCCTTCTATGACTACTTGCTCGAACATTTCTGAGAGTTTCTTGTAGTCATCAAGCTGTTGTTGGAACTCTTCATATGTTGGCATTTCAGGTAGTTCGAAACCTGCATGTTCAGTGTTAGTTGAATATGAAGATGAGATTTCGGTATCAACCTTGTATTGAACAAGATCGAGATCTTTTCCCATGTAGCATTCCTCATTTTCAGAATCTTCGTCGGCTAAGCGACATTCCTCCTCGTCTAGTCATCATCTTCGTCGGAGGAGGTTGAGTCTGATAATGTGGCAATGGCTTTGGCTTCTTCCTCAGCTGCGATCATGGCACTGCGCTGCTCCTTAAGCTTTTGATCTCTTTTAGCACGGAGCTCTTCGCGTTCTGCCTTTGAGAGATCTGGGCAGTCTGACTTGTAGTGACCTGGTCTGCCACATTCAAAACAACCACCCTCTAGAGTGTTAGAAGAATTGAATTTAGAGGGTTTTGTTTTACCTTCACCTTTCTTGTCGGAAGAAGAGGTGGTTTGATTTCTCTTGAAATCTTTGTGATATTTACGGAATTTGTTGAAACGTTTTTCAAGCTTTTCATTCCTTCTTGCCATGAGAGCATAGTCCTTCAACAATTTCTCCATTTTGGAGCATAAATCCTTTGGGATTTCTCTTTCCTCTATCATTGATGCAGCTTTGAATGCGACATCTTTTTCTCTCTTTTCAGACTCAGTCTTCTTGCTTGAAGATACTTGTCCTGATCCGTGAAGTCTGATCATTTCAAACTCATTTCCGATGAGTAGATCAAACAGTTGCTCGGTTGACAGGTTGCTGATGTCCGACCTGCCGCGGTGCATGGCGCTGTACACATGCCAGCTTGCTGGGAGAGATTGGATCACTTTGAGATTGAGTTCGCGCTGTGTATATTTATCTTTCTTGAGAGCCGCGATCTCCAAAGTGATCATTGTGAATCTATTCTTGAGCTGATCAATGGTTTCCGTTGGCTGCATTTTGAATTCTTCAAATTTGCTGCATGCCACTGATAGCTTGTTCTCCAGCATTTCTGTTGAACCAAGGCTTATTGCTTTTAAGGTGTCCCACATTTCTTTTGCAGTTGCCTAGATTTCTTATCTTGGCCAGGTGGACTCCCTTAATTGTACTTGAGATCAATCCCTTTGCGAAGCTGTCAAGTCCAGCTTCCTTTCTTTCTTCGTTTGTATATTTCCTGGGATCTTTGATCTTTGGCACATATGTTGCTCAGAAGCTTTGTCTCCAGAAACTTCTATATCATAGGGCTCGTAGATTGGCGTTGGGCCGTTCTCGATGACATCCCACATTAGCACATGATGAGCTTGGAGGCACATCTTTATTCGAAAGCTCAGTCTTCATATCCCTGTATAGAAAAGTCTTCGCAAACGCGGAGTAGTGAAGCTTCCATAATGAATTTATGTATGAATGCACAAGCACAATTTCTAGAGATCTAGTTCTATTTGACACTGAAGTACGAGAAACCTTCTAGTATGCAGAAGCAATGGTCAAAAGAACCACTGCTCTGATACCACTTGTAGGTCCCGATAAGTAGATATTGGTGTATGGGGGGGGGGGGAATACACCAATTAGCCAACGGTTTTGAATTTTCAAAACAATTTGATCTGAACTGAGTCGTCACTCAAGTTTATCAGAGCAGCTTAGTTTTTCCAGCTCAATCAGTAAGCTGCTGAGCTTGCAAAACTAATCTGCGTGCGGAAGTTTGGTGGAAGGGTTGGCTAACAGTTTTCAAAGACAGTTTTCAGAGACAGTTTTCAAAGATAGTTTTCAGAAACAGTTTTCAAAGATAGTACACATGCAAGACAGGTTACAAATGTGCAGGTTGTGAGCATGCAAACTGTGTGAAAACAGATGATAAGAACAGAGAAACACGAGGAGTTTTTATCGTGGTTCGGAGTAAACAGCTCCTACGTCCATGCCAGATCCCGTCGAATCTGTAATCCCTTAACTAGAGATTTTTCACTTCTTTTAACACTGGTGGAGGTCCAGTCCAAATTCAAGTCTTTCTTCTAGACTGAATCTAGCACGCTTCTAGAGTCGCGTCTCTTCTAACTTACAACTTTGCATACAGACTTACTAACACTAAATGACTAGTGCTACTATTCAAACTTGAAAGCTTTAACTAGCTGTCGACGTAAGGAATACAACTCAATCAACTACACTAGTATCTCTACTTTGATGGTAGTGAGATTGTGTGTGATGTGTTCTAGTAAGACTGATTCCAGATAGATAAGAAATCTACAATGATCAACACTTGGGAAAACTCTAGTAATTTCGAGTGTTGATTTGAATATTTTCAGCTTGAGATTTCTGCAGCGTTTTTGCTTGAGTATTGATTTTCCCGTGTTTCAATCTGGAATATGTTGAGGTATTTATAGAGAAGCGTTTGAAATAGAGCCGTTGGAATTGTGTCAGGATTTGCAGATTTCGTACGCTGACACAATTCTTGTCGTTGAGTGAGAGCAGGTTTCATCACCATAGCTCAGGTTGGCCTTCACAGGTTGCGCTTCCTATACCTCGAACAGTCTTCGATCTTCTGTAACCTTCGCGTGAGATCTTCGAGTATTGTAGGGGCAGGTTACATAGACAGGTTATATAATGGAACAGTGTGACAGGTTTGAGTAGACTAGGTACGAGGTTGCACTACCAACCTTGACCTTTACATAGCAACCTGTCCGGTTTAGACTTGACTGATTTTGAACACGGAGATCAGCCTGTTCCAATTAAAAATATATGTCTAAGTGTGGTTTCTAATAACATTATCAAAACTAAGTTTCAAAGGGTTCCCAACAGAAAAAATTATACACACCCCACAATCCCCACACATGCATCAATAGGCAAAAGAAATCTGTGGAATCTTCTCATCCCATACTGGAAACAATTCCTGAATTTCCTCTCTAAACTGAGCAAAAAAAAAAACAAATTCACAATCAAATAAAAGAAAAAAAAAACGCAAGCCAGAAAAGAAAGAGAGAGGGAGGAGTGAAAACAAATTAAATAACCTTTGAATCCCAAAACAACTCCAACTCCAAAAATAAAAAACAAAAGAGGCGACTCATCTTTGATTTCCCATAAACTCTTCCATCAACAACAGCAACAGCGGCTTCCTTGCAAGCTTCAGCGACTACATCGACGGCGGAGGGGAAAATTCAGATCTGGTACAGCAAGAGCTTGACCACGTGGCACATACAGCACCCCTTCCGAGCGAAGAACCACCACTGCGTTCTCCGCCACCAATTCTTCAAATTCTGGGCGGATCCTCTGCCGGATTCGGGGAGAGTCGCACGGTGTGAGAAAAGCAAAGGGGAGGGGGGGGGAACGGAGGATGAAAGGGAGCAGAAACAGAGAGAGAGAAGAGAGAAGCAGAAACGGGAGAGAGAGAGATGAGAATAGAAGAAGAAGAAGACAAATGGGAGAATATAGAGAGGGGGATGGGGGTATTTTATTCTCACTATTGAAAGTTTAGGTAGATTTTGTTGTTTCTTAAGTTGTAGGTAAAATGATAGAAAACTTAATCTAATAGGTATTTAACTATATAACCTCCTAATACTAATATGTTTCATTAATATATTGACACATATTTCGCCTTGAAATTCAAGTTTTACAAAGCACATTTACATTATGTTTATACTAATACTTCTTTAATTATTAATTACTTGAGAGCTGAGTGATTTTCAATAATTTTTTGATTTCTTCTCAGCATCTAATCTCTTTCAAAACCAGTAGACTTGCCAGTTGCCACCAGAATGTATATCTTCAATAAACACCTCATGCGTCTCAGACTACACAAAAGAGGATGAAGACAGATGAAGATTTCATATTTTGGATGGCAGAGAATTGCGGCATTCAAGATTATATTGCCCACACGTGTTGGAGAATAAAGGAGAATGCATCAATTTGAAGACGCATAAATGACATATTGTTGCTAGAGTTTGGAATGCGAATACATAAAACTTTTCTTTTCTTTTCTTTTTTTCTTTTTTTTTTTCTGAGATGGTATCACTTTGGAATGAAATTGTGGACTATATTTCATTTCCTTAAATCTTAAATATAATTGGATATTCAAATGAACATGTTACTGTTGATTTTTTTTTTTCCTTCTATCATTATCCATATTGATATTAATATGCATGTTTGATGTTTCTTGGATAATGTTTTTCAACCACTTACACTATTTAAAAAAGTAAAGATGATAGTGCTTATAATTATCTAATAATAGTAGTGGCTCTATATGTGATCTTCTATTGTTGTTAGCAACAGACAGATTTATACATATCCAAAAATAAAGGCTTTGAATCTTTGATGTAACTAAATCCAATCCTTATAAACTGATATAAACATTTTATTTAGACATATGGAGTACTCTTTTTTTTTTTTTTTTTTTTGAATTTGACTACTATTTTTGTTGGTTAATTATTTGGTTAAACTATTTTTCAATATTTTATTATACCACTATAAATTATTTATTTTAACTTTATATATGTTTTGATACAAATTTCAAAATTCACTATATATATATATATGTATATATATATTACCATTTTAAATAATTTTGGCATATAAATATTTTTTCTTATCATGTCATTTACCTATATAGTAATTGTTGCCGCGCAACGCGCGGGTAGCAAACTAGTTATATTAGAGTTGATAAGTACACCCTCCTTCCCAGTGCAATTGACACATTTGTTGAATATTAGATGAGGTATAAAATATTACAATGTGTCAATTATATTATCCTAGGACACGGAAGGAGGAGTATATAGTAATTATTAAAAATTTCAATTTGTGGTGGAGTTTATTCTAGAAGCTTATAAATTTTTATACTTTATTTTTTTAGCTTATAAGTTCTTTGATAGCTTATTTTGTCAAACATATTTACATACTCCCTCTGTCCCCCTTCAATTGTCCAGTTTGACTTATTGACTTTTTGGCATGCATTTTCACCGAGCCGGGAAACGAGTTATAAAATATAATTTTAAAGTATTGTTTCTTTTACGGGACATAGTATCCCGTAAAAGAAACAATACTTCAAAATTATATTTTATAACTCGTTTCCCGGCTCGATGGAAATACGTGCCAAAAAGTCAATAAGTCAAACTGGACAATTGAAGGGGGACGGAGGGAGTAGCTTATAAGCTTTTAAAAAGTTTATAAATTTTTAAACAACTTATAAATTGTTTTAAGGGACTTATAAGCTTACAGACACTTCATTCTATGATATTGTTGCTTCGCAACCACACCATAAGAATAGAGATTGCGTCCTCACTTATCACCGAGGTTCAATTTCCCCTCTAGTGAAAGATTCAGTTTCGCGGAAGCTTTTGGGGGAGGAGGAGAAGTGGTCGAAGCTTTCGCAGAAGAAGGGAGAGGCAGCGGCGATCCAGCGACTACGGGAGGAGAAGGCACTAGAGATGGTGAGTGAGGTGTTGCGAATCGGGGGGGGGGGGGGGGGGGGAATGAGATCTGGTTGCCGTCATCCGTCTCGAGCACGATCCAGCGACTGAGGGGGGAGGCGGCGGCGTGGGAGGCAGCAGAGGTGCTGCAGCGGGGAGAGAGAGACTGAGAGAGGAGAGAAAAGAGAGAGAGAGAGAGGAAATAGAAAAATTGAAAATCAGATTTGGAACATATATGTACAGATAATCCAAAAAGTAAAGGATATTTTTGTCAACCGATCCAAAAGATGGGTAAAATTTAAGTAAATTATCTACCAAAGCTAAATTTTATCATTACTGATAATGCATAATAGAGTAATGCTCCAATGTTGTGCTCACGGATGACGTGATATTGAAATATATAAGGAAGTTAATAAAAACCTACCAAAAATAATTAAATCCTATTATAAAAAAAACTAAACCTTAACATAAAAAATTAAACCCTAAAAAAAAAATTGCAGACGTAGCATTGTCACGTCATCGGTGGGTGTGCCCACCATGGGTAGGGGATAGGGATGGCAACGGGGTGGGTGGGGCGGGGCCGGGTATTGCATACGCGAACCCGTACCTGACCCAAAAAATCTCCCCCGAACCCACGCCCCGAACCCATGTAAATGAAAGCGGGGCGGGGGCGGGGATTACCCAGCGGGGGAAGGGTACCCGACGGGTACCCGCTAAATTTAATTTTTATTAAAAAAAGATTTTTTAAAATGAAAATTAATTAATTATTTTTTAAAAAATAATATAAAAAATTGAATTATAAAAAAGTAAATCAAAAAATGATAAATTATTTAATGTAGTTATCTAAAAGTAATAATTAATACTAAATTTATTAAAAATTTAAATGTAATTTGAAAATATATATATACTAAGCTTAATTAACGGGGCGGGGACGGAGGGGATCTAAAAACCCGTCCCCGCCCTGAACCCGACTCGGGTACATGATCTTATACCCGTACCCGCCCCCGCCCCCGCTCCCGATTTTCTTCCCCCGTCCCCACTGGTAAAATTGCCATCCCTAGTAGGGGAGCATTTCTAATGCATAATATATGAGGAATTGTATGATAGTAGTAAAATTTAAAACATAGACATATATATATATATAGAGTTTTTTCCCCTTGTCCAAGTTGTACTCTTATATACTAGTACAATATTACTGTGCTACAATATTAATGTTGCCTTATCTTTTTCTTCAATCAAATTGAATTCAATAAATAAAGCTGAAAACAAAAACAGCCCCAAACAAACAAAAACAGAATAAATATAAGAAAAAAATGAAAAAAAAAAGCAAAAAAAAAGCAAAACAATCGAACAAAGAAAAAGAAAAAGAAAAAAAGAAAAAGAAAAAGAAACATGTATAATATGAAAAAGAAACAGCAAAAGAAGAAAAGTAGCGATACGATACGAGTGCGGGATATATATTTTTAAAAAAATATAGGATGCAATTCGGCTAGGATACGTATGTCTATTTATTTTTATTTTTATATTTATTACTCCCTCCGGCTCAAGATTCGTGAGGCGTTTCTTTTCGACACGGAATTTAAGACGGCAGTATTTAAAGTTTTAAGTGTATTGTATTTAGGGATATAATATTATTTATGTAATTAGACTTATTTATATAAATAAAAAAAATAGAGATCATACACCTTTTTACCCACTTTTACTTTATAAAATCAATTTTAGGCATGAAATATAAATTACATAAAAAATACTCATCTTTTGCTTTGGAGGACAAAAAAATGCCCCTCCCCTCCCCCTAGGGTTGGTAGCAGCCACCGACACCCGACCCGACCCGACCATACCAGCCCGGCCCGCTCTGCCCCGGTCCGTTGGCCCGACCTGCCCTGTAAACAGTACTAACAGAACATAAACGTACTGCGTAATCAGTTACAATTTGATATTATCTATTTACCACTTACCGGTAAACAATTTTAATAGAACATAAACGTACTCCGTAATGCAGTTACAAATAGACATTATTCGTTTACCACTTACCGGGTAAACAATACTAAATGATCAAAAACATATTGTGTACTTGCACATTTCGAAAGAAAAAAAATGAAAATTTTTTCAGGCCGGGTCGGGTTGGGCTGAACTGGGCTGGGGCTAGGGCTGGGCTGGGCTGGGCTGGGTTGGGAGAGAGGGAATGGGAGAGAGTGACAATGTACTCAAAGTAAAGGCATTTTAGTTTCATTTTCAATAAATTGGGTAGTTTTTGTGTTTTTTATATTTCATAATTTTGATTTTTTTATCTTAAAGTGAGTGTTTTATTTTTTGACTCAAAAAAATATTAAAATTAAGGGCTAAATACCAAAAAAATCCCAAACTATTCCTCTTTTATCAAAAATACTCTGAACTATTGAAAATAACCAATTAAATCCTAAACTATTAATTTATTATCAAATCTACCCTATGTTTAATTTTCTCATTCGAGCATTTTATCGAACATATGGTGGGCATAGCTCTCTTGCTCTCTTTCCCTCTCCTCTTCTTCTTCATCCTCCTCCATTCTCTCTTAAACACGTCCAGGTCTCCCTCCCCGACGAGCTCGAAGAATTTGGGGCTAATCTGATGCCTCTGATGTGATTAATTACACGTTTATACTTCCTTCAAGAAGGGTTCTTTTGTTTAGTCTACATAAAAAGAGAGGCGCTATTGGTGCTGCTTAATACACATAATATGTTTTCCTAAAAATTCATGAGAGTTGAAGTTTGATTACACAACTTCTGTGGGAGGCGCGAAGATGAAGTTGTAATGGCATTCCTTTTTTGAATAGAGAGAGAAACATGCAAACTAGGAAGAGAAAGATGAAAACTTGTTTTCTGCATTTACTGAACTCAAAGAGAAGATTACAGAATTAGGTCGTCGATTTTGTCGGGGAGGGAGACCTGGACGTGTTTAAGAGAGAATGGAGGAGGATGAAGAAGAAGAGGAGAGGGAAAGAGAGCAAGAGAGTTGTGCACACCATATGTTCGATAAAATGCCCCGAATGAGAAAATTAGACATAGGATAGATTTGATAATAAATTGATAGTTTAGGATTTAATTGGTTATTTTCAATAGTTCAGAGTATTTTTGATAAAAGATGAATAATTTAGGGTTTTTTTGGTAATTACCCTAAAATTAATATTCTGAATTTTTTTTTTTTTTTTACATTTTTAATAAAATTAAATACCGATAATAATTTATTTTTTTGGGAATTCTTCAACATTGCATTAATTTAGTGCAAATCTACAACTAATGAATTGGGCTGCAAATTGAAAAACAATTAAACAATGCATTTCATCAACTGTGGAGTAAAAAAAATACACCATCAAATGAAATTTCTCTTTTTGATGAGGCGAATTTCCTCTTCAATTTCCTCTTTTTTTGGGGGGCTAGGGCTCTCTTCGGTGGATCTATCACGAAATAGATGGTGGCGGAAGCGTGGGGAAGCACGGCGACGGGATATAGCTCGAGATCGGCGTCCAAACAGTCCTTCGTCGACGGGATCCTGTACGCGACCTGCCACACCGCCACGACGAGGTATAGCTCGAAGTCAACGGCCACCGCGACGCGCCGTAGCGGGGGGGCCACGAGTAGATACCCACGACGAAGGCAGCGAAGGCTTTGCCGACGGCGGAGCTGGAGAATCCATGAGAATTGGGGAAAATCGAGCTGAGAGAAATGAGAATTAGGGTTTCTACGCTCAAGAACAGAGAGGAAATGGTGAATGGATCGACTTCCACCAAGCCTCAATCCCTAATTAGGTTCAGCAATTAATTCTGAGTGGTTGGGTGAAATGGGGTAGGTGGTGTTATTTTTTCTTTTTGTTTGTGCATATTTTATTTGATTTTATGTGTTATTTCATCAAATAAGAAAGTTAATTAGTGAGGCTTAATTGTAATAAGGGAACAACTAATTGTACCCATTTAACCTTAATTATTTTCCAAAAAGGAAACGTCTCACGAATCTTGAGACGGCCCAATAAGGAATACGTCTCACGAATCTTGAGTCAGAGGGAGTATATAATTCATATATTATACATAAAATTTAAATAAATTATAAACTAAATATATATGAAAAAATAATAAAACAGTGCGACTAAATATACAACGTACGTCTTTTGCTTCTATTTTCCTTTTTTTAAATAAACAATGTTTAACATTTGCAAAAATCCTTTAAAAACTTAAGTTATAGCAAAAAATAACTCAATTAACTCAGGATTCGCGAATCCTCTTTATCGGATTCGTGTATCCGTTATTATTTATATTAAATTAAATAAGAATATGCTATGTGGCGAATCCGTCGCAAATCGCACCCGAATGCGATACGGGTGCGAATCTCATAATGCAATGTGTTATTTTTTGAAAAATCCGTGTATCAAAACTCAGCCCTCATTTCATAGAGTCTCTCTCTAGTTCTGTGAGAAATGGCTTATGCTGTTGCTGCTTCGCTTTCACGCACCATAGATCTTGCGCTCACTTATCACCAACACTCACTTTCCCCTCAAGTGAAAGATCAAATCATATCCCTCCACACCCACATTAATTTCCTCCAATCGTTTCTAGAGGATTTTCCCGATAGAGCCAATAATTGGGAAGAAACGATTAGGGAATGTACAGATTGGGCAGAAGACATTATTGAGCTCTTATTGTCTGATTCATTGCTGAAATCGACTGTCAAATCATCAAAATCTGAGTACGGATTCCATTTCCATGGCGGTTTCGATAAGCTGGAAAGAATAACAGAGGAAATCGAGTTGATCGCCAACAGAGTAAAGGGGAGACCTACTGAAGCTGAATCCATGGATGGTTACAATCCCAAGCTGATGAAAATACTTGTCTTCTAGGTGAAGGGCCGTCCGCGCTTACGAAAGTCGCCATTGTAGGAATGGAAGGCACCGGTAAGACCACTCTCGCCAAAATGCTTTTGATCATCCGCTAATTGCAGAGCATTTCTTCTTCCGCGCTTGGTCCACCGTAACCACAGATTATAGTCTGAAAGGGATTATTTCAGATCTCTTGAATTCTATGAACAACGAGTTGTCGTACTCATCAAAATCAGAGGATAAACCGCAGGATGAAAGAAGTTTATTCAGGTTGTGCTTGTCCTCAAGCAAACTATACTCAAGATATGATATCAAGCGATGAATTACGAAGTGACAATGCATTAGGCTTCAGTATTTCCTACAAAGCATACAAGTGAAACATGCAACTTCCCAACAAACTTTTCATAGCAAACTTCAACATTTACTAATCAAATCTATCGAGTCCTAACATGTTCACAAGTAAGTTTTCAATCAAAACAAGCAATCATCATTAGCCTCATCATCACAAGAAAACTCATGTTTGACCAATTCGCATAGATGTTGAAAAACTCACAAAAGGATTAAGTAAATAAAACACAAATAAATCCTAACACAAATTTTCTACACCCTCCCCCCCACACTTAAAAGCATGCAATGTCCCCATTGCAATAAAAGTAAAAATAAAGGAATAAGAAAACTTCACTAATGACGACACAATTCGGCAATCAAGCTTCAAATCCTCAAAGGACCCCATAAGCAAGTTACCAAAACTACAAAGGTGGGTTGGAAGGAGCGGATTTGAGGGAGAGAATCGACGGATGGAGTTGTGAGCGGAAGTGCCGATTCTGAATTTAAAACCATGCACGTTTCTAATTTTGACCGGGTCCAGCGGCCCGTTGGAGTCCAGCATCCCGCTGGACCTTCTTCTCACATTTTCTCGCCGCATCATCCCAGCAGCCTGCTCGGGCCCAGCGACTGCTGGCCCGAGATCTCGGCTTGCCTTCAATTTTTTTTATTTTTTATTTTTATCCTGCAAAATAAAAAGAAAAATTAGAAAATTGAAATGAAAATTAATTAAAAGAAAACGAGAATTCACAAAATCGTGGGTTGCCTCCCACGAAGCGCTTGTTTAACGTCATTAGCTCGACGAATGTGGAATTCTCAACCAATTCCCATCGCAGCTAGCGACGTATCTCTATTAGCAGCAATAACCTCGAAGAATCCATTAAACGTTCTCAACCTAACTCTTGGCTTTTCCTCCTCATCGGCTCCAAAATCGAGAATCGACTCATCGTCATCACCCATCTCCCTCACACTTATTTGGGACTCAACATCAAACATCTCATGATCTAGCCCTTCAAGCAATGGCTCTTCCTCTATGCGAATGTCGGTTGCCTTGAGATTCTTTGAACTCATCTTCTCAAAATTAGAATGGGGCCTCAAATTCACAACTGCTCCTAAATCCATCAATCCCGAAACTTTTTCTCCACTATCCAAAGACACCTCCAATTCAAAACTTCCAGGATCACTTTGTTTGGGTTTGGACTGAATATGACCAATCAATTTGTGAACTTGCGTCTCCTTCTTCAATCTACCCGGAAAGAGAATAGGTGGAACATAAGGTTTTGAAGCTTTGTGGAGTTGAGGCTCGGCTTCATCCTTGGCAGCTTGCTTTTCCTCGGAGACAGTCAGAGATGTTGATCACAACCCCTCTTGTGATTGCATGGATGGTCCGACAGTCAAGCCTTGCGATTGCAAGCTCTCTTGTGGTCGCAAGGTCTGTGTTTCGGTTGGGTGAGAAAATTGAGGCGTATTAAGAACCGTCACTGAATGAGTTGGATGTGGCTGAAGTCCTTGAGCTAGAATTTCACCCGTTTGAGCACTTTGTTGCATTTGATTTACTGTGTCCAACATCTGCTCTACTTGTGTCTCTAGATGCTTAAGGATTACGTCTTGAGCTTCCAAATCCAACTTGTACTCTTGCATGAAAGCGGAATGGTCATCCACCATTGGTGGAGGAACTTGTGGATGATACAATTGTTCAGGAGGTGGATAATATGGTTGATTAGATGGTGGGTAGTATGGTGATGGAGGGTCATAAGGTGATGGTTGAGGTGAGAAATATGGTGATGGTGGAGGGTAGTAAGGTTGATGTGGTAGTGGTTGAGATGGTGGTGCATATGGTTGGTTTTGAGGAGGATAGTAGGGTGATTGTGGTGGATAGTATGGTTGATATGGTGGGTATTGAGGAAGGAATTGAGGTTCCGGTGGATAATATACTGGCGGCGGTGGTGAGTAGTAAGTAGGTGTGGTGAATGTGGGACAACCAAAATCGTCCATAATCATTGCCATGACCTCTGACTCTTCAATTAACAAGACTAAACCATAGTCATGAAATTCGATCTCTTTTTCCCTTTTTACTGTAAGCACTCAACAAACGGATTAAATGCACCAATGGGAGAGAAGAATAATCGAGAAAAGAAAAATATATATATATATATATATATATATATATATATATATATTAATAAAAATAGAAAATATAATCACACAATTAATCGCCTAAAGCTTTCCCTGGCAACGGCGCCAAAATTTGTTTCACCCAAAATAATGCTAGCAATAGGACTAGGTCTATCGTAGTACTAGTAAGATGAACCCTAAGTCGAATCTCAAGGAAAGCTTAACATGGAAACCAATTGTGTGATTATCTACCCTAAGAAAGCAAGTAAAAATTGGGGGTTTTGAAGTTTGATTAAATCCTAGGCACAAAATAAATAAAGGAAAGTAATTAAATCTATTCTAGACTTGAAAGCAATTTAAAAGCAAGTAGAAAGCACTCCCGTCTGTCACCCGAGATAATAATTTAACTAAAAGAAAGCAATAAATCTACCTAGACATGAATTGAAAAGAAAGCAATTAAATCTAAACTAGAGCAAATAAATCTTAACATGGATCTAATGTAAATTAAAGCAAATAAATTTAAACTAAATAAAGCAATTAGAGAAAGCAAGTAAAATTAATCTAAGAGCACAAATTAAACTTACGAATCAAAGATGAAAGAAAGAACAAGGAACTTGAATTAAAATCTTCAATCCAAAGCTATAATCTTCAAAGCAATAACTAAAAACTAATATAAACTAATCTAGAGTTTTAAGGGCTAAAAACTAGGAAGAAAGATGTATCTCACGTTCACTATAGTTTTCATGTATATAGATCTCAAAAACCTACTCAAATAAGGAAAATAACATAACAAGTCGGCCCGCCCAGCGGCCCGCTAGGGTTCAGCGGCCCGCTGAGTATCCCTCGCGTTTTTCTTGAAACTGACGGGTCCAGCGGCCCGCTGGGTGCTATACTCGGCCCACTGCGCGCAACTTTTTTGTTTCAGTCATATCTCCTTCATCCGAACTCGAAATTGACCGCCGTTTTTTCCTATGCGCTCATATCGAACTCCTCTTTGATATTATGCTTTTAGTTCATCCCAAATTGATCTTCACTTTTTGCTCATTTCTTCGTTCTTGTGCTCCTTTTCTCTCTTCTCTTCCAAAACTCCTTACGAATCCAACTTTGCCTAAAACACACGAAACAAACACATAAAAACTGAACAAAACATACGAAAACAAACTCACACCAAACTATAAAAATCACACAAAAATACACTAAACAGGTTGCTATATGGGAGGAGGTATCTAATTGATGTATGGAGTCGAGAGGCTTGGAATGAGCTAAAGACTATGTTACCTGATAATGGAAATGGAAGTCAGATAATCTTCACCACAGGATTCACCAACTCGGCTAGGACTGCCAACATGGATGAGTGATCGATCGTGGATTTTGGAGTGTTTTTATGATGGTGAGATTTATAGAAAAGTTAAGTACACAAGAATTTACGTGGTTCGATCTGTGGGTAGATCTACGTCCACGGAGGAAAAGAGGATGTTTATATTGAAGTCTTTACTGCTAAAACATACAGTCTGCCCCTTTTATCTTACAAGATGACTCTCTTTATAGAGAATTGAGGTCACGGGCGCTTCATGGATGCTGCTCTTGCATGTCCGTCCGTACTTTGATCATCGCGGGTGGTTGAGAAATCGTGAGGCAGTTGGCTGACTTTGTTGACTCGTTATTGGGCTTCAACCTAGGTGGGCCGAGCTGATCTTGGGCCTCTGGGCCACATCCTATCAATGAGGATTGAACATGGAATCTGCTTCGACAAAAGATATTCAAAGGGGATCCTTGTCCTTCTCAACTGGAATCCGTAGGAAAGATGATTGCCAGAAACTGCAGAGGTCATCGCCTTTCCATGGATGTGGTTTCGGTTATACTTGGTGATGATCAGACTCGATCTGCGTGGGAAGATATTCTAGAAAACATCATGATACTTACTTCTGAGAATAAGTTCGAATTTCTTCATTTACTGTCTATAAGTTACTTGTACTCGCCTCATCATTTGAGGCCGTGTTTCTTGTATTTGGGAATTTTTTCCGAAAAAGAGGAGATACATGTTTCTAAACTGGTAAAACTATGGGTAGCTGATGATTTTCTGAATCAAAGTGGATCTAAAAGCTTTGAAGAGACAGGGGAAGAATGCGTGGAGGATCTTGTTTGGAGAAGTCTTGTTTCGGTGAGCGAAAGGAAGTCTACTGGCAGAATCGAGAGTATCACAGTACATGACCTCATGCGGGAGTTGATCCAAGGCCAAGCCCGAGAAGATAATTTCTTTCGTCGTTTCAATCGACTTGGCAGACTTAACCGAGAGGCTGAGGCCAGTATACTTCATACGTGCCGCCGTGTAAGCAATTCACCTTTTGATGAAGATATCCTTGAAGGTGTTTATGGCTCAACCATTCATACTATGTTATATGGGGACGCCGATCTACTACTAGGTTTACGCTGCTCTGTAGAAAATGTTAGACTGTTGAGAATACTGGATTTTTTACATGATGACCGCCGTCGTTTCACTCTGGAAGTGTATGAGCTATTCCATCTCAGATACCTTGCTTTTGACTCTTCGTTCACCTTCTTAGGAACCATGTCAAACCTTCAGAATCTTCAAACATTAATCATTCATCAAACAAAGATGGCATAACTTTGCCCGGGGGGATTTGGTGGTTGCCACAGTTAAGGCATCTCTGTCTTGTTGCAGGTTGCCAGTCAACTCAGAGGAACCCCTCCTCTCGAAAATCTACAAACGCTTTCTAGAGTGGCAGATTTTGTATGTTCGAGAGAGACCCTTCAAATGATCCCAAACCTGGAAAAAATGAATATCTTCTATAGCGAAAGCTTCAAAGATGTGGCGGAAGATTATGAGCTCCAAAATCTTAAATATCTGCAGAAACTTGAAATTCTCAAGATAGGGATGAATTGTTCTTCTGGTGAACATCATAGGTTGAGATGTGCTTTTCCTCCGACACTGAAAAAATTGAACTTGTGTGGTGTGAGAATGTCTTGGGAGGATATAAAAATTGTTGGTTCGTTGCCTAATCTTCAAGTTCTTAAACTAAGAAAGAACGGTTGCATTGGCGAGACATGGAAAACAAGTGAAGGAGGATTCTCTCAGCTTATCTTTCTGCAGATTGGGGAATCCAATCTAGAGAATTGGATAAGTACTGAAGGTCGTCACTTCCCAAGGCTCAAGTCCCTAGTGCTACATATGTGTTCGCATCTGTTACAGGCTGCCAAGCAGATACAAGAAGATCGATTGGATTTGGGAGATGATTCCCTTCAGATTCGTGTAGTGTGAAGGAAGGTACAAAGTTAAATATTTTTGCACAACATTGTTTGCTCGGTTTTGTTTTTAAATGTTCGTGTGACATCTCCTATTGCATTGCATCAACGGATGATGACTACATGTTGAAACATTAGTAGCATTTTTGGTTACACAACATTATTTTGTCGAGCACATTGATTGGTTACGATGTGATATTTAGGTTTTGGTCTATCTTCTGTGATATTGAAAGATCGAAAACTTTTTAATGTTGAATTTTTGTTTTTACTTAATTTGCCAACATATTTGAGTTTGTTGAATTTTTCAGTGTTTCTTTGTTCAGAAAACTTACAAGTCTTTGGATGGTATTTCACACTTTCGCACTTTCAGTTAATAGTTGAGTTTGAGTGGATTTAGAGTTCCTAACTACATTACAGGTACCAGCTACTCAGCCTACTCTATCTCATATATCTGAAATAACTCGAAGTTTTTAGATTAAAGCAGACTGATTATCTCAAGAGGCGGCATTGCATTACTCCCCCTTTTCATAATACGTTCAAGAAGTTGAGTTTAAGTGGACTGGGGACTTCCACGGGAGGATATGAAAATTGTTGGTTCGTTGCCTAATCTTCGAGTTCTTAAACTGAGAAATCATGCATGCATTGGGGAAAGATGGGAAAAAAGTGGAGGATTCTGTCATCTTAGCTTTTTGCTGATTGAGAGATCAGATTTGGAGCATTGGATTAGAGAAAGTAGTCACTTCCGAAAGCTCAAGCACCTAATGGTTCGCCATTGTTGAAGGTCCCAAATTGTATTAGAGAGATTAGAACACTTCAAATTAAATCAGTTGAGGTGGATCTTGTGAACAAATCTCTACCGTCAGCCATGTTGAAAATTCATCATATGTCATGTATGCAGTTCTCATATTTCAGATTCCTTTTGCTTGTTCTCACTCTTATCGGGTTACTATAAGCAACCTCTCAACTTTTACTCTATAAAGTTTATGTTTTTGGATAGAATTTACATGCTTATTTTCCATGAGTGGCCTTTATGTACTTGGAACATTGTGATATTTTAACCTAGCTCTTTTGTTTTGTTTTTGAGAGATTCTACAGTTAAAGATGATTCGGATCAAAATGGAAAATGGAGTACGACAGAAGATGACGCTTCCCTTCCAACCAAGAGGTCGGAGGTTTAAGTCACTTTAAGGGGAAAATTGAGAACCATTATTGATCCTCTTTAAAATAAAATAAAAATTATAAAAAAATGTAATCATTGAATGATGGACTTATTTACCCCTCAAATTTCAAAAAATGAATGGATATGAAAAACAAATCAAGGTTTGATTTGTATGTAATTTGAGGATGTACTATGTTATTAATCATTTTTAAGGATTTGTGAAAACAAGAAAAAAATCATGATAAAACGGGAAATGACTTGCATATTGTTTCCCTCTATATATCTTTCTTTTCATTTTAAACGATTTTATGATACTGACACTGATACTGATTACATGCGATGCATGATTCACGTAGTTTAAGTGGTAGTATTAATTGGGATCCTTAACCTCAAAAAAATTTAAGCAACTAGACGGGAAGAGTGCACAAAAAATAAATCTTATTTTCTAAATCTTATCGTGTAATTCTTTTTTAAAATGAATACGACAGTGATAATCATGGAGTATTATGATATAATTGTATAAATCGATCATCGATTGTATCATAGCATAATAGTTATACTTCTTTTTCATCTTTACTTCTTTATCACAGCTCATTATTTGTCGTTGTCAATAGTTTGTATGCACGTAAATAAAGAAATGCGACTCTATTACAAAGTAAACTTTCCTTATCTTTTATTCCTTTTCTTTCAGTAGCACTTCCCCTTTGCATGCTTCATATGTTTCTAGAGTTACAAACCATTTTGTCGTCTATATTACGCGGTCAACTCTCTCTCTCTCTCTCAATTTCACTCCACTCTCTACCTCTCAAAAGTCAACTCGCCATAGATCAAATTCAGAGGATGTGCTCATTGAAAGTTTATTACAGAACTTAGGCCGCAGGAGGTACCTTAATGTTGTAGATGATGTATGGAGTAAAGATGTTATGGAAAGGCTAAAATCATAGCCGTATTCCTTCTCAACTAGGATGAGACGGTCCTGACGGAGGGAGTATTATTAGAACATTTGAGTGCGCATTGATAGAGAAATAATTTGAGAGAAAGATCCCTTTTCCATTGAAGCGAAAATGAAATGTAAAACCCAGAAATCCTTCTTCCGTTGACTCAGTAAAGCTACAGCATTTATATTAACTAATTACTGAGTCAGCTAAAATGCTAACCAAAAGAAGAAAAAACGTAAAAGGAAATAAATGCGACTCCTAACAAACAAAAAACTATGACTGCTTCATTATTTCCCCTCCATCACTCTTCTCGTCCTTCACCTGCAATCCATCTTTACACTCCCCCTCAAGATGAGCATGTATATCACAAAGACTCATCTTGCCCAATATGCGAGAAAACGAAGGAATGGGAAGTGGCTTGGTAAATACATCAGCAAGTTGCAAATCACATCTAATGTGCAGTGGTTTGATCAGGCCTCTAATATACCGCTCACGTATACTATGACAATCGATCTCAATATGTTTAGTGCGTTCATGAAAGGCAGAATTGGATGTGATATATACAGCAGCATTATTATCACAGAACAAAGGAATAGGTTTCAAGCGAGGAATACCAAACTCACGCAGCAAAATGTCAATCCACGAAACCTCACACGAAGCCTGAGCCATGGCACGGTATTCAGCTTCTGCAGATGAGCGAGAAACAACCTTTTGCTTCTTGGATCTCCATGAAATCAGGGAAGTGCCAAGAAAAAAACAAAAACCAAAGACGGACCTTCTAGTATCAGAACAGCTCCCGTAGTCTGCATCTGAAAAAATGCTGGGATCCAAATTCGAAGAAGCTGCATAAAACAATCCAAGACCAATAGATCCTTTCAAATACCTAAGAACTCTGTGTGCAGCAGAGAGATGATGTTGATGAGGATGAGACAAGAACTGACTAAGCTTATTCACAGCAAATGTAATGTCAGGAAAGAGTATAACAAAGGTATTGAAGTCGACCAATCAGCTTGTGATAGGATTTGGCATGTGGAAGAGGTGGAGAGCCTTCTTGCTGCAATAAAGTGGTAGATTCCACAGGAATTTTAGATGGTTTACACCCTAGCATTCCTGTGTCATTGAGTAAATCCAGCACATATTTTCTTTGACAAATAGATAAGCCAGTAGGATTTTGTGCAATTTCCAAACCAAGGAAATACTTAGGTTTCCGCAGATTTTTAAAACTGAAATGGTGACCCAGATAAGTTTTAAAACTCTGTAGAAGAAAAGAATCAGTACTAGCCAGCAGTATATCATCCACATATATAATTATACCAAAATAGGAACCATTTTTGCTCATGTGAAAATAGGAAAGATCAGCTATAGATTGAATGAGACCAAAACTAGTGAGAACAGAAGGTAAATTTCAAGAACCACTGCTTGGATGCCTGTCGAAGTCCATAAAGAGACTTGTTTAACTTGCAAACCAAATTCTGATGCTCCCCTGAATTTCTAAACCCTTAGGGATCTTCATGGGATCTTCATGTAAATGCTCTCTTCCAAATCTCCATATAAAAATGCATTGTTAATATCTAAATGAGCAAGATGATAACCTTTAACTGCAGAAATGGCAAGTATAAGTTTCACTGAAATAAGCTTGGCTACAGGGGAAAAAGTATCAAGAAAATCAACCCCCTCTTGCTCTGTGAAACCCTGTGCAACCAGCCGTGCCTTATACCGTTCTACACTCCCATCTGACAAAAATTTAGTCTTGTAAATCCATTTACATCCAATGGCTTTCTTTCCTTCTGGTAAAGGCACTAAGGACCATGTTTTATTTCTTTCTAAAGCATCAAGTTCAGCCTTCATGGTTGTTCTCCACTTTGGATGTACAGAAGCCTGTGCATATGAGGATGGCTTAGCTGTAGCAGTGATAGCACAAATGAAGGCAGAATATGAAGGAGATAAATTGGAAAGATCAAGAAAAGAGTTCAAAGGGTAGGTACAAGAGGTCTGCATTGCACCACAGATGTAATCATTCAAGTATGAGGGTGTTTTGACCTGTCTACCAGAGGAAGTAGTAGGATGGTACTGAGATGAAACAGGAGAAATTGGGGAAATGGGCTCACAGGAGGAAGAAGAATTGGATGAGAAAGTGGAAGAGAAGAAACTGAAAGAGTGTATAAGGGAAAAGTGGGAACTGACTGTGAGGAATTTAACTTAAAAGGAAATACTGCCTCATGAAACTTGACATCTCTGCTGATGAAAATCTTATTGGTAGCTAAATCCAACAACTTATACCCTTTATACCCAGTAGGGTAGCCTAAGAAAACACACTTGATGGCACGAGGGAAAATTTAGTTCTATCTCTATTAATAGTGGATGCAAAACAGAGACATCCAAAAGTCCTGAGATGAGTGTACTGAGGTGGTTTATTGAAAAGTATGTGAAATGGTGTGAGGTTGGAAAGTTGAGGAACAGAAGAAGGAATACGGTTTATAAGATATGAAGCAGTTAGTACACAATCCCCCCAGTAACCAATAGGGATATGGGACTGAAAGAAAAGACTTCTAGCTACATTAAGCAGATGTTGATGCTTTCTCTCAACTCTAGCATTTTACTGAGGTCTCTCTACACAAAAGTGTTGCACAAGTGTGCCAAATTTAGTGTAAAGTTGAGGAAGAAGAAACTCACTCCCATTATCACATCTAAGGATCTTAATTGACTTATGAAACTGGGTTTTAACTTGTTGAAAAAACTGGGGTAAAACAGTACCCACCTCACCTTTAGCCACAAGTAAGTATGTCCAAACAAAACGTGAGCAATCATCAACAATAGTTAAGAAATATCTATGTCCTTGCACAGTAACTGGACTAAAAGGACCCCAAATATCACAGTGGATAAGGTCAAAAATAGAATCAGCAATATTATCTGAGGAAGAAAAACTAAGCCTCTTTTGCTTTGAAAGAGGACAAACTTCATAAACTTTTTCAGGTACAATTTTCATAGATAAAGAGGAAGAAAGAAGTCTGAGTTTCTCTGGTCCTAAATGACCGAGTCTACAATGCCAAATATCTGACCCTATTACAGAAGAAATACTTGAAAAAGAACACTAGGTGGAGCATGATCAAGGACATATACGTTGCCAACTCTTCTACCCATCCCAATCGGCATTCTCTTGGAAGCATCCTGAATAAGACAGTGTTCATGAGTGAATGAAACTGAACATTTATTTGAAGATGTTAAGCTACTAACAGAAAGAAGGTTGAAAGAAAAACTAGGAACATGAAGAACTGAATGAAGGGTCAGAGTAGGTGTAACTTGGAGTGTGCCTATGCTAGAAATGGGAACCTTTTGAGAGTTAGGAAGAGTGACGAATGCATCAGTAAGATGAGTAAGAGACTGAAATTTGGATGCAGAACAACATACATGGTGCATAGCACCAGTATCTATTAGCCAAAAAGACTCGGATTTAGCACATAAACCAACAAAAGGAGTCAAGGAAAACATACCACTAAAAGAAGCATTGAAGTCAGAAGGCCCTGTGGAAGAACTTGCTCGAGGACTCTCTGTGATGATCTGGTTACCTTGAAGATGGGATTGAAAATAGGAAAGTAGTTGTTGACATTGCTCTGTAGATAATGGATTAGAAAGAGTAGAAGAAGGAGCATGAACAGGATATTGAGTTTGTGAAGCTGTAGAACCATCAATGCTCAGCTGAGCACCTACATGATGCACTGATCTCTGCACATTAGAAGGAACATCACCACGAGAATTGCCAGAACCACCAAAACGAGAATTGCCAGAACCACCAAAACCACGCCCCCTACCTCTTCCAAAGCCAGGGGAAAACCATGCAGTTGATAACATTTATCGACGGTGTGGTTAGTTTTCTGACAATGAGTGCAAAACAGTTTATTTCTACCTCTTCCAGTGTAACTCTCTGCTGCATTAACAAGACCAGGAGACTCACTAAGTTGTGGAACAAAAGAACCTGAAGAAATACCAAGTCTTCTTTGCCTCTCTTCTTGAATGACCAAAGAATTTTTTTTGGATAAAGGTGGAAAAGGATCCAGACTTAGAAAATGAGAACGGAGTGCAGCATAGGAATCATTCAATCCCATAATGAAATGAACAGCAAAATCACGTTGCTGATGATCTCTCCATTTACCTGAACTGTTACATCGACAAACACCACACTCATACCAACATTTTGGTTGAAAATCCAAAAATTCATCCCAAATAATACGCAAATCAGTGTAGTATGTATTAACATCACTAGCACCCTGCCTTAAGTTGTATAGTTGATGTTTCAATTCATAGATACAAGCTATATTTCCTTGAGAGAATCTATCCTGAAGATCAGTCCAAATCTGAACAGCATTTTCCAAATACATAAGGCTAGATCGAATTTGTGGTACTGCAGCATTACGCAGCCAAGAAACTACCATTCCATTACAACATTCCCAATGAGATAGGACTGGATCTAAAGGATCGACATGTTTCTTAAGAGATCCATCAATAAAACCTAATTTGTTCTTAGCTAACAATGCAGTTTTCATAGACCGACTCCAATTAACATAATTTGAGCCACAAAGTAATTCAGCAACCAGAATTGTACCCGGATTATCACTGGGATGAATGTAGAGAGGGCTGGACGGAGGAGGGCCATCCGGCGGAAAAGCACCCACCACTTCACGACGGGGCGGCATAGCAAGAAAACACATAAATTTTTAGAGAAGATCACAAAATTGAGCTTCAGCAGAGCGGATTTTGAGCTCTTGATACCATATTAGAACATTTGAGTGCGCATTGATAGAGAAATAATTTGAGAGAATGATCCATTTTCCATTGAAGCAAAAATGAAATGTAAAACCCAGAAATCCTTCTTCCGTTGACTCAGTAAAGCTACAGCATTAATATTAACTAATTACTGAGTCAGCTAAAATGCTAACCAAAAGAAGAAAAAAACGTAAAAGAAAATAAACGCGACTCCTAACAAACAAAAAACTATGACTGCTTCATTATTTCCCCTCCATCACTCTTCTCGTCCTTCACCTGCAATCCATCTTTACAAGTATTGCATTATAGTATCCCCCTCTATTCTTCTACATAATCGTATAAAAGATTAAACCCACCCTTAAGGTAGTTGAGCTGGATATAACGAACCACTTCCTGTTGCAATCAGCAAAACGGATCCAACAGGATCGATGTAGTTTGGGATATGATCAGCTTCAAATTCGTGTGTGGTGAAAAGAACAAAGTCGACTGTTTTCAAAATTTTATTTGGATTTTACTTGTAATAGCAACGATTTGTAGTTTTGAAAATCATGTTTATCCTTACTCTAGATTTGAAATGTTGGCATTATGTTGTATCTCGGCGTTCTTACTTGTGACATATTGCCTACAAGCACCTTTTCGGACACTAACATAACGGAAAATTGAGAAATACAAAGAAACACAAAGGATAAGAAAGATAGTTTTTTTTGCAAGATATAAATTATATCTTGCAGTGCCTCAATGCGAAAAGATTCACTATAATTTATGAAAAATTACAAATCAAGCTGAGAAAACGACTAATTAAAAGCTGTAGTACAACCTAAATGCTACTCCCTCCGTCCTACTTAAATAGTCCACATTTCTTCATTGGTTTGTCTCATATAATAGTCCACTTTCTAAAAGTGGCAAAAACTTTATCTTACAATTAATACCATTTTAAAATTCATTATCTCTACTTGCATTGGTCTCTATGCGAAAAAGCAATATGGACTATTTTAGTGGGACGGATGTAGTACTCAACTAAAAAATGCTCCAGGAAGCATATATTTATTTTCAACTATTCAATACTTGATCTCCTTAAATAGAAGCCAAAACTTGATTTCCAAAGCATAACCTTCCCACGTTTGTAGTGGAGTGCCTTCATGCAACCTCATTCCATGATCTTACATGCAGGCTACAATATCTACAACTGATTTGACTTAGTCAAATCACTTATTTCTCTTCTATACACTTTGTAGCACAATATGTGTAATATTTTGTGAAGAAATGCAAAACTAATAAAATAAGAAACCTATACGAATATAGATTTCAACATACTTTCCTAGACATAATCACTTGTGTTAATCCCAAAATAGTTGCTCTCAATAAGCAAAATTAATTTTAGCCCCTGATAAGTAAAAGACAATCCCTCCGTCCCATTTGAAATGTCATATTTTTTTGACACGGTGATTAAGAAGCTCTTATTTAGTGATTTAAGTATTGTGTGTGGTAGTAATTGATGAATATTTTAATAATTTGTGGAATAATAAGATAATTAAATTTTGAAAGTGTTTTTTTCTTTATATTTTTGAATAATTTATTTATTTATTTTCAATAATATTTTAAAATAGAAAAATAATTATTAAAAATTTCGATTAGTACTTCAAAGCTCAAATTAAAATTAAATTAAATGAATTAAAATTATTACAAAATTTATTTAACTTACTTAAAAGCTCAAATTGTGATCAAGGCTTACTTTAGTGCCCACTCATTATATCTATTTTAGGCATTTCAGTATAATTTTAGCATGTGTGGTCAGAGGCGATTCGGGGTGGGGTGGGGGTGGGGGTGGTTGAGGCTAAAGCTAAAAGCCCCCTCCCCACTATATTAATTAATTTTTATATGTATAATTTTGTGATTTTGAATAAAATATGGAAATTGCCCCCTCACTACGGTGATTATTAGGGCTGAAAATATAATTATTTTAAGTATAATTTATAATGAGTGAAACAGTATCCAACTAATATCGTTTCACTAGCAGTTATATAAATAAATAAAATAAAATAAAATAAAAACCACTTGTCAAGTCTAATAGAAAAGGAAGAAATTCCTTTCTATAGTCCGAAACGCAGCCCCCTCGGGAAAAAATTTCTAGATCCGTCACTATGTATGGTCGTGGTTGGGAGGCTGGTGGAGGCTAAAGCCTAAAAGCCCCCTCCCCACTATATTAATTAATTTTTATATGTATAATTTTGTGATTTTGAATAAAATATGGAAATAGCCCCCTCACTACGGTGGTCATTAGGGCTGAAAATATAATTATTTTAAGTATAATTTATAATGAGTGAAACAGTATCCAACTAATATCGTTTCACTAGTAGTTATATAAAGAAATTAAATAATAATAAAAAACCACTTGTCAAGCTAATAGAAAATGAAGGAAATTCCTTTCTATAGTCCGAAACTGCAACCCCCTCGGAAAAAAAATTCTAGATCCGCCACTATGTGTGGTCGTGGTTGTGATACATGATCATGTGGCGTGGTTCTATCGTGATCTTAGGCATCGTCACAAAATTCACCATTGTCACATAGTCGTAATCGTGACATACGATTACGTGTTGTGGTCGTGAGTCTCGTAACGTGATTATATTATCCTGTTATTGAAATTATACATTTACTTATGAAACACTAAAATTATACGGCTTCTAATAATATTTTGGACGCTAAAAGAGTATACTAAAATTTGAGTTTAAACATAAAAGATTTTCCATTTGTGTCGTGTTTTCTAAATTTGTAACAAACTTTCAAAACCAAAAAATTAAAATTAAAAGTGCTGCATCTTCCACAACCGTCCACTGAATGTCTGGATCAGTTGGAAATTGCGCCAAGAAAAAAAGAAAGGAGAAAAACAGGTTCCACGCCCCTTCTCCTAAAACCTCGTTCAAATCTTAGAGCAACTCTGAACTCACAAAATTGTCTTGTTGATGATGCGAGCTTTTGGTTTAGTTTTGTTCTACTTTTGATCTAGGTAGGGTTTGACACTGTCTTTGGCGTGTTCTTCATTTTTTCTCTTTGGGGATTTCCCACCTACGAGTATTTAATAATGTGGCGAATTCTGTATAAAAAAAATATTTGAAAAAGTTGCATGATTTCATTTTCAACCAAACAAGGCCTTCCACAGTCTACATCATTTGTGTAGTGAAGAATTATTAATTTCAATAGTATTTTAATTATGGTAGATTTAGAGTAAGTTTATGGTTACAATCTCAATGTTATGGTGATAATCTCAATTTTCAAATAGAAAAACGATAGTATTGTTTTTGCAAAGGTCTTGTCCAGTTGCTAAACTTTGTTTTCACTAATATCTAGACTAGATTACAATATACATTGAGCTGCTTTGGTAGAATAGCATACACACAAATAGATTTAATTGGTTAATGGTTTGAAGAACAAGAACATATCTTACTGCCATAGATTTCTTTCCACTCTGCACCTATGCAACCTTTCCCTGTTTTTGTTCTTCATTTCATATAATCTTTCTTCAGACTTGAGAGCAAAATGGCTTATGCTGCTATTGCTTCTCTTTCAGAAACCATACATCTCATCCTCAATTATCATCAACACTCCGTTTCCCCTGAATTCCAAGGTCACATCACATCTCTCCACGAACACATTATTTTCTTGCGATCGTTTCTCGAAGACTGTCCTGATGAAGCCAACAGTTGGGAAGAAAGAATCTGTGAGCTAACAAATTTAGCAGAAGATATGATAGGATACGGCCCAGCTCCTAGGCCCAATATAATTGAGCCCCGACAGTTAAGTTCGGCCCACGCAACTCGGCTCAACTAAGAGAGAGACTTCTTCACCAAGACAACCAAGACTCCTACATCGACTACAACTCAAGCTCCAAGAGAGATATAGAAGCTCGGATGCCAACCCATAAGAGGAAGATAAGCTCAAAGAGTCCAAATAGGAGAAGACTTTGTATTAGTATCAAGCTCCATATGAGTAGCTATAAATAAGGGTTTAGAATAGAATGAGAGGGGAGAGAACAATCTTGTAAGCAACACACACATACTAGCAATAATATCCATACTATCTCTGTGGACGTAGATCTATTCCGCTAGATCGAACCACGTAAATCCCTTGTGTCCCATTATTTTCGTGTTCATTTATTCCTTGTCAACGTTCATTAATTGCCTACGAAAACAAGATCGATCACTGGCGCCGTCTGTGGGAAACTAAATTTGTGATTTCCGATCAAAAGTTTTCTAGGTAATCTATCGCCATGACAGGAAGACCAACACGATCAACCGCCGCAGCTGCCGCCGCTGCTGCCTGCCACCAACAAGGAAAGGGATAATCAGCAAACCAGGCGCAAGATCAGAATCCTGCAACACACCGGCGACCTGGGAAGGAACACGCAAGAAGCCAAACTCCCGACGGACACGTTCAGCACGTGCCGTTGGATAAGTATGGAAAGCCAATCTATCCAGAAGGAGAAGGTCACAATAGCAGCCAGGGGAAGGATGACGTCCATCTCCAACCGGACGAATTCGATGGTGCCGTCAGGGAGTACCTCGCGCATAATAAGCGAGATTTTCTCTTGTTCGCCAAACAACAAAAGGCTCGCAATCGTGAGAAAGGTCTCCTAGCGTCAGGATCGTAGGCGCACGGGATGTCGGATTTCCCCCTAGGAGATTTGATGACGATCGTCAACGGGACCATCATCGCATCTCACCTTGCCGCAACGTCATCTCACATCGGCGCGACACAGTCTCACCTTGGCGAGGACAATTATCAATGAGGGAGGTTCAGTGTGTACGGGAGGATCTCTACCCCTTTCACCAACCGAATACTTTATACTCCTCTCCCTGATAAGTACAGAGTCCCACCTATCAAGTCATACAATGGATCGTGCGACCCGAGGAATTTTCTAGTCCCAATACCAATACAACATGGTCAATCAGGGACTCAGCGACGATATCTACATGTGCAAGGTTTTCCCAGAATTGTTAGTAGACAATGCACGCATGTGGTTCGACAGTCTACCACCTCGCAGTATCGGGTCGTACGACGAGCTGATGGATGCATTCGAGCGAAGAGTTTTCCAGAAAGCCGAGGCGAAAACCACCTCGGCACATCTCATCACCATCAAGCAAAGGCGAGGTGAACCTATTAGCGACTTTATGACTAGATTCAATGAAGAAAGTCTAAAAGTCGAGCGCCTAACTGACGAGGTCCTAATCTCTGCATTCTAAAATGTTATCCAGTCGGGAGCTCTGTACAAGGAAATTGTGAGGGACGAGCCTCGCACTGCGAAGCAATTATGGATCATAGCAGATCGGTTCGCAAGAGCCGACAAAGTTGACAGGCGCAAGCACGAAGCAGATAAACACGAAGCAGATAAGGCACGAAGCAGATAAGGCAGATAAGGTCGGATCGGAAGGAGGATCGGAACGATCGAGGCCAAAGTCGGCGAAGTGCCTTCGACAGGCTACAGCGTGCACCCCTAGAGTCTAGGCTCGGACCTCGGCAGAACCAGGAGGAAAGTCAATTCACCCCATTGACGAAGCCGAGGACAGAGATCTACGAACTGCACACTAACCTGTTCAAAAGACCTCGCCCTCTGTCAAAAGCGGGGGGAAAACGCCGATCTAAGGAGAAGTACTGTCGCTTTCATGAAGATCATGGACACGACACGGAAGAGTGCAGAAATCTTGCTGCGGACATAGAGCAATTGGTGCGCGACGGCACCTCAAGAGGTATCAAAGCCGCTGCCAATATGAAGCCCGACCTCAGGGCAAAGGAAAGCGCAAGCCGAATAGGGGAGGGAACAACTACAACCCCCACGTTGATAAGATGCCGAAGCGCGAAGATGATGACGAGGACGAGGACCAACCACAGTTCGATGGAATCATCACTGTCATCACCGGGATCCCCCAAGGTGCAACAAAGTCCTCACTCAAGGCCGAGGCCCGAAGTCCCCAAACTGATGAGCCTTCCCATAAGAGGTTCAAAAAGGACGAGGCCATCACCTTTTCTGAGAAAGACCCGGTACCAGAAAGAATACCTCACAAAGATGCACTCGTGATCGAAGCAGTCGTTGCCAACAAGCTAGTTCAGCGGGTATTAATCGATAGTGGAGCTTCGGTGAGTGTCCTCTTCAAAGATTGCTTTAAGAAATAAGGAATCGAAGAGGCACGTCTCGCACCGGCACCAATTTTCCTAAAGAGCTTCGTACAGCAACAGGCGCACAGAGGGGATTATCCAACTCCTTGTTACGGTGGGGAAACATCCGATGTCCTCCACTAAAGTGGTGAATTTCTTCGTCGTCAAAGCCAATTCCCCGTACAACATCATCTTGGGCAGAGATTGGCTAGTTGCGGTAAAGGCTATATGCTCGGCGTACCATTTAACAATCAAGATCCCTTCAAAGGGAGGAGTCATCGTGGTTCGTGGGGATCAGAAATGAGCCAAAGAATGCTTGCAAATTGCTCTACGAGGTGTTGGAACACCTCAGCACCCACAAGCATAGCAATTACAGAAACATGAGTTGGAGCTAGAAAAAATGTCGTCTGCATCTGACGAACCAGTAGAAGATGTCACACTCTACCGAGACGACCCATCTAAGGTCGTCAAAGTGGGCTTTGCTGGTGGAGCCAAACTCAGAAAGCAGATCGTCCAACTCGTAATGGAATACAGAGACGTCTTCGCTTGGTCACCCCTCGACATGACCGGGGTCTCACCAAGTATCATCACACACCAACTGAACATTTCCCAAGCAAAACTGATGTCGAAGCTCCGAAAGAACCACCTAATGATTGCTGAAAAGTCTATGTGGACGGGGCTTCGGGGCATTCGGGAAGCGGAGCAGGCATTATACTCCTCATCCCAGATGGACAGGAGACAACTTATGCACTTCGGTTCGACTTCCCAACAACAAACAACGAAGCTCTCCAGATACGAGTTGTACAAGTTTACAGCGACTCCCAGGTCGTAGTGAGCCACATGCTAGGCAGGTATGAGGCTAAAGGCGACAGAATGAAAAAGTACCTCCACAAAGCCAAGACCTTACAACAGTAGTTCTCGTATTTCGAGTTGATTCGTATCCCTAGGGGGGAAAACAACCAAGCAGACGCCCTAAGCAAATTAGCGTCGTCATCTACGAGCTCTCCCATGGAAGAAGTCAAACTCTGAAGTATAGACAAAGCCGAGGTCAACATACTAACTGACAACGAGCCGAACTGGATGACCCCTCTTCGAAATTATCTGGAGAAGGGCGAACTACCCAGCGATATGCTCGAAGCTAGGAAAATCTTGAGCAAGTCTCCAAAATACGTTCTTGAACAAGGAGTGCTTTACAGAAGATCATATCTCCAGCCCCTCCTCAGGTGCATATGACCGAACCAAACAGATTAAGCACTGTGAGAAGTACACAAAGGGTCATGTGGGAGCCATATCGGAGCTAGGGCACTATCAAAGAAAGTCATGCGGTGGGGATACTATTGGCCCACGATGTTCCAGGATGCGGTAGACCTCGTCAAAAAGTGTCTAAAATGCCAAATTCATGGGACTGTGCCGAGGTTATCTCAGACCGACCTCACCATCATGCAAAGCCCGTGGCCATTCATGCAATGGGGATAAACATCGTCGGTCCACTAGACAAAGCTCCCGGCCAACTCCAGTTTCTCATTGTAGCCATTGACTGCACCAAATGGGTAGAAGCTGAACCCTTGGCAAAAATCACGAGCAAGAACGCCCTCAACTTCGACTGGAAAAACATAGTATGTCGCTTCGGCATACCTCATGTCCTCGTCTCAGACAACGGGACGCAGTTCATAGACAGAATGTTCAGAGAATGGTGTGAAGAGCTTCATATTCAACAGAAGTTCACCTCGGTAGCCCATCCTCAAGCGAACGGCCAGACCGAAGTCACCAACCGGACGATCGTTAAGGACTTAAAGCTCGCCTCGATAAGGCCAAATGAGACTGGGTAGCGAACTTTCCCCAAGTTCTATGGTCATACCGCACAACTCCCCGGACATCGAACGGTGAAACACCCTACAGCCTAGTGTATGGAACCGAGCAGTGATCCCGGTAAAGATCGGCCTGCCGAGCCCTCGCACTATCAACTTTTCAGCCGAAGACAATGAAGAGAATCTTCGAACCGACCTAGATCTGGTAGAAGAAAAGCGAGAGCTCGCCTACACAAGGGAAGCCAAGTACAAGCAGCAAGTGGCTCGGCATTATAATCAAAGAGTCAAGTACCAACAGTTCCAAGTAGGCGACCTCGTTCTTCGAAATAACGAAGTAAGCAAGGCTGCAAGGCTCGGCAAGCTCAAAGCCACATGGGAAGGACCTTACCGAGTTGAAGAAGTCCTCGGCAAAGGGTTGTACAAGCTCACCCACTTGTCTGGTAAGTCAATACCCCGTGCATGGCACATTACTCATTTAAAGAGATACTTTGCATAAGTGGCTGAGAGTAATGTTCAAGTCCATATAGATTATTTAGGTCATATTTGTCAAGAGTCAGGTCGTCCTTTTTATTTTTCCTTTAATTGTTTGGTTTTTGCATATCGCATCTTGCACATCTCTCTCTTCTACTTATGCATATTATCTCATATATATATAATTGAAAATCCTGATGAGGATGAATGAAACCCTAAAATAGGGTAAACTATAAACGCGCGTAAGGGGACCACCCCTATCGATACTTCTCGACGCATAAGGAACCTAAAGTCAATCCTCGTCTTATGACGAGGAAGAGCTACTTAAAGTCAATCCTCGTCTTATGACGAGGAAGAGCTACTTAAAGCCAATCCTCGTCTTATGACGAGGAAGAGCTATTTAAAGTCAATTCTCATCTTATGACGAGATGAGTCGAACTCGACTTCGTCGAATTTATTTTTTTCGATGGGGCAAGACATCTTTTTTACCTCGTCTTGATGGGGTAACGTACTTTATACTACACTCCTACATCAACTATTTCCCCTAAGTCACACCCTCGCTTCTACATCACGCAGCTCGGCCCAACTAAGAGAGAGACTTCTTCACCAAGGCAACCAATACTCCTACATCGACTACAACTCAAGCTCCAAGAGAGATATAGAAGCTCGGATGCCAACCCATAAGAGGAAGATAAGCTCAAAGAGCCCAAATAGGAGAAAACTTTGTATTAGAATCAAGCTCCATATGAGTAGCTATAAATAGAGGTTTATAATAGAATGAGAGGAGAGAGAACAATCTTGTAAGCAACACACATACTAGCAATAATATTACTATCTTTTTGCTCTGTGGACGTAGATCTATTCCGGTAGATCAAACCACGTAAATCCCTTGTGTCCCATTATTTTCGTATTCATTTATTCCTTGTCAAAGTTCATTAATTGTCTACGAAAACAAGATCAATCAAGATATTATTGAACTTTTGCTGTCTGATTCAGTGTTTCAATCGACTGTTACTACGAACTCTCTGTACGAAGAGATTTTATTGTCGGATCCATTGCTGGATTCGACGGTTGGATCTTCGACGGATGGAGAATAAATATGATCTTAAGCCACAAAAGGTTCCTTATCGTACTTGATGATGTCAGTTTGGGACAAGTTTAAAATAATTATTCCCTATCACTTTGAGTACTATGGAAGTCAAATAATATTGACTACAAGGTACTCAAGTGTGGCTAATATTGTCTTTTATAGTTCTTCTTTAACGTCTTTAGGTAAGACAGGGCATTATGAGAGTTATATTCATGAGATGAAAGTCGTGAATTTTGATCAAAGTTGGAAACTGCTTCGGCAAAAAATATTCAAAGGAAATCCTTCGGCAAAAAATATTCAAAAAATATTGCGGAAAGCTGCAGAGGGCTGCCACTTGCAATCGCAGTGGTTTCGGGAATTCTAGCCGTTGATCAGACTGAAGCTGCTTGGGATGATATTGCAGAAAAATTGAAAACTTCAATGGATTTTGAAGATGACGAGCATATTCTGAGATGCTATACCCATTTGCCTCATCATTTGAGACCGCTTCTCTTATATTTGGGATTTTTTGGAAAGATCATGAGATACGTGTCTCAAAACTCATCAAACTATGGGTAGCCGAGGGTTTCTTGAATGAAGGTGGAAGTTACAAAAGCTTCAAATAGATGTGTGAAGAGTATTTGGAGGATCTTGTTTGGCGGAGTCTTGTTTTGGTGGGAAAGAGGAAGTCCTATGGCAGAATCAAGTCTTGTAGCATCCACGATCTCATGAGGGAGATGTGCATAAAACAGGGAGAGGTTGACAATTTCTTTCATGCAACGCCCCAAGCTATAAAACATGAGCGCCGTGTGAGTATTTTAGATTCTGATCTTAAACGTGCTAGTGGCTCAACTGTTCGTACTATCATATGTTTGGAGGGCAATCAACAATGTCTTCAGCAACGGTTGCGATACTTTATGTTGCTCAGAATATTAGACTTGTCGAACGCTCACAAACTATTGTGAGAACATGATTTTCCTAACCAAGTATGTGAGCTATTTCATCTAAGGTACCTTGCTTTTGGCTATCCCTTCAACATTTCAGAAGCCATATCAAACCTTGAGAATCTTCAAACATTAGTCGTTTATCCAAGGAAACATCAATTGTTAAGTTGCCGATAGATATTTGGAGGATGCCACAGTTGAGGCATCTAGTCGTGGTTTCTTGTGAGTTACCATGTCAAGAAGAGGCAGTGTTTCCTCTGGAAAATCTGCAAACACTTTCTAAAGCTGTGGATTTGATTTGTTCTAGAGAGACCTTGAAAATGATTCCAGACTTAAAAAAGCTTTGTATCATCTTTACGTCACGGAGAGATCCGGGAGAAGATTATGATCAGCTACACAATCTCATATATCTGAAAGAACTTGAAGTTCTGAAGATAAAAGTGTCTTATAGTGTTAAGAAGCTGCCTAGGATCAGCCACCCTCCATTTCTTCCTACATTGAAGAAGTTGAGTTTGAAAGGTTTGAACCTTCCATGGGAGGAGATGAAAATTCTTGCTTCATTGCCTAATCTTCAAGTGCTGAAACTAAGAAATGACGCTTGCATTGGCAGCACGTGGGAAACAAGTGAAGGAGGATTCTCTCAGCTCACCTTCTTGATGATCGTGAGATCAGATTTGGAGCACTGGATTACTAAAAGCAGCCACTTCCCAAAACCGAAGTGCCTAGTGCTTCGTCATATTTGGCGTATGTCGGGGATTCCTCATGAAATTGGAGAAATTCAGACACTTGAGTTAATCGAGGTGAATGGTTTGAACAAGGCTCTATTGCACTCAGCTGAACGGATTCAGGAAGATCGACAAAGTCTGGGAAATGACCCCCTTCAGATTCGTGTTGTCTGGGACAAAGTTTATGACTTTACTTGAAGTATGCTAGTATCTTTGATGGCCGACTCCTATCCTATGTTTTGTTTTTCAGAATGGTATAGATCCAGTTACAGGGGATGTGGTCTAGTGTTTTGTCTTTGTTATAGTTTGTGGTTTTGAATTCTTATGCATCTTCTGTAATAATTTATCAAAAGATTCAAAGTTTTATAATGTTGAATTTTGATATTTGAATGGAATTTTTAAGAGTTTGTTTTGGAATTTCGAATATTTCTTTGTTCATAAAACTTACAAGTATTTCAATTTTATATCTCACTTTCATAAACTCAAAATAAAATGATTATATTATGTCAGTTTACATTCTACTACTATTCTAGGCATAATCGTTATTGTCTAAAACTCTCAACAAAATACTACTCCCTCTGTTCCACTTATATAGGAATAGTTGACTGTACTTTTGTATCACAAAAAGACAGTCAATTATCCCTATATAAGTGAGACTATATAAGTGAGACGGAGGGAAGTACGTTACTATGTACGCTAAAAGTGTATGTTTGAAATTTGAGTTAAATGCTTGAGAAAAAAACAGAGTTTAAATACAGAAAATCTGAAAAGACTTTCTGAGTTGGAAATTGAGCTGGAAGAACGAAAAGAAAAAACAGAACACTGAGAGGTCTGTTCCTTCCCCTAAACCCTCCCAAATTAGGTTCGAAGCGATTCAATCCGAGCTCGACATCTTCACTCTACATGCAGTCTACGGGCAGCATTTCTCTCTTTAGCGCGCCGCCGCACTCGCAGGCCCTCCGCCGTGCCGTCTCCACCGATTGTTCCGGCGTTTTGTAGATTTGACTTTTAGCTTGTGAATCCAATGCCGAATTCAATTTGGATATTAACAAAGCTCGCACAGAGGGGATTCCTTGAATCGGAAACCGGATCGATGTTTGAGGTATTGCAGGAGGAACTGTAATTGCTAATTTTACAGCCTTTTTCTTATGTTTAGTTAATTATGCGAGCTTTTGGTTTAATTTAGTTCTACATTTGATCTAGCTAGGGTTTGACACTGTCTTTGGCGTGTTCTTCGCTTTTTCCTTTAGGGTTTTTCCACCTATCTAATGATATATAATACTTTGGGAGCTGGATTTCCATGTAAATAAATTATTTGAGTTTTTGGTCCATTCATTTAGTAATTACTGTTGTAGATTGATTATACTGTAACATGGGTTTGCTAATTTTCATCCTCAAATTAACTAGGGGTGGGTCGGTACGGGATACCGTCATTTTTTCTCAATACCGATACCGATACCAAAGTTGGCCAGTATTGGATTCTCGATGTCGATGTCGTACCGAAAGTTTCGGTATACTGTATATTGGTATATCGGAAATTCGGTATTGTTCGAAATGGATACCGATGTCATGCCGATGATTCGGCAATACCGATCCGAACGGTAATATCGAAATACTGACAAAAATATCGAAAATTCATATATATATTTTATCATGTTTGTTGATAATTGATATATACTTTCTTAGAAATAAAGAGTTTTTTTTCTTAATTTATTTACCAAATTATATTAAATTATTTATAATATTTTGTTTTTACAAGCATGCATGATGATCATAATAAATCAACAAATATAATTAAGAAATTATAAGTCAATATATATTTTTAAAATTATATTTAAACTTGGATTTTTTTGATATCATCTTGTATATTATTTAATGATATTGAAAACTTATTAAGGTTGTGTTTAAATTTAAAATATAAACATATTAAAAATAAAAATATATATATATATATATTCGGTAATTATCGGTATTTACCGGTATACCGGAACTTCAGAAAATATCGGAGGGTCGGTATTTATCGAAGGATCGGTATTCACCGGTATACCGGATCTTCGGTATATATCGGAGGGCCGGTATTTACCGAAGGATCGGTATTTATCGGATATTTCGACATTATCGCGGTATCGGTATTTTTTGGTAATACCGCGGTATTGCGATTTCTGATACCGATACCGTGCCGCAGATTACCGGTACGGTATTTATACCCTATCGAAAATTCGGTATATTAAAAATTTCGATATTCTCGGTATTTTTTCGGTACAGTATCTTCGATATTTTGGTATTTCGGTATTTTTTTCCCATCCCTAAAATTAACCGATGGATTTCATGTAAAAACAATGACTTTGACTTGCATTACTGTGTAGTCAACTCTTTCTCTCTAAATATCTTTCTTACTTTGTCTCCTCAACTCCAAAGTTGCCCTGTTATTTTTCTGATTTCTCAGTACATCTCTCCAAGATTCAGAAATGGCTTACGCAGCTCTTGTTTCACTTGCACAAACCATAAACCTCATCCTCAATTATCATCAAAGCTCCATCCCCACTCGATTTAGAAACCAAATAAAATCAATCCACAAAAACGTTAGTTTCCTGCAAGCAGTTCTTCCAGAATTTCCAAAGAGACCCAACAGTTTGGAAGACAGAATCAGAGACCTGGCGTACAAAGCGGAAGATGTTGTCGAAATCGTATGGTCTGAAACGATCCACGATTCAAGATCTAAGGTCAAACAAGCAAAGGAGAAGTATGAACACCTCAACTATGATATTTCTGATCTGGAGAAAGTAACAAAGGAGGTTGAAGGGATGGTCAAAGAAGTGAGGGAAAGACACAAAGATGTCGTGGTTGGTTTCGACAATGAGTCAGCGAAGGTGAAGGATCGGCTTCTTAATGAATCAAAGAAGCTAGAATTTGTCCCAATTGTCGGCATGCCTGGGATTGGAAAGACAACTCTGGCTAGGTATGTGTACGATGATGGTTTGATCAAGGAGAGTTTCGATGTCAGAGCTTGGGTAAGAGTATCAGAACACTATAACGTCCAAGAAATCGTTTCGGGACTTCGGGCTTCAATCGGAATGTCCGAAGCCAAGGATGTTAAAATAGAAAGAGATGCTGTGCACAAAATCTTATTTGGCAGGAGATATTTGATTGTGCTAGATGATGTATGGAGTGTGAAGGCTTGGGATGAATTGAGAAGGATGTTTCCTGATACTGGCGATAAAAGTCGAATCATATTCACCACAAGGCTATCAGATGTAGCTAGCGATATCGCTTCCTCTAGCCCTATCCATGAAATGAGTTTAATGGAAGAGAATTTTAGCTGGGAATTGCTTCGTAAAAGAACTTTCGGAGACGAGCCTTGCCCATCCGAGTTGGAAACTGTGGGAAGAACGATCGCCACGAGCTGCAGCGGTCTTCCGCTTGCTATTGTGGTGATTTCAGGGCTTCTCCCTGTCGATCGGGCTAAAACTGTTGATTCAAAGACTATAGCTGTGTGGGAGAAAGTTGCAAACAATGTGAAGTCCGCCATTTCTGAAAATGATAGGCAGTTTGACAAGATACTCGCTTTGAGTTACACTCACTTGCCTCATCATTTGAGGCCTCTTTTCTTGTATTTGGGAAGCATTCCTGAAGATTATGAGATGCGTGTCTCGAAGCTCGTTAAACTGTGGGTAGCTGAGGGCTTTTTGAAACATAGTGGATCAAGTAAAAGCTTAGAAGAGATAGCTGAAGAGTATTTGGAAGATCTCGTCAAGAGAAATCTTGTGTTGGTTGCCAAAAGGAAGACTAATGGCAGAATCAAGAGATTCAGTCTTCACGATCTGATGAGGGAGATGTGCATAACAAAAGCCCAAGAACACAACTTTTTTCTACATGTTAGTAGGCCTCTTGATGAAGGCACCAAGATTCTGCGCGTGTAAGTATAATGCACTCTGATCTTGACTTCCTTTATGGCTCAACTATACATACTGTGATTTGTTTGGGTGATAGACTACGGGGAAAAGAATGTTCTCTAAAATATTGTAGACTACTTAGGATATTGGATTTGATAGATGCTCAAGAATATTTCTACAAGGAAGATAGCTCATTTACTTCTTTGCCTGGCCATTTGTTTGAGCTATTTCATTTGAGATATCTTGCTTTCGACTATCCCTTTAGTATTCCTGCTACCATATCCAACCTTCGGAATCTTCAAACATTAATTGTCACTTCAAGCACCCTTCTTAAACCTGTTGAGTTGCCTATCGAAATTTGGAGGTTGCCTCAAGTGAGGCATCTTCTGATGGTTTCTTGTATCTTTCCAAGTGAAGAAGGGGCCACATTTGCACTAGAGAGTCTGCAAACACTGTATAAAGCAGTAAATTTTGTCTGTTCCAAGAAAGTCCTTGAGAAAATCCCGAACATTAAAAAAATGGGGATCTCGTTTCAAGGATATGACGAGATTACGCTTGAGAAAGACTATGAACTCCATAATCTTTCAAGTCTTCAAAAACTTGAAGATTTGAAGATTGAGGTGTCTGATTTTCCCAAGCAACAGCATAGGCTCAGTCCAGAATTTCCTAACACACTAAAAAGTCTTACTTTGAGTGGTTTGGGACTTGCTTGGGAGAAATTCGGAGAAGTTGTTAGCTCATTGCCTAATCTTCAAGTGCTTAAACTGAAAACTGACGCTTGTATTGGCGAAACATGGGTAACTACTGATGGAGGGTTCTGTCGGCTTGAATTTCTGCTGATTGAGGAATCACATTTTGAGATATGGGAAACTGAAACAAGTCACTTTCCGAGGCTCAAAACCCTGGTGCTTCATCATTGTTTGTGTCTAGTGGAGATTCCAGATGATATTGGAGAAATTTCAACACTTGAATTCATTGAGGTTGATGACTGCAACCTCCCCCTACTACGCTCGGCCGAAAAGATGAAAGATGATCTAGAAGAAATGTATGGAGATAGCTCAGTTCAAATCCGTTTTATAAAAGGTTTGAGATTCTTATAGGCTTATGCAATTTTCAAGTAATTTTGGCATCATAGTGTCTTCTTGGCTGAGTCTTGTTGTTTGTTTGAGATTGCAGATTCTCAGAGCATTGTTGGTGATGAGGCAGCTGATCAAATGCTTAATGATGATTCAAATGAAAGTGGGAGAGACTAGATTTGCAGTAAGGTTTGATTTAATATTTTGTTGACATTTAAGTTTCAATAATTATTAATTACTAATTTTTTCTATGTGCGAGCAACTGTGGTGTAGTTGAATTTAGCGACTGGAGTAGATGAAAGATCCAGTTTGTAATACTTTTTACATTCTTCGGCTTCCACAAAGGGACGGTTTCTTTTCTCATTATTGTTGATTCTCAACTCTAGCTAATAAGAGAACATAGAATTTACAAAAATTCTCCAGATTAGAATTAGCAAATATTCAAGAGACATGATTAGTCCAATCATTTCAAATGTTCTATGATATACATCTCTTATGCCTTCGTCACAACTTTCTCATTCCATAATTCATTATTCTAAAATCATCTTCTTAATATGTGCAAATTCAGCATATGACAAGGTATCGCATCATTATTCAGAATGCTCACGGTGGATTTGTAGCTGCAGAGGTTAGTTATTCTGGGCTGCCTGCGCGTGCAAGAGGGCGAAGCTATGATTTTGCATGAGGTGTTATCTTGGATTAAGGGTCGAGGTTTGGAACGGGTCGAATTTCAGTCGGATAGTAGATGGGTGGTAGAAGTTGTAGGCTCTCAAGCTAAGAACTGTGCTGAATTTGGTGCCATTGTTGCAAGTTGTAAACTTATCATTATGTCGAACAATTTCTTTAGGACCAAGCATGTTAGATGTCATTTCAATAATTTGGCACATAGAATCACTAGAATTGCCAAGGATAATCAAAATCTGTATGTATGGGATGAACCTTCCATGTAATATTCGTAAATAAAGGAGGAACAAATTTTATGTCCAAAAAGAAAACATGTGGGAATTCAGTTCATGATAAATTGGCGACATGTAATCACTGGAGGTATAAAAAATGACCACGCCCAAAAAGGGCCAGGTTGGGCCATGCCCTGACTGACCCTAAAGAATATGGGCCAGCCCAAAATATCAGACATCGGGTTTGCATTGGACCCGGAAAAGCTCAACCCTGGGTAATTTTATACATAGCCCCCAAATTACTATTCATAGCCCCCTAATTAAAAAATAAATAAAAACTAATATTGATTGTACAATACTACCCCTTAACTTACAATTCTAATTCTAAAAAACTTAAAACGTGTAGCCCCTAAATAACCCCCAAAAATAATAATATAACCACAACTCTATAGCCCCCAAAAATAATACTCCAATATACGGTTGTATTCCTACTAGTGTACCACCCGTCGAACTTCGATGGATAATTTTTGTCAATATATTTTAAAATCTTAGAGTACTTTTGTCATTTCATTAAATAAAGAACAAAGCATATAACCAATTGTTAATCTAATGGTTTTAATAGTAGGAGAATAAGTTAATAAGAGTATTACCACGCCCGTTGTATATGTTATATAATGAGTTCGGGTAGTTTCATTTTGATTATCAAGCGGCTCATTGGCTCGATGTACTGCCCGTCGAAATTCGACGGATATAATTTGCAAATATGTTAAAAGTATATATATATATATATATATATATATATATATATATTTATTTGTAATGATAATTTATGAAGTAAGGAAAAAAAATTGTCATTTCTCAAGCAGTTTTATATCTTTGAATATCAAGTCGTTCGTTGTTCTATATAATACAAATTAAGTTTAGATAAATAAAATTTATAAAGTAGTTATCTTTTGTTGAATATTGTTAAGACATGCGTTGTTCAATATAATAGAAAAGTAGATTAAAAAGGGTAGTATTTCTTAAGTAATTTTCTATCTTTGAATAGCATCATGCCCTCGTTGTCCGATATAATAAAAGTGGTAACATTATTTGAGTAGTTATATTTTTTTAAGGATATAAAATTAGATTAAGAATGGATAACATTTGTGAAGCAGTTGTATTTCTTAGTACTACTCCATTTCTCAAGTAGTTATCTTTCTTTGAATATTATTAAGTCGCCCGTTGTTCAGTATAATAGAAAAGTACGAAAAGGAGGGTAGCATTTCTCAAGTAATTGTCTTTCTTTGAATATCATTAAGCCGCCGTTGTTCAATATATAATAGAAGGGCTAACATTTTTCAAGTAGTTGTATTCTTTTTTATGGTCAAGTCCTCCATTGTTCGATATACATAAATAACAATTTTGAACTATTTGATGTAATCGTAGTTTTTTTTTTTCTTTTTGAAAGGGATGTAATCGTAGTTAAAGTAACAATTGATAGATAATTATACTCGATTGGTTTCAATGTCAAATGATAGATAATTATACTCGATTGGTTTCAATGTCAAATCACATCTTCTTCTTTGCAATAGAAAAATGGCTTAATAGATGGTGATATTTCTCAAGTAGTTATACGTGTATTGAATGTTAAGTCGTCTGTTATTCACTCTAAAAAATGAATTATAGTAGGATAATATTTCTCCGATAGATTAATTTTAATCGCTCATTGTTCGATGGAATAAAATTTGTTCAAAGAGGGATGCTATTTTTGGAATAGTTGTAAAAGCCGCCCATTGTCCACTTTAATAGAAAAATTAAAGGATGAAATTTTTTTGGTACTTGTATTCATTGTGAATGTCAAGTTGCCCGCACAATTCATTTATAGGAGTCCCCTGTAAAAAGATTTTATAAAATAAGAGGATAATATTGTTCACCCAATTAAAAATATTAAATTATCAATTAATTTTATTTAATATCAATTATCCCATATGGAACTTGGCTTGACTTTCATTAATAAGAGAGCTCGGAGCCACCAAGACTTCATCTATAGTAGATTTTTTATAAAAGGAGCCACCTTAGTTCAACTTTAATGTTATGCTTAATATTTTGTCGTTGTATATTCTTCTAAAGGATGACATCAAAGTTTTTTTTTTTTATTATTTTAAGAGTCGGGCTAAATCAAATAAGAGTTTTTTGGACTTAAAAGGGTAAAAAGAACTCTCAACATTATGTGCACCTTGTAAATCCCTTTTTATAATTGTGTCATATTTAATACTCCCTCTGTCCCATTAGAATATGTCTGTTTCGTTATTTTATACTTCACATATATTTAAAAAATAGGCTTATTCTAATGGGACGGGGGGAGTAGTTTTTTGTTCCATTATCCCTTTTTAATTTTATTAACTAAGCCTTGTAAATAATCTACTATAACTATTGATTGATAAAATTATTTATAATACAAAACACAATTATAAGCTTAGTTATTGTTTCCTTCTTTACGGTTATTATTTTCTTAAGAACTTTATGCGTTATTTCATATTATATACTTAAGAATTTTTTTATTTTAGCCATATTACAAAATCAGGTCAATAAACTGAATTTTCTATTTCTATGAAGGCAATCAAAATGCCCATGGTTGTCGCTATTCTTTATCAATTTGTAATTGTTTTAATATCCCATACTACAATATCAAGTCAATAAACTAACTCTTCTTCTATTTTTATGAAGGCAATCGAAATGCCCATGGTAGTCGCTATTCATTATCAATTTGTAATTATTTTAATATCCTAATATGGGCTCCCAATATATTTTGACAGGATTTGATGTGCTTTGATTACTACGTAAAAGATAAAATGTGTACAAACCATAGAGTAATGTTAGATCGAGTGTTGGTAACATACACGACTAACATGCAGCGGAAATTAAAGTTGCACACAAGAGATAGTTTTTCGCATGTTCAAAACCTGCGAGTGCCTCACGGCTTAATTCACTATGTTGAATACCTAAACTATTACAACAGAGTGATAAAACAACATGCTCAAATATTTACAGACTACAACTACTGCCTAATGATTTGAACAATAAATCTACAGTTTACTTCTACAAGAACTAAACTAATAGATACAAGTAAATTACCTTTCAGACTCTATACTGACAAAGTAATCTACAAAAATATAGATCAATCGTCACATACGATTAATCCATGGATGTATTGTTTGCTTTCATGTTAGCAACACCACTGTCCATCATTGAACATTGGTGCTGCTTCACTCCTGCAAACAACGCTGACGACCTGGTGGAATACTTCAGACTCCCTCTGGTTTTTCTTCTCCCAAAGTCGTCATACCAAAATGAGTTGTCTATCTTTGTGTTAGCAACAAATCAATATTCAGCCACCAGCATCCAATATTGATATTGCTTCACTCCGGCAGACAACACAGACGGCTGGATGAACCTTCAGACGTTTCTCTGATTCTTCTTTTCCCAAAACCGTAAGTGAAGAAGAATGATTCTTCTCCTTTTATTAGATGCTTCGCCAGTTGTAAACATTCTTCAACTGCTCCGCTTTATTTTGTTGGAAACCGTCTCAGAACCTGCCACGATCTTTGATACGGAGGCTTCGTTCCAAAGGTCTCTTTATTGTATAATAACTGCTATAAATTAAATCAATAAAGATGTATATGTATATATCTGTTAAGTATATATATACAAATAAAGAATAAAGAATAAATAATGAATAATAAAAAAGATATATATCGCATGAGTTAAAGATTAAAACAAATCTATTTATCAAGTTCAAAGTGATACTAATAATGTTGGTAACACATGTACCAACATCTCCTTTGAACTTAACAATCTCCCCCTTAATCTTTTATGTCCTGCGACAAAAACAAATATAATACAAAGTATCACAGGAAGGAAAGATTACTCAAATATATTCATTCTTGTCAAGTTCAAACTAATATGAAAATGTTGGTAACGCATGACCAACATATCCTTTCAACTTAACAATCTCCCCCTTAATCTTTTCTTCCTGTAACAAAAACAAATAGAAACGAAAAGTATATACAACAAAAAGAATTAATAAATGAGAATTCAAAATGAACTCTCTTGAAAAACTATTTACAACAATAAAAATAGAAAAATGCAGAATGAGGGATCAAATGAATTCCCTCTAAAAGCTTTGTACATAAATAACAACAAAATGCAAAACGAGAGATCAAATGAATTCCCCCAAAAATAACTATGTACAAATCAAATATGAACAAAGAGAAAAACTCCCCCTGAACAAAACATACAGAAAATAATACGAGTAAAGTTTAAACTTCACTCGGATAATTATACAGAGAAACAAGTCCCTGAAAATATTTAAGAACATGTTGGAAACATGCTTTCTAACATGAACATATAGGAGTTCCAATAATACACTAACTCCCCTTAAATCATTTAACCATTGAAGATTCTAATAATACAGGAACTCCCCCTAAAGCATTCAACAATAAAAAATTTTTAATCATATAGAAGTTCCATCTAAATCTTTCATCGATACATGATGAAGAGTTCTAATAATACAGGAACTCCTCCTAAAGCTTTCAACAATAGAAAAATTCTAATCATATAGAAGTTTCCTCTAAAACATTGATTGATATGTCAAATACTATCAAAAAAAATATGAAATAAGATATGCAACATAACACATCTAAATAACCATTACTCCCCCTTTTTTGTTGGAGGAAGAAAAGTTTTTTTTTTTTTTTTTTTTTTTTTTTTGTAGATAAAAAGAAGACCTGATAAGTATTATCATCAACGGCATAGGTGTATCTTGCAGACCACTTCCGACTTTCTCTTTGACAAATTCTGAACTCTGTCTTATGTTAGAAACATTCTTTCAATCACCAGAGTATAATATTCGCCTATCATGACAAAATCTGATCGCAATCCATTTTCCTTCAATAAAAAGCAGATAAAAATAGGACATAGGAGCACGATGATTCCATATGATAAAAGACTGCACGAGAGATGTTGAAGAACATCATTCTATCAAAGTAGAAGTTGTACAACTCACAAACTTTGAAAAACAAAATGCAAGTCTTTTTAACAGTTAGGATCATCCTCATATCCCACTTATGAACCACATCATTCTTGAAACAGCATCATCTAATACAATCGAATAAGTCATAGTACCCGGAAAACAAACATATGTTTATCCTAGCATATAACTTGACATACTTCTTTGAATTGACAACATCAGCATCTTTCACCAAAATGACACACGACTAATGAATTATGATTACATTGTATTCATGGAGATTAAGCACATTTGCTACAAACACCTAACAAAAATATTTAACTTGCAAAGAATTATTCATTTTTTTTTCTTTCCATAAAGAAATAATGACCAACAACTTTGCAAAGAAAATTATAGTATAATGACCAAAGAAATATGAATTTATGATTCATACCTGACCCCATATTCTGAGTCACAATCGTCATTGAAACTATTTCTACGAAGGTGATTGTATTGGTGAAAGAGTAGATGCTAGTGAAGAAGAGACTCCATTTTGCTCTTGTAGTAGACGGCTTTAATGCATAGTCCATGCTCATCTCTCAAAGTGAAAGTTTGCCAGTGGGATTGAGTTTGGATGTTCAGCTGGCTCAAGCGTAGGTTCACTAGGTCCTGCTTCTGACGCTTCTGACTGATCTAATGTTATGACAGATGTTTCCAACATCAACCTCCTTCTCTCAGCAAGAATCTATTTTCGTGTTCTGATTTGTGTTGTCACAGCTTCTAAAGATAAATAACAACCAAATCACGTTCCTCCATTTCACTATAAATTTTGCTTAGCCTTTACCAACAATTGGACCAACATCCAATTTTAAACAAGCTGAAACTCTTCAAGCTGAAATGAAGACTTAACAGAACAAGAATCTTCTAAGGAAGTAAGAATGACTTTAGAGTTTTAGACATCTTGAGAAACAAAAGCTTGACATCATATCAAACTCTAAAAGGATATTTTGTGAACAAAAATATTGAAAATTTTCGACACATTATCTCATTTATCCATGTTCAAGCTGCCAAAACATCTACATAACGCCAAAGACTCAGAGCAATGATAAGACATATATACACAGTGATATATAAAATCCAAATTGTAAGAGTCTTAAGTGTAGCAAACTGTAAAAAAAATATCTTATAAAAACGTGTAAAAATTATCAGACATGTACTATACAAAATTACTGTTATTCAATAAATATCATAGATCTAGAAGATTAACATAATATTCAAAAATATTTTGCGGATACCAAGATATGTAAAGAGAATAAAATGAGAGAGAAACAAATACAGATGCCAAAAAAAATACTGAGTGATGATGTTGGATCATATGTTTCAAACACATCAAACCAACACGTGGTATAAACTACAATCCTTGTACAGACTTTGATATTAGATCTACAAAGTCTGTTTATGGACCCGTTTTAAAAAAATAGTCTAAAGATCCAACATAATCAACCAATATAAAACATAACTTACATGTTCCAAATGTAAGGCAAAACACGAAAGTACAAGGCCAATTGTATTATCCTAATTCTCAAGATTCTAAGTACGTTAAAGAACTCAGAACTACAAAGAACTTAGAATATAAAAAGTAATCTCTCAAATGAAAATAATCTTGGTAACAAACTCTGCAATTTATATTTCAATGGATATAAAATCATATGCACATCAAAAACTTCTTAACTAGATCTCTAATGAATAATCAAATTCTATATGCATAGTACATAACTAATGAAAAGATTTCCAAGATATTCAAGATATCACAACTTACAGTTTTGAAGCCACTTAATTACCAAGCCATAGACATTCAATACTTTTCTGACCGCAGCCGAAAGAGAACCACCGATGTTTCTTGCTCGGGTAGAGAGAAATCACGTAGATCAAGACTTCTGAAACATCTTTTGATATTATGATGATCTGTAATGTTTCAAACATAACTTCCAACATCTGTTGCTAGCATCATTCTTGTTGAGTCTGTTGCTTAAGCTCAAATGAGTCTACACGTGTTTCTATAGATTATACTCTAAAATTTTAGTGGAATTGCTTTTAAGAAAACAAATATGCCTGCATTTGACCATTCACATGTAACATAACATGTGAAGTAATGTACTTTCTCGTATGTTTATTTCAAAATAAGTGGTCAAAATATGCTCTCAATTATCACTATAGATATGAGCAAAACGTAGTTCCTTCTAATACTTCAAAGCAACAAAGTGTTAGACCTTTTGAAACAAAACAAACAAATACGTATGCAGACAAACAAGCTTGTTTTTCTTTACACAAAGCAATCTTCAAATTCAAGCACATCAATTTGGATAAGGAGAATCATCAAAGTCAGAAGCTTCATAGCTTCACACTGACTAAGAAACACATTTTTCATTTGTTGTGGTATAACTCTAGATTAACCGGCAAAACCAAACAACAAAGAAATAGACTTGATACGTACAAAGTTCAGCCTTTTTCAAGAACATTTTTCAAAAGATGTTGAGATAAATGTTGGAAACGTTCGACTTCACAACATCAAATTTTTCATATCAGCACATCCAAATATTTACTTCCCTGCAAGATAATTCTGTCGAGGAGCCTTCATTGCTGAAAATTTACATGGAATACTTTCTTTGACATAAAGATCAGAGAATATTAGATTCTCAAATTTCATGTCATAGCCACTTCGCATCAATCAGACAACACTTTATTCAAAAAGTCTCAAACAACTTCTTGAGTATAAAAATGTTTCTAGATTTCTTATGCATAAATCACATCCTTATACAATAAGAAAATTCATATCAAAACACAACATTAATCTCCACTATTCTCCACTTTAATAGGTCCAGTCAGATCTATATGAAGTAGTTCATAAATAGGTGGTAGATTGATAAGTTTGTGTTGGTAACAAAGGATGTAACACAAAAATCTGTTTCTGATATGTACAACACGTAAACTCATTATTGATTGTGAGAGTTTGCAGATTTCAGACTACTTCACTTGAAACTTCAGATCTTTAAGTTCACAAGTAGCTGTTGATGCTAAAGATCAACTTTATCGAAATGAAAAATATCCACATGATTGATGTTTGATATCAAACAACACATAGTTATTTGAAAAACATATTACAAACTTTTTCATCAATCATGACAGATATTATATCATTACTCAAATGGCTAATATCAGCAAAACTAACCATTAATTTTTCGTATATAAATATTAAACCTAATATTAGGTATCTTTATATCGAAAAATTATAAACAACCATATCATTGATACATTTAGCATAACATGAATAAATGTGTCCAAAATTAAATAATAATCACGCGTAGAGAATCAAGTCTAAACTTTAGACGTTCTTATAAAAGTGATTATCATTTCATTTTCATTCATAAACACATTAAAAATTACATCTACCCTTACTCTCACAACCATAGAAGCAATGATTCCATAATTAATATCAGACATATACTGTAAATCAAATATGTAAATTGAACTCTAAAATAACACATCATATGAATCAGATGTACCTTTGTTCAAATGAAAAGTACTTCATGGCAATTTTTCAGAACCTGATTCAATTCACGAACTTGCACAATATTGCGCAATCGCCTTTTACAATGAGTAGTACCAAGAGTCAAGATATAGAACTTCAGATATCCACAAGAACAGTTTTAGGAATATGTTAATAAACATGTTAGCAACATCAAACATGTTAACAACATACATAATGTGTTCTCCATGTTGACAACAGTATAACTCATGTTTATTGCTTCAACTTCAAACATGCTCTTCAGCATTTCATGTCTGATACTTCCTTCTCACAACCTTTGAGCCTTAACATGAGGAGATGTTTTAGCTGTACGAACAATTATTCTAGATAAACATAATTTCTCTATTTTCCACGATGGTGTTATAATTGTGTTGAGTTTTTCGCAATCATAGCCATGCTAAGATTATCTTCATTATACAGATTCAAATCTGTAAACTCACAATCATCAACATACCTTGTAGAAAAATTTAGAAAATTCTGTTTAATGCAATATCCTTCGACTTGTATCTAAATCAACATTGATCTAAATTCATTTCGAAAATTACCAAAAATACGTACTAGCTATCACCATCTGCAATATGCTGATACACCTTTGGCCTCCCTTATATATACTACTATATTTTATAAAAATAAAAAAAATAAAAATAAAAATAAATAATAAATAATAATGTAGTAATCAGCAGCACTCAGGACCAGAACTCATGTTATGAGATTACACTCAATGTTTTGAGTTTTGGCTCTGATACCAAATGACAGGATTTGCTGTGCTCTGATTACTACGTAAAAGATAAAATGTGTGCAAACCATAGAGTAATGTTATATGGAGTGTTGGTAACATACACGACTAACATGCAGCGGAAATTAAAGTTGCACACAAGAGATAGTTTTTCGCATGTTCAAAACCTGCGAGTGCCTCACGGCTTAATTCACTATGTTGAATACCTAAACTATTACAACAGAGTGATAAAACAACATGCTCAAACATTTACAGACTACAACTACTGCCTAATGATTTGAACAATAAATCTACAGTTTACTTCTACAAGAACTAAACTAATAGATACAAGTAAATTACCTTTCAGACTCTATACTGACAAAGTAATCTACAAAAATATAGATCAATCGTCACATACGATTAATCCATGGATGTATTGTTTGCTTTCATGTTAGCAACACCACTGTCCATCATTGAACATTGGTGCTGCTTCACTCCTGCAAACAACGCTGACAACCTGGTGGAATACTTCAGACTCCCTCTGGTTTTTCTTCTCCCAAAGTCGTCATACCAAAATGAGTTGTCTATCTTTGTGTTAGCAACAAATCAATATTCAGCCACCAGCATCCAATATTGATATTGCTTCACTCCGGCAGACAACACAGACGGCTGGATGAACCTTCAGACGTTTCTCTGATTCTTCTTTTCCCAAAACCGTAAGTGAAGAAGAATGATTCTTCTCCTTTTATTAGATGCTTCACCAGTTGTAAACATTCTTCAACTGCTCCGCTTTATTTTGTTGGAAACCGTCTCAGAACCTGCCACGATCTTTGATACGGAGGCTTCGTTCCAAAGGTCTCTTTATTGTATAATAACTGCTATAAATTAAATCAATAAAGATGTATATGTATATATCTGTTAAGTATATATATACAAATAAAGAATAAAGAATAAATAATGAATAATAAAAAAGATATATATCGCATGAGTTAAAGATTAAAACAAATCTATTTATCAAGTTCAAAGTGATACTAATAATGTTGGTAACACATGTACCAACATCTCCTTTGAACTTAACAATCTCCCCCTTAATCTTTTATGTCCTGCGACAAAAACAAATATAATACAAAGTATCACAGGAAGGAAAAATTACTCAAATATATTCATTCTTGTCAAGTTCAAACTAATATGAGAATGTTGGTAACGCATGACCAACATATCCTTTGAACTTAACATATTTGACCACAATTCAAATGTAAACTGGAGATGAATAATTTTAATTATGTGACGTTTTTTTATATGAGTTCTCTATTGATGAAGTTTTATGAGAAATCGATGTGGGATAAAGTTTGTATTGCTTAGCATATAGTATCCGATTTTTATTTAAACAAAAAAAAAAAAAAAAAAAAAGAATCGAAAGAATCTAAAATATGAAAATATAATCGTTGTTAAGATCTAAAATATAATAAGCACATATAGTTTATGCAGAAAAGCAAGGCCTTAACGGAAGGATGAAAATGGACGTTTCAATGCAGAAGGATTAGTACTAAAATAAATACCCTAATAAGTTTAACGATGTATATAATTATTCTAGATATGTATAAATATGGAAATATATTATAATATGATGTGGGATATATGTGAAATTAAAAAAAATAACGAATTAAGAATATATTAAAGATTTTCTTTTGAAAGATTAAAAATATATTATAGATGTGTTTTTTAAATAATATTATTAATAATATATTATTTTAATATTTGAGATTAAGATTTTGAATTGTCCATTTTATAAGTATATTTTAAAAACGGGGATCACTATCATAACTCAACTAATGACGTTTTGTGATAAATAATGGAGTAATTTATTTATAAAAATAATAATTGTTTAATGGAGAATGAAAAATGGAAAGTTTTATACACACAAGATATGTATAAATATGGAGATATATTATAATAATATATATATATATATATATATATATTGATTAAATTATTATTGCCTAATAAAATAATTATTGTCTAATATAGTCAAAGCCACGATAATTTAAAAAAATAATAACGAAAAATCCACAATATTCCATATAGGATGGGAACCGTAATCGTATTATATATAATAATAATAATAATAATAATAATATAATAATAATAATAATATTGATTGATTGATATTGATATTGATATTGATAGCCCCCAACATACATCTTCTCCTCATAGCCCCTACGCAGTTGACCATGGAGGAACTTCCACGAGTCCCATCTGTCTTCCTCTTCCCTCCTAATCCTATTTTCTTAACCACAACTCTGTCATTAACAATGAGTCGAAGAAGGCTCCCTGCAGAAAACTGAGAGAAAGGAAACATAACGGCAGCCTACGACAAACACTACCTGAACATACCAAACTACCAATCTTACATTAAACTAATAAGTTAATTAACCATGAACTCTAATCCAAAAATTATCAGAAAAAATCCATCCTTATAACAAATAAAGATTCGAACTACATCACACATTCATATATAACAGTACCACAAGTTCAACAATCAAACCTCCAATAAGCGATCACTTTTGCTGCTAATACTGATTGTCTCCCGACACACAAATCCCGAACAAATCAAGAGCCAACTTATTTGAGAAAACATATCACAGATTTGTGCGTGAATCTAACATGCATTGACGCCATTTAATTTTTAAAAAATGGTGAAAATTGACAATCAAAATATGAAATTTCTTCGTATATTGTATATGTCATTGATATTCGATTCACGAATAAATATGAAATATGACTTTCAACTCAATTTTTCTCTCTCCCTCTTAGTTGGTCTTAGTTGGCGCGGGGCTGCAAATTTCTTAACATTCCCCGCTGGGTTCATTAGTTGCTTAGAATTATAAGTTGAGGATTTTAGGTTTGTTGGAATTAGAATTGTGCAAGTTGGGGGCTATGCAGTTTAGCGAAATTTGGAGGGGAAGGGTAGTATTGTACAATTAATATTAGTTTTTATTTATTTTTTAATTAGGAGGCTATGAATAGTAATTTGGGGGCTATGTATAGAATTACCCCTCAACCCTTGGTAGTGCCTATAGTGGCCCCACAGTTGTTTACATATAAATTCTGTGTTCTAAAAATTTCCGCCTAAAGTTGTTTGGGCTCATCTAGGCGCTAGGTGATATCCCGCCGTCCGATTAATTTTTAATCCGTGTAGATTCTAAGCGACACCTCACTAGTTCGATTAAAGTTTAATCAACAATCTCTAGGGATGAACTAGTAATCGGAACATAGGCGATGGACAAATTTAGCGCTAAATATAATTAAATTTTATAAATTTCAATAACTATGAATATTATGTTGAAATATATAAAGTTCATGTTTTTAAGTTATGAAAACTTATTGTAGACTATAAAATTAATGTGAAGACTACGAGGTTTATGGAATAAGATTGAAAATTTTCATATTATGTACATTTATTTTGAATTTGGTAATAAAATTATGAATAATATAGTTTGTACCCGAAAACATGATGTAAAAATAATAAAAGTAAGCATTGTAATTCTGATCCGCTGAGACCCTCTCCTAGCCACCTAGGCTCTAGTCTCCCCTCCACCGCCCGACTGACAACTAGTGTCTAGCGATTTTTAGAACATTGATTAAGATAACTTATTTGAGGACTAATAGTTTACATATTTAGTCCTGGTGTTTATTAATCAAGATAGCTTATTTAAGGGTTGATAAGTTTAAGTAATGTTCCAATGTCCACCGTGGGCACGCTTAATGTGCCCACAGATAACGTGACATTGGTATAAATAAGAAAATTAATAAAAAGATATACCAAAATTAATTAAACTCTACTATAAAAAAATTAAACCATACGGGGAAAGATTGTCGACGTGGCATTGCCACATCACGATGGACATATTAAGTGTGCCCACGATGGGCATTGGAGCGTTTCTGTGATAAGTTTTAGCATTACATATGAGATGAGATATGATTAAAATATATATATATATCAAGTGTTTAGATGGAATTTATATCCGATAAATAGTCCATAATCTAAGGATAATGTCAGTTTCTTAGAAAAAAATGTTAATTTGCAATCTTACATAGTAAACATGGAATTAAAGGGGTACTCACAAAACGAGATGATGATAGATTGACTAATTTTATCCAACATAGTATAAATAATGATTATCCCAAAATCCAGTATTGATCAAATTGTTATCCTTTAGAATATTCTTTGGATACTAATACTCAAATAAATGAGATAATCTATACGTCCCTCCGTCCACAATCTGTTGACACTAATATTATATTGAGACTTCTATGATCTGTTGACCCTTTTCATTTTGGGATATAAGCTCTACAATCACTTTAACATCATAACATTTTTATCACTCTACTTTTTAACAATTTAACACTTTAATACAATTAAAAATATTAGATAACCCCATAATTATTCTACTTTGACACTTTAACAGTTTAACACTTTAATTTATTAATACATCATTAAAACACATTAAACTCCGTACCCAAAATTTTAGGTCAACAATTGGTGGACGGAGGAAGTTTCATATCTCATCTCACATTGTACTCCAAAAATTATCAATAACTAAATTAAACTATCTCAATTAATGAATGCCCCTAATTTGATAAAATTAGTCAATCAACATTTATCTTGCATAATAAATTTAAATGTATCAATTGTGTTCCAAATTAATTATTTCATAATTTATCTTATAAATAAAAAATTATAATTAGTACTTATAACTAAAAAATTTATATATGTATTCTCATATTTAGAATTTATCAAATTTATTTATTTAATAAAGCTGAAATTAAATTTTAAAAATAATTATAAAGGGAATCCGAGTTAATAATTCTAAAAAAATTAAGTGGAAATCAATAATATATATATATATATATATATATATATATATATATATATAATAGCAAAATAAAAGTCAATCAATCTTGAATTTTCTTGATTATTTTGCTAAATTCTCATAATTTTGCTACTTTAATCTAATTAATATTGTAGGTCCCAGAAAGAGTATAATTGGTGTATGGGGGGGGGGGGGAATACACCAATCTCCAACAGTTTTTTGCAAATATAGCTTTGAATAAACAGCAGGCTCAGTGAAAAGGAGCGAGCTCAGAGTTTCAGATCGATCTCCTTCAATTTCAGCAGATGAAGAAGGGGAACGGGCTGGATGCGGAAGTTGGTGGTTTTGTTGAAGTACTCTTTTTTTAAAAAAATCCTTTTTATGAAAATAGTAGGATGAATGTATGATGCAAGATGGTTAGTAGCAATAGGATTAAATCGACTGGAAAGATAAATATATATATATAGAGAGAGAGAGAGTCGATTTTATCGTGGTTCGGAGAAACCCTCCTACGTTCACGTCCAGTTCCGTCGAACTTGAGAATTCCTTTAACCTTTGGATCCTACTCCTCTCTTATTTTTATTGGCTGATGACCAGTCCTAGAGCTCGACTCACTTGTCAAAATCTAAGCACGATTCCTGGGTCGTGACCCTTACAACTTTACAACAGCTAAACTAAAAACTATTAGACCAGCGAGCTTCTTGATTTTCAGAGCTTGATCTTCCCTGAAAATGGTGAAGCAGCAGAATTACTTCCTTCTTCACGAATCAGCTTCTTGACTTGAAGGAGTAGCTTCTGATGAGCTTTTGAGCAGCAGTCAACACTCAAGAGCTCAGTTTAAGTAACAAAGGTGAAATCTCACGAGGTCTCAACACTTGGGAATTCTCTAGATATTTCGAGTGTTTGCTTGAATGCTTGAGATTTCTGCAGAGTTTTGGCTTGTTGATTGAAATTTTCGTATTTAACTCCTTTGAAGATGAGGGTATTTATAGGCCTATAATTTGAATTCTAGCCGTTGGAACTCTGACCAGTGGCAGGGAGCCGTTGGTGCTGAGTCATCTTCATGAGTTGGGATTGGTCCAGGTTGGCAACCGACGTGGCACCAGTGGACTGAGAGACCAGCTGGTCAAAGAGAGACTAGTTGATTGTTGAGGCAGATGGCAACCAGCTGTTAAAAACATCAGTAGGTCAGCTGACCTTCTGCTGTTGGTGAGGCGATCGCAGAATGCTAGATCAATCCTTATAGGAGAGCTCGATAAAACGATCTCCTCCTTTACAAGCTAGATCGATCAACCGCATATGTCCTAACAAATACAGATGGCTCCTATCACCTATACTCTATTAAAGAGTAAGCTAGCTCTAAGTGTGGTTTCGAGGAATATCATCAAAACAACTGCAGAGGGTTCCCAACAAATATGTTTTTTTCATTTGATATATATCTTTAATTATTTCATAGTATTATAATCTTTAATTATTTCTCTATCCCTTATATCTTTTCGATTTTTTTTTTTTGAATGAATTTATCTTTACCAGTTTATAGTTAGGCGGCAAAGTGTAACTCTTACAAATACTATTACAAATAATTTGTTCGATTACTACAAACATAAATTTGGATTTACACGCATAAAATTAAGGGGGAAAGACATATATAACCATTTAGGATAGATATGTATGTTTTTTAACCACTATGATAGATATGTATATTTTTTAACCACTTTTGATTTAAAAGACTATCTTACCCTTACTTTTAAGTCAAAAAAGAAGATGTTGACTCCTTATATAATTAATATAGAATATTCATATTTTGTCTAATAATCTAGCAGGCCCCACGCTTTATTCACACTTCTTTTTTTGTTTTACACGGTTATTTATTTCTTCTCACCCACACGGCTACCAACAAATTAATTCATGTAAGAGGGGTTGTTAGAATTAAATTCAAAACTACCAAGAAATTTAATAGAAGCAAAACGAAATCCTCACACTCTCATATTCTCTAAAATTATCAAAAATAGAGAAGAAAAACGTGGAAAAAACGCCTATAAATTTTAGATAAATCTGGGTTTAATTTCAATCAAAAATTTAAGGTATGTTCCTTAGCATACTTGTTTATTCATATTTAACATTGGAAATTTGTTCGAATTTGATTATTATTGAGTAAACGTGATATTTTAGACGTAAAATGATGATTGAGCATCTTGTTTTATTTTTAAAACCGTATTTGGACACGATGTTTTGAATAAAATTGGTGTATCGAGAGTAACTGATGGTGCATGGTTAAAGAATAAATAATTTTTGGCATTTTGTTGTTCTTCATGACTCGGCCGAAGTGGCACGGTTGATTCACCCGTGTTAGACACGGTTTGATCAACCGTGCGTGACACGGTTGATCAAACAGTGTCTAACACGGTTTGATCGACATTGTTAGGCACGGTTGATCAACCGTGCGAGATGATCAACCGTGCGTGACTTGGTTTATCAACCGTGTTAGACACGGTTAACTTTCTATTGCACGGTTGAATATTTATCATTTCTATTTCTTTTGTTGTTTCGCAGGAATGTCGTGGCAGCGCTTGATTATATGCCACGGTGGTTACTGGCAGAGATCGGAGTATATAGACGGGGACGAAATTCTTGTGCACGTGCCTGTTTTGGAATTAAGTCGTGATAGAGTATTAAAAGAGATTCGAGAACAAGTGGGCGTTTTGGATGGTTCGTTGTTCTACTTGACGAACAAGACCAACGGAGTTGGGAAAATCAAGGTTGCTCTAAATACAGACACCGATTTATTTCGAATGATCATAGAGGAGAAAAACGAACCGACTGTGTATGTCATCAAGAAAGATAAAGTAAATCCACGGATTGAGGTGAATTCAGGAGTTCCGATACACGAGGCTTCAATTCCGAATGTCAATTTAGATGATAATGATGATGAGCCTATAAACGAGGAAGAGGTCATCGTGGGGCAACGTGCTGCATTGTTTGAATCATTGGTTACTGAATTCACTGCATGGATCCAAAGACAAGACAATGTTGATAAGTTTATTGGGCTTCGTAGCTTATCCTCGGATCAACACGTGACACGAGACGACGGTTTAGGAACTAATAACAACGCCCTGAGAAACTGGTCGATTCCTCTGTTAGATCTAGAGAGCGCACTTCCATTGGGTTGGGATGAACCTTCGGTACCGGAATTTGGGAATTTAAGCATTGGAAGTATCTTCAGGACGAAGGATGACTTATCCATAACCGTGGGAATGTATCACCTACAAAACAAGTTAGAATACCGTGTAGATCGTTCTGCAAAAGATCGTGTTGGATTTTTATGCAAACACGAAGGGTGCCCGTTTAAGTGTCGTGCCACGCAGGATGGCACAATTTGGAGAGTTCATAAATATTCTCCCGGACATACTTGTTATATGGTGTTGGATCGAACTGCTCCTCGACAGGTACCTGCAAAGGTCGTTGCACATTACTTTGCACGTAGATTGGTCACCGAGGGTGCGGTTCTGAAGCCGATTGAGATGATGGCAGAGATGCGTTCTGAATTTGGCATTGAGATTGATTACAGATTCGCTCTGCGTTCGAGGAACATCGCCATAGAGATGACATATGGTGGGTTTGAGAACTCGTACGATAGGCTTCCTTCTTATCTGTACGAGTTGAGAGAGAAAAATCCAGGTACCGTCTATGATATTCAAACGTCTCACGAGAATCAGTTACGTTACGTGTTTCTTGCTCTTGGACAGTCTATTGAAGTATTTGGTGATGGCCACCTTCGCCCGGTCATTGTCGTGGATGGAACCCACCTCAAGGGAAGGAATAAGGGCACATTGTTTGTCGCAGTGACAAAAGATGGGAACGAAGGGATATTTCCCCTCGCCATCGGCTTGGGTCCGGTCGAGGAGGATGAGTCTTGGACATGGTTCTTTTGGAAATTAAAGAGTTGTTTTGGCGAGCCGGATGAACTTTTGATTGTGTCCGATGGGCATGTTAGCATACGCAACGCCATACGGACCATTTACCCAAATGCCGCACACGGATTGTGTTATTATTACTTGTCGAAGAACTTAGCAACTTATGGGCCTCACGTGGCTCCTATATTTTAGACGGCTGCGTATTCATATCGCGATGCTCAATTCAATGAAATGATGACAGCATTGAGTGGCATGGGTCGTGGCGCAGCTTACAGGAGGCTTTTGGATATTGGCATCGAGAGGTGGGCACGCTCTAAGTGTCCCGTCCGACGTTTTAGCTTCATGACTTCTAATCCGGCGGAGACGATGAATAGCCGTTTGTTGTGGGCAAGACGTTTGCCAATATGTGCGATGATCGAGACATATCGTGCCGTGTTAGAGAAATGGTTCGATGAGCGACGTGAGAGCGCTTCTGTGAGAGAGCATCCATTGACTGAGGAGGCTTTTGCCAAGTTGTCAAATTCTGTGGAAATTGGACGTACTTATACTACCCGTGGAACATCCACACATGTTTACAAGGTTGAAGGAAGAAACGGTACATACCATGTTGACCTTCAAAATAAAACATGCGATTGCAGTGAGTTCGAGAAGGATTTGATACCGTGTCGACATGCATGTGCAGCTATCAGGTATTATTTCAAGTTTGCTAATCTTTAGTTGAAGCCCGAATTATTACTATTATTTTTTTATTTGATATCTAAAATATGATTTGACTTATCAGGTTTTGCGGATTGTCCGTATATGACTTCACTAGTCAGTATTACAAACAATCCACTTTATTAGCTTCTTACACTCCTCACATCTCACCTGTACCGCATCCGGAGGCTTGGAATGTGCCAGATGAGGTTGCATCATTTACTGTCCTACCGCCAGTCATTGTTCCCCAAGCTGGTCGTCCACGGTTGAGTAGAGTTCGATCTGCAGTAGAGGGTTCTAGTCGTCAGACTTGCACTAGATGCAAGCGACATGGCCATAACCGAAGAGCATGCACGTTTGACTTACCAATTGAAGGTGTGGATCTCAATGTGGAAGCCATAGACCCTGTCACCCGACGTAGGCGAAAGAAGAAAACATGCAGCATATGCAACAGTACTGAGCATACTAAGCGTAGATGTCCAGATTGGATCCCTGGAGAGGAGTAGATGTATCATGGTTTATTTCTTTTTATTAGTTATAGTAATTTAGGAGTCTGTTTCACGGTTGAAATTGGTCCACAGTTGAATTTGCACGGTTGAATTGCACTGAGAGACACGGTTATAACAGTCACGGTTGATAGCTACCGTGAGACCCTAACCGTGCATACATGGAAAAAAGGGGCATTTGCTCATTCTGTCAACTTATTTTTTTTTTATTTTTTAAAATTATTCTGCAATTATTATATGTAATAATAGTCTACCTTAGGTCATTTCATTGAACAAAAGTTCTTGGCATTGAATGGTATGGATTTTTCAAAAATTTAATCACTTGTACTAAAATGCACGGTTACTTTGGTCCACGGTTGAATTTACACGGTTGAATTGCACTGAGAGACACGGTTATAACAGTCACGGTTGATAGCTACCGTGAGACCCTAACCGTGCATACATGGAAAAAAGGGGCGTAATTGGGGTTTTTTGGGATTGATTTATAGTTTTCAATATATATAACCATTACGTTCATATATAGTTTTTTGCAAATTGTTATAAACTGCACATCATTAAATAAATAATTTAAATTAATAATTAATAAAAATAAATTGTCTCATAAATAATCAAATAAATTAATTTGTTATCTAATAGAATTAATTACACCAAAATGACTTACATGATTGGCATTAAACCATGGGGTTTCGGTTGTGTCCTCAGCACCGTGAAACCATTCCACCATCGTATCCGGAGGATTCCAATTAGTGTATCTTTGATTTTCTTGTAATTTATCAAAGGATTTGGCCTTGGGATGTAGAAGTTGCAATTGTTGAAGCATTTTCACCTATAATAAAATTCCTCCACAATTAATGTTAAATTCCTAATGAATTAAAAAAATATATAAATCTTGTGATACTTACATAAAAATGTGTGCCAATAAGTATGGTGTAAACTGGTCCGACTCCACGGGCTAATCCATGACCGAGAATGAGTCTCATTCTCCAATAAATCAAGTACAGATCTAGCACCTAAAATCAAATAATCAAATAAAAATAAAATAAATAAGTAATCCAAGTAATCAAATATAAATGAAATAAATAAGTAATCCAATTAATCAAATAAAAATAAAATAAATAAGTAATTCAAGTAATGAAATAAAAAAATATTGTATTACCTCAGCAGTTAATTGCACATCCGGATTCTCAACACCGTCGAAAAACTCCTGAGTCACTGTGTATCCGGTGGGCGTCAGCGTCAACGTTGCATCAGCCCCACTGTCCCTGAACAATTGATACAAATGCTTATTTTCTTGGATAGTACGTGGTGTTGGCACCACATATGGACTCTGGACATGCTTCGACGGTCGAATCACACGCTTAGGCAGGTTGAACATCGGTATGCCAACTTGTTCCTCAGACGGATCCTGGTACGATGATGAGAGCCTCGGCTGCGGTGTTTTCTGTAGTTCAAGGATTGCATCTCCATGGACTGATTGGGACTTAGATCTCCTTAAGGGCTCCGGCTCCTCCTCGTGCGCTGAATGATGCACGGATTTCCTCGAGGGCTCTCGCTCCTCCTCATGCACTGAGCGATGCACGGATCTCCTCGAGGGCTCCCGCTCCTCCTCATGCTCTGAACGATGCACGGATCTCTTTGAAGGCTCTAGCTGATCGTCGTGCACTGAACGATGCACAGATCTCCTCGAGAGATCCGGCTCATAATACTCCACTGACCGCCGCACAGATCTCCTCGAGGGCTCAGGATCATGTTGCACTGATCGCCTAGGTTGATCCACGATGGCGTCCTCAAAATGTCTCTCACCGATTACCGACCTCATCGGAGATCGGCTACGATATGGTGAACGTCTCCGGCCGAAGATATCTGTAAGATGTCCAGCAACAAGCTTGGCCATTCTGACTATCCAATCTTCATTTGGACGATCACAGTGTAGCTTGCAAGGGTCACCGTGTACACAACAAACAACATCTGATGACCCGTCAGGCATTTCTTCGTACCTAGGCCGTTTTGTCGGAGCTCTTGGGGGAGGAGAAGACTTCTTTGGGGTCCGCTTTTGTCGTGCAGGACCTTTTTTCTGCTGTATGGCGTCATCAACCCTTCGACATTTTAATTTCTGAACTACTCTTGCCATCTCCTTCGTGGCTTTGTGTGCTCTTGCATGTGTCGGTTTTTTCTTGAAAGCGTGGCGCTGAGAAGGCACAAACTTAACATCAAACCGGTCCTCGTTTCTCGCACTCACAACATACAGCTGTGTGCGCTCGACGGAATCAGGTCGAAGAGGAAGATACTCGATCTATAAAATTTTAACAAATATATAAATATCGACACTTTTTTTTTGCATTAACTTACTAAATTAAATATCAAAATATTTATTTTATTTATTATAAATTAATAGAATAGTAAATTAAAAATTACCGTTGGATTAGCAAAGAAATCCGTATAATCCAACCCCGAATAAAACGTGGTCCATCTGCGCAGTCGGGGCGTGTCCTCATCAGAATCTCGGGTCCCGCACCGACGTCCAAGACTAGGTATCACCTCATATGACCATATCTGAAAAGCCCAAACTGGGCCGTAGAAACGATACTGCCGCCGCTTGTTACCTATTTCGCTCGGATCCTTCGCTGTAACACCCATGCTGTGGCAAAATATCTGAAAAGAGTACGACCCCCATGGAAACTTTAACCACTCATCCTCGTTCTCCACTAGTGCCCATGCCCAATCATCAACATGTTTGTCATCATCGCAACAAACCAGCATGTAATAATACATTATCAAATTGGCTGCCTTCAGATAATCATCGGGCGAGTCCAGTTGCTCAGCGTTGAAATCTCCACGTAGGGTAGCAGCTTTAGTTTTTACACCATTATATTTTTGATACAAAAGGCTTGAAGCTGGTATTTCGTGGCGGGCATTGGGATTGAAATTGGATTTTCCGAACATCAAACCAGTCACTAGGGCATAATCGAGGGCAGTAAATCGTACGACCCTCCCACCGATGTCAAAAACTTTCTCGTACTCCGAGAATGAATCGTCTATGAGCTCTCGTGCAACAAGCTCATGCAATGAATTTTTATCGCACTCGCCCCTCTGAAGATCAAGTAGACAGCCAAATGGCCCGGCTTTAAATCTATCAACTGTCGCTTGTCCGCCATGATCCTCAAGGATCTTCGGTATCTGTTCTATAATCTCATCTCGAACGTGGAGATAAAGTTTAGCTTTATAACCTTGCATGTTAGGCCTCGCCCATTGGTACCTAAGCTGTAAACAATTCGTGAAATCAATAAATAAGAATTTTAAAAAATAAATTTAAAATAAATTTAAAAAAACGAAATTGAAATTATAGCCGTTCACAGTAACACGGTTAGAGGAACGGTTGAAACTTAACCGTAACTGTGTCAGGCACGGTTGAACATGAACAGTAACCGTGTTAGACACGGTTAAACTCAACCGTGCCAAAGGCACGATCATATGCACTGTTAGATTCATGCCTAAGTCAGCCGTGTAAGGCTCGAGTGAACTTCAACCGTCCCATTAGAAACGGTAAATGACACGGTTGACTCACCCGCGTTAGGCACGGTTGAACCTTAACCGTGCCTACCGTGCCAACTGTCACAGTTTTGCCTCAAACGTGCCTCTCTAAAATTCACAATCTCCAGATTTTAAATCTCCAAAATAAACAACTATAACCCATTGAATCTAATGAATCTACATACTTAAATACTCATGAAATGAGTACGAATTGAATGAAATAATGTAACATTATATTCAATGTATAAACTAAAAAAAACCCAACTTACCGGCGGAGGCACGTCGGTCGGATATTGAGGGGGCAGTCGCGGTGGGGACTCGGTGCTACTGCTTTCACGGCGAGACATAGCCGGAAAACAAGTCGTCGATTCCACAAAATACTCGGCGGCGGCGGCGGGTCAAGATACCAAACAGTCGGCGGCGGCGCACGACGGGTCAAGATACCGAGTACCGATGCCGGAAAAATAACTTGTCCGGCAAACACGGTGGTCGATTCACGGTAATGGTGACAGTTTTCAAACGTACCTAATGGCGGCCATGGTGAAAAGGAAAGGAGAGAGACACGGTTGAGGAGAAGGGAGATGTAGGGTTTGTGTTTTAGTCCTTTTGTTTTCTTTCTTTTCTTTATTATTCTTGTGGACCCATCATTAAGGGTAGTATAGTCTTTTAACTCCAAAATGGTTAAAAAACATACACAACTATCCTAGTGGTTAAAAAACATACATATCTATCCAAAATGGTTATTTTTGTTCATTCACACTAAAATTAATCATGGTGCAAGAAATTTTTCAATATCAAATTAGTTCATGAGTATAATTTATTGCATAATATGTAAAAACTCTTCATTATTTAGTTATTTTTAATTGAAACTCTTTAGGCTATGTTTGGTAAGAAGTTAGGATTTGATAAGATTAATAAACATGAGATTATTTGTATGAATAGAAAGTGAGATAAATTATTTATATTTGTGTTTGGTGGTATGATTAAAATGTAAGACAAATTAAATAGGTGTTTAGTATTATAGACAAAACTCAAGATTAAATTGGAAATTTACGAAAAGGACCTTATATTTTTTGTCCTCTAAGGTACAAAACCTAACACTTCCCTATTTTATATATATATATATATATATATATATATATATATATATATATATATATATATATTATTTACATATCTCTTTTTTTTTTTTTGGTAACTAGTTTTTATTTTATTTTATAAATATTACTATTAAATAGTATTTTATATAGTAATTAACTCAAGACAACTACAGATTGGCTAGTATTTCATAATCTAGTTTTTTTTTTTAATATTATTAAATATTATTTATGTAATCTACTTCAATGAGTGAAGAGTAAGGATTACTAAAACTAAAGAATAGAGAATTGAATGATTTTTCAGCCAATTGCATCAATGAGCGTGCTTGGGGCAGCGACTCTTTTTCCCTCAAACCTCTGCGACCGCTCAAGGGCCAGCTGAGATGGCCCTTCCATCCTTTGTTCGCCATTGTTGTCCCTATCATTTCACACAGCAACATTATTCAGTCGAAGGAAGAATCGAGCAATAGAGTTTTAGGGCGATGCTCATGCCGCTGCGAAAACGTCGAACCAGTCGTCCGGCATGGATCCTCTGATTCTGTCTCCATCGCCGCCAATTGTTCCACCGTTGCCGAGGAGGAAGGAAATAACAGAAGGATTCCAAAATTCCTTCCAAATTGTGTAAAAGGGTGAAAAGGAGAAAAAAAATTAATCAAAAGAGAACAATAAGTTATCCTAAGGGTGAGGAGAGATAAGTTATAGCAAGAGAACACAAGTTTAGGCCCGGGCACTTCTACAATCACGGGCTACCAATATAAATAATCTATGATACCAAACAGGGTTATTAGCCCAGATTACTAATATTATCTAGGTTTATCTTGCTTTATCTGCCTTACCAAACATAGCCTTAGTTATTACTATTATAAAAGTTTATTCTTACAATATGTATGAAAATCTGAATACTATATATGTTTGCATATGCATTATTTTTTCTTTGATTATCTCAATTAATATTTTTATATATCGTTCATTTATCAATGTGAATTAGTAATTACTATCTTCTAGAGGATTAAAGTTTGACAAGTAATTTCAGGCAAAATCTTATGTCTCCTAATTCTAAGTAATATTACTACATCCGTCCCAACGAACTAGCAAAATTGATCTCAATCTAACGTGACATTATTATGAATTTTATTGAATAGCTTTGGCTTTATAATTCATTAATTCTAGAGTGAACAATTAATGTGCCCTTTTAGAACATAAAAAATCAAAATCTACCCACTATATAATTTTACATAAATTTTGCCCAACAAATTTATTTTCTTCCAAAATTAACCCTATTTTTTTTTCTCTCTCTATCTCCTCTCTCCTCTCTCTTAATTCTCAACTCACACACACGTACACGGTCCCTCTTTTCTTTCTTCTCTCTCTCACACACAACTGACACACACACACACACTCTCACTTTTTTTTCCCTCTCTCTCTCTCCTACTTTATCACATGACTATTTCTCTCTCTCTCATACACACACACACACTCTTCTCTCTTACACACACATTTTCTCCATCTCCTACTTTTTTCTTTTCATTTTTACATTTTCCTTATTTTTCTTTACATTATTTTTTATTCTTCTTTTTTCTTTTTTTTTCTATCCTTTTTTAGAATAAGTTTTTTCGTTTTTTTTTTTTTTTTTTTTTTTACGGTAAGGAGATACAGATTATTTTAGAATTTGTGAAATTCTTACGTGTAGATTAGAATTTGTGAATTTTGTGTGTCGGTTAGAATTTTGCACATTTTTGTTAGAAATTATACATTTCTGACGTTCTGTAATATGGTTTAATAAAATCAATGGTCATTTTTTTACAGAATTTGTGAATTTCTTACAGATTATTTTAATTTCGTTCAACCAAATACTTCATAAGAAATCGTTAATTTCTTACTTTCTTCAACTCGCTTTCTAAGAATCTGATAATTTCTTACTTCTCTTTTTTTTTCTTTTCACTTTTTTCTACTTTTCTTTATCTGTTTTTTGACGAGTTTCAAATTCTTACCAAGTCTATTTGGTATATTCTTACCTTCTCTTCAATTATATAAGCATTTGAACAATTTCTTATCTTCTACTTGGTAGGAAATTTGACAGTTTAGTTTATTCTAGTAAGCAAGAATAACCGAAAAATCTTACATTTTCTTTAATTTATGTAAGAATTGCAAAAAATTCTTATATTGAACTTTGTATAAAAATTCTTTAATTTATGTATGATAGAATGCCTACATATTGTAAGAAAATAGTAAATTTGAAAGAGAAAAATGTCTTACGTGTTGGTTAGAATTCAGGAATTTTCTAATCAATAACAGTTGTTATTGGTTAGAAACTTGTACATATTGGTGAGAAATCCAAACTTTCTTATGTTCTGTAGTGTGATTGATTTGATTTTAGTAAAAAAATATAATGATTCTTACCATGAAATGATAAAATGTCTGTGTATTGTAAGAAAAAGGTAGAATGCTTACATATTAGTTAGAATTTGTGAGTTTGTGAAAATCGCACGTGTTGATTAGAATTTGTGAATTTTGTGTGTTGGTTAGAATTTTGCATATGTTGGTTGGAAATTGTACATTTCTGACATTTCTGACTTCATAAGAAATTTCAATTTCATACGAAGGTAGAGACAAGAATTTGATAAATCCAAATCCATGTGGTAAGAATTTATCAATTTCTTACATTTTTAAACTCTTATAGTAAGAATTTGACAATTTCCAATGTTCTACCAATTCATTTGGTAAGAATTTGACAAATTCACTTAGTAAGAATTTGTCAAATTCTTATTTTTCTAAATTAATTTTCTAACTATTATTTCTAACTATTATATTAAGAATTGCACATTCTTATCAATTCTAACAACATTTTAACCAAAAAAACAACCATACGAAAACCCTAAAATAACCATACGAAAACCCTAAAAAATAGCATTCTGTTTGCAAAGTTCAAAGCCATGAATTCACCCAGGAATGAAACAAACAATTACTGCGAAAATTAACAAATACCCATTAATCCAAAACCCTAGATTTACAGAAAAAATAAACAAACATGCTGTGGAGAAACTCACAAAATCAAAAAAAAGAATCCAAAAATCATCACAAAAGAAACATCAAAAAAATGCATTAATTGTAGAGATAAGGCATTAAAAAAAGCATTAAAAAAGAAAGAAAAGAAAAGAAGGAAAGGTAGAGAAACAGAAGCAAAAGGAACAAAAAAAAAAAGAATTGCTAGATCTAGAGACCCCATCGAAGGTGGTGGTGCTCGTGGCGGCGCTGGAAGTGATCGACTGAACCCTAGTGACCGAGAGAAATAAGCCGGTGGAGGAGAGAAAGACCCCCGAATTGAAACCAGGCTTCTGCGCGGCCCGGCCCGAAGCATGGAAGGTTTGCCGTCTGAAGAGCGCCGGAGAAGGAGAAATTGAGAGAGAAGGGAGGAGCTGCTAGGGTTTTTTTAGAGAGAGAGATAGAGAGGAGAGAGAGAGAGAGAGTGGGGGAATGAAATACAAAATGAGAAATGAGGGGTAGAGAAGATAACGTGAGAGAGTGAGAGGAGAGAGGAGAGAGAAAGGGCATTTTAGACCCATTAGGTAAAATATGGGCAAATATTGTTTATTTTTATGTTGTGGGCAAAATTTGATTTGTTAAGCTCTTAGTGGGCAAAGACATGCATTTCCTCTTAATTCTATGTAATGTCAACTATCCCACATCGATTATCTATGAAACATCACCAATATAAAAGATACACCACACTTTTGAAATTATTTGACTCCAATAAAAAATTAAAAAATTAAATATCTGAATTTTATTTTTTACTTTTTATTTTTTATTTTTATGAGATTTTTTTTACAAATAACATTAATTACTTTTACCAACTTAACTATTAAATTTTTCATTAATCAAACTTGATTAAATTGTAAAACCTGATAATCTAAGTTATATTAAAAATACGTATAGTTGCATATACAAGAAGAATTCAAATATATATATATATATATATATAGAGAGAGAGAAAGGTTCGCATGTAAATAAATCTTGACGTGAGAAAATGAGAATAATGCTTAAAGGTAACAAAGTCATGCTTAAATCCGTATAGAATTATGCTTAATATATAATTATGCTTTTTAATATACAAATTGATGCCTAAATATAATTGTGCTTATTGTACCTTGTAATCATGCTTAAATCAATATCAACCATAGATCTAACTAAGATCAATGCTCAATGGTCTAGATTTGTTCCTATTTCTCAAGCCCATCCTCTATATATATATATATATGGTGAAAACTAATTATTACGTGAAAACTGCAACCCATTATAAAATGTTACATTTATACACAAAAGTGTTGAATTTTTATGCATAAAATGTTGCATTCTCATGATGATGTATTATATGCATAAAAATAATATAAAATAATATATTTTATTATGCAACATTTTATGCACAAAAATGCATCATTTTATGCATAAAATGCATGAGTTGCAGTTTTCACGTAATAATTAGTTTTCATATGATCTACTACCTATATATATATATATAGGGGTGAGTTCACATACAAAAGTAGTTTTGTGTAAGAAATAAGAAGTAACATGAGACATAGATTTATTGAAAGTTGGACGGATGAGATTAAATGTGCATTCATAATAATTTTCCTAAATTGCTCAAATGTAATTATATCTAAGGGCAATTCTGTACAATTCACATCCGTCAGTTGTGGATGAATGGAATCATGGCAGATTCATAGGGATTTTAGTAGCAACAAATCATAAAGTAAATTCATCTTTCCATTAATTAAATGGTTTACATAGAAAGAGAGAATATATACATACGGCACATGTGTAAAAAAAAAATCTATAACTTTTTGTGTCATTTTTTTATTTTATTTTTATCCTAGAAGAATCATTTTTTTTTTTTAATTTTATGCATTTAGGTTTCTATTATAATAATGCATTTCTCCATAATTTCTGATGCATTAGAGAAAATTAATGTAATTATGTTGTATTATAATGCATTGCTCCATAATTTATAATGCATTATAAATGCATTATAATGCATTGCTCCATAATTTATAATGCAATATAGAAAATAATGTAATTATGTTGTATTGTCACCTTCATAAAATGATTAATTAAATGCATTACGATATGTCATATTATGCATCATTTTTTTCATACTTTATAATACATTTTAGAAAGAAGATAGTTAATGAAATATTAATAAATCATAATGATATTTCTAGGATGAATTTAGTTTTGTGATCACTTTTATAATGCATTGCATGTATATGAATAATGCATTACAAACATTTCAGTAATGCACAATCTAAGTCTACGAATTATGATTGTATAATCAATATTGATGAATAAAAGAGAAGAAACCAAAATATTTTTTCTACTTAGGGTAATTCAAAAATAAATATCGATAATACATAAATTGGCATAATGCAATATGTATTGTGCTATAATGCATTTTTTAGTTTAGGATAATGCATTCTCCATGTCTAAACTATACATATTCTAATTTATGCTAATGATTTGTTAAATAATTTAATGAAACAAGTAACTAGCCTTTTTTTTTTTTTTTAACGGAAACGAGTAACTAGCTTAAATAAACAGATAGAACAAATGATATATAAATAAAAGTTACTACTATAAAACAATGCATATGCATATTTTTAGGAGAAAAACTAATGCGCATCAGTGCATCCCTAAAATTTAGGGATAAACCGTCAATATCTAAAATAGCAAATTACAATACTAACCCCCTACCTTTATAGTCAGTTACAATATAAACGAAATTCTAGAACAAATACAAACCGTATATATTAATAAGTCTCTATGTGTTAAATAGAATAAATCTCATCCATTTATTTTGATAGATCAATGGCGATCATATACAAATAAGCATTTGGGCAAAAAATGAGAAGTGTTATCCATTTAATCAATGCGATCTACGGTTTGTATTTTATTTTGATAGATCAATGGCGGTCAATTATGGGAATTAATATCTAAATTAGGCGGTTACAACTAATGGAGGGGCATTATAGTCATACGAATACTATTTTAATTCCTATAATCATGTGATTTGTTATCTCTCTCTCTACATGTAAATTCGACAACCATTTTATTTTATTTTATTTTATTCTCTTCATTCACTCATGTTTTATGTGGAGAAGCTGTAGTAAATGATTTTATACATTGAATTTTTTTTATTCACAATTTTTACTCAATTCAATGTTTTGATTCATTTCATTTCGTTAATTATTGCTCAACATATTTTCATTCACAATTTATTATAGTTCGACTTTTTGACATGAACGACATGCACCGTTATTCGTAGGGGTGGGAAAAAATACCGAAATACCGAAGATACCGTACCGAAAAAATATCGAAAAAACCGAAATTTTCAATATACCGAATTTTCGGTACGGTATTTATACCGTACCGACAATCTGCGGCACGGTACCGGTATCAGAAATCGCAATACCGCGGAATTACCGGAAAATACCGATACCGCGGATAATGTCAAAATATCCGGTAAATACCGAACATTCGGTAAATACCGGCCTTCCGATATATACCGAAGATCCGGTATACCGGTGAATACCGATCCTTCGATAAATACCGACCCTCCGATATTTTCCGAAGATCCGGTATACCGGTAAATACCGATATTTATCGAAATATATATATATTTTTATTTTTAATATGTTTATATTTGAAATTTAAACACAACCTTAATAAGTTTTTAATATCATTAAATAATACTATAGAAGATGATATCAATAAAATCCAAGTTTAAATATAATTTTGAAAAATATTTATTGACTTATAATTTCTTAATTATATTTGTTGATTTATTATGATCATCATGCTAATGCTTGTAAAAATAAAATATTATAAATAATTTAATATAATTTGGTAAATAAATTAAGAAAAGAAAACTCTTTATTTCTAAAAGGGTATATATCAATTATCAACAAGCATGACAATTGTATTTAAGTAAGATCTCTTAAAATTTGGGAGGAGTCGGATGACTCCGTCAATCATCTAAATAATTTAATATAATTTGTTAAATAAATTAAGAAAAGAAAACTCTTTATTTCTAAGAAGTTATATATCAAATATCAACAAACATGACAATTGTATTTAGTAAGATCTCTTAAAATTTAGGATGAGTCGGATGACTACGTCAATCATCTAAATAATTTAATATAATTTGTTAAATAAATTAAGAAAAGAAAACTCTTTATTTCTAAGAAGGTATATATCAATTATCAACAAACATGACAATTGTATTTAAGTAAGATCTCTTAAAATTTGGGATGAGTCGGATGACTACGTCAATCATCGACACATTGAGAACTAATGGACTATGAGTCTATGACTATGAAATTCTCAATAATTTATAATCATGCTAATGCTAATGTTCGACACATTGATAACTAATGAACTATGACTCTATAAAATAAAATATTATGAATAATTTAATATAATTTGATAATTATCTTAAGATAAAAACTCCTCATTTATAACAAAGTACATATCAACAAACATGATAATTGTATTTAAGTAATATTTCCCAAGATTTGGCATAACTACGTCAATCGTCGACACATTGATAACTAATCGTCGACACATTGATAACTAATTTAAAGGGAGTCTTAATTCAATTTTAGTTTCCACTGTTCGCCTATTAAATTGATTAAACAAAATATATTACTCTAATTTGTAATTTATCTCTTTCTTAAATAATATTTCATCTTTTAGGAAATAAATAATGAAGTATTCCTTTTGCAATACTCGTACGAGGTTATGTTATGAGCTATGAATTAATCAAATACGCTTCTGCAATCTATAACACAAAATTAAATAGAATTACTTGTAACTCCCTTAAGAGTAATTAACAATTATAAATCTATAATAACAAACATTTATAATAACAAACAAAAAAGAAAAGAAAAGTGAAATCCAAGAAACATAAATCCAAGAATTAAATAAAAGCCATAAATTAAATGAGAAATCTCTCTCTTATGTTTTAGCGTGCGTGCATCATTCTCTCTCTCATTCTGTTTCCCCCTTTTCACATTGCGAGTGCGAGCCCTAGACGGAAAATTTCACCATCGCAGCCGGGTGCTGTCGCCGCCGCCGCCGCCCCGGCTACCTTCCTTCCCCGCTGGACATCTCCTAGGTACAGTGTCGGAACCAAAGGCAACAGACTTGTTTCTCCCCTTTCACCACTACAGCTGTTGTGCCGACCGCCGGAACTGCCGCCTCCCCAGCCACCTTCCTCAGTTTTTTATATTTTTGGTACTCAGTTCCTTGTACTTTGGGGGTTTAGGGCTTTGCAATTGCAATTCTGGTTTTGGGGGTTTAGGGAATATTTTTCAAATTCGGCTTTGTCTTGGCATTTTAGCAATAAAATCAATTTGCAATTTTGATTTCATACGTCCTAAGATCCCTGGGAATACCTATATTTTAATTTTGTTAAATTGAAACAAAAAGGTAAGATAATGAATTGAGCATGGAGCTCTTGCCATTCTCACTCCTCTTTTTCTCTTGATTGATTATTCTTCTGCTGTATGAAAAAAAATATATATGAATTTTCAATATTTTTTTCGGTATTTCGATATTACCGTCCGGATCGGTATTACCGAATCATCGGCACGACATCGGTATCCATTTCGACCAATACGAATTTTCGGTATACCGGTATGCGGTATACCGAAACTTTCGGTACGACATCGACATCGACATCGAGAATCCAATACCGGCCAACTTCGGTATCGGTATCGGTATTGAGAAAAAATGCCGGTATCCCGTACCAACCCACCCCTAGTTATTCGTCTATGGACGGAGTATTATTTATTAGAGATCAATACCATGCAAAATTTTGTAAATCTTAAGTATACAAATTTATAATGTTAAGCATGATTTTATCTTGTTTAAGGAAACAAATTCATAATGTTAAGCATGATTTTATCTAGTATTGAGCATACAAATTCACAATATTAAGCATGATTTTATCTAGTTTTAAGCATGATTTATCTAGTATTAAGCTTACAAATTCATAATGTTAAGCATAATTTTACATAGTTGTAAGCATACAAATTCATAATGTTAAGCATGATTTTATCTAGTATTAAGCATACAAATTCACAATGTTAAGCATGATTTTTATCTAATAATTAAGCATACAAATTCGCAATCTTAAGCATGATTCTATATAGTTTTAAGCATGATTTTATCTAGTATTAACCATACAAACTCACAATGTTAAGCATGATTTTATCTAGTTTTAAAAACATACAAATTCACAATGTTAGGCATAACTTTATCTAGTTTTAAGCATACAAATTCACAATATTGAAACTCATAAATTCCAAAATTAAAATCGTTTATGCATCTCAAGTCAATATGTGAATTCTAAGTTAGATCGTTAATGCTAGTTTAAAGCATAAAATATTAGAGTTGATATAGATTCAATTGGTAAAAATTAGGAAAATCAAGGTTTCCATATTTCTGGATTGTTGCAACGTTAATTGCAGGAGAGAGAGATTACGTGGGATTCTAAGATACCAAAATGCCCCTTTACTCATTTTGACTAAATAAATCAATCTATATTAATTAATTTAGGTATCAAATCTTGGGCATTGATTTTATTAGATGGATGGTTGAGATTTGTTCCTATTTCTCACATGGGAACTTTTTAGCATAGGAACCACTCCCATATATATATATATATATATATATATATATATATATATATATATTAGCAAAATAAAGTTCAATCAATCTTAAATTTTCTTGATTATTTTGCTAAATTCTCATAATTTTGCCTAATTAATCAATACTTTAATGTAATTAATATGTATCTTTAATTTGATATATATATCTTTAATTATATCATAGTAATATATATCTTTAATTAATTCATAGAATTTCAATTTATAGCAATTGACAATGTGCAAGTTTTAAATTAATAATTTTAGATGATATATATATCTTTAATTATTTCATAGTAATAGTTTGACATGCATCACTAATACACTCACCCGAGCAATGATACCCCTCTTCAGCCTATTTTTTTTATTAAAATGAACAACGGGCGGCTTAATATTCATATTGTATGTCTGCAAAATATATATTAATCCTATATAACATTGAGAGATACTGATAATTGAGTATAGAAATGTTCACCTACCCACGGTGGGCACATTTAATGTGCCACCACTGATGTGGCATATCACGTCGTAAATTTTTACCATTTACGGTTGAGTTTTTTTTATTTTTTTATTTTAATAGAGTTTAGTATTTATAATATTGTCACGTCATATGTGGGCTTATTAAGTATGTCCACGGTGGACATTATAGCATTACGGTTTATAGTTTGTTAGTAGAGTAGGGACGGACGGATGAACAAATTTATAGTATGTATGAAGTGCTAAATCGATTTTTGAGAAGATGATTTCATCGCTAGGAAAACTTAAATATGGAGTTATCCTTAATCAATATTTAAATGACAGGCTGCTTGACATTTTATCCTTCAAATATGCCGAACGACGGGTGCTTTTACTTTAAATGAATATAACCACGCATAAATTCCCATAGTTTTATCATTAATTTTATTTAATTTCAAAAACGCTTGATTGTCTAACTATTTAAGCAACCCACAAGTAAATGAGGCTATCGTAGCATAGTAGTGAGCAAGGTCATTTCCACGGAGTTCCAGATTTTTTTCTTTTCAAAAATCAATCAATAACTAATATGGAGTATACATTTTTTTTTGAATTTTTCTGACATTTTTTTTTCGATCTTCACACTATTAGTACTATTAATCCCAAAATAGTGTCATTATGTAAATGATACTATATGCATTATTGACACTAATAGTGCCAATAGTTCCACAATTTTTTTTTCAATTTTTTTTTCCGACCAAACAGAAAACTTGATATGAAAAATACAACTACTTGAAAAATATTATTAATCATCAATTTAGTTCTATTTACAACGTATAATTGGCGGCTTAACATTTAAAATGAGCATGACTGCACGAGAAACGGTACCTCACCTAATCTATTTTTCTATTAGAATGATCAACAAGCTACTTGACATTCAAAACGAGTAAAACTAATCGAGAAATGTCACACCTCATTGATTTTTTTTTCTTTTTTTTTCTAATTCAATTTAATGTTATTTTTTTTCGAATGGATCCTAATAATACTAGAATCTTAAAATAAATAATTCTGTTATTATCTTCCATGATAAGTGATTCAATTTGAAATATTGGAATTTGGGAGACAATTAACATAATAATTTCCACCTAAAAATTTTAAAATATTGGAATTTAGGAGACAATTAACATAATAATTTCCCCATCAAAGTGATCAAATTAATCATTTGAGTTGACAAAGACTCCAATTTAAAATATTGGAATTTGGGAGACAATTAACATAATAATTTCCACCTAAAAAATTTAAAATATTAGAATTTAGGAGACAATTAACATAGTAATTTCCCCCATCAAAGTGATCAAATTAATCAATCAAAGTGATTAAATTAATCATTTGAGTTGACAAAGACTCCAATTTAAAATATTGGAATTTGGAAGACAATTAACATAATAATTTCCACCTAAAAAATTTAAAATATTAGAATTTAGGAGACAATTAACATAGTAATTTCCCCATCAAAGTGATCAAATTAATCAATCAATGTGATTAAATTAATCATTTGAGTTGACAAAGAATCCAATTTAAAATATTGGAATTTGGAAGACAATTAACATAATAATTTCCACCTAAAAAATTTAAAATATTAGAATTTAGGAGACAATTAACATAATAATTTCCCCATCAAAATGATCAAATTAATCATTTGAGTTGACAAAGACTCCAATTTAATATATTGGAATTTGGGAGACAATTAACATAATAATTTCCACCTAAAAAATTTTAAATATTGGAATTTAGCAGACAATTGAGTTGACAAAACTCGGGACATTTGGTCCCGAAACTCAACCCCTACCGCTAGGCCAACATACACACGTACTCGATCTTATCTCATTATGGATGATTATCATTATGTATGACGTCAGCCAACAAATATTTGTATACATGGCTTTTGCTCATTATAATTTAGTCGAGGAAGAGATCTCATGCAAATGGCTTACGCTGCTGTAGCTTCACTTTCACACACCATAGATCTTCTCCTCAATTATCACCAAGATTTCATTTCCCCTCAATTTAATGATGAAATTACAACCCTTCAAGAACACATTGTATTCTTGCTGTCGTTTCTCGACGACGCTCCTAACAGAGCCAACAATTGGGAAGAAACAATCAGGGAAGTTACAGTTAGGGCAGAAGATATTATTGAGCTCTTACTTTCCGATTCATTGCCGGAATCGATAGTAGGATCACCGAAATCTGAGGTCGAAAAGGGGAAGTACGAAGTCCGTTACAGTTTAGATGAGCTGGAGAAAGTAACCAAGGAAATCGAGTCAATCGTCAATAGAGTGAAGGGAGGGAGACGCATTGAAACAGCAGAAGGTTCAGACGATGAGTTCATGGAAATAATTTCCGGACTTCGCGGGGGTTCATCTTCGCTACTGAGAATCGCAATTTGTGGCAGTGGAGGCATGGGAAAGACGACTCTCGCAAGGAATGCTTACAATCATCCGTTAATCGTGGAGCATTTCGACATTCGTGCTTGGTCCACAGTATTCACTCATAATGTTCGGCGACGAATTGCTCTAGACCTCCTGCGTTCTATGAACAAGTTTGAATCTAAGAGTATATCAGATTCAGAGGATGAACTGATTGAAAGTATATGCAAAATCTTAGGGGGAACGAGGTACCTCATTGTGCTAGATGATGACTCAGCTTGAACGGGCTAGGGTTTATGTTACCTGATAATGGAAATGGAAGTCGAATAATCTTTACCACGAGATCCTTCGACTTGGCTAAATTTGCCCATTATATTCATGAGATGAGTTTGTTGGATGATGATCAAAGTTGGGATCTGCTTCGAGAAAAGATATTCAAGGGGGATCCTTGTCCTTTTCAATTGGAATCCATGGGAAAGACGATTGCCAGAAGCTGCAGAGGTCATCGCTTTCGATTGAGGTGGTTTCTGGAATACTCGCTGCTAATCAGAGTGAAGCTGCGTGGGAAGATTTCTCAGAGAACATCAAAATTGCTTCTATGAATGGTGATGGGAGAAACTATGCAGGTACTATCTCTAAGTTACACATACTTGCCTCATCATTTGAGACCGTATTTCTTGTATTTGGGAATTTTTCCGAAAGATGAAGAAATATATGTCTCGAAACTCATAAAACTATGGGTAGCTGAGGGTTTTCTGAATCAAAGTGGGTGTAAAAGCTTAGAAGAGACGGGAGAAGAGCAAGTAGAGGATCTTGTTCGGAGAAATCTTGTTACTGTGAGCAAGAGGAAGTCTAATGGCAGAATCAAGAGCATCACAATCCATGATCTCATGAGGGATTTGTGCCTAGAACAAGCCCTCGTAGATAATTTCATTTCTAGTCATGTTGGAAAAGTTTTGTGGTACCGCCGTGTGAGTAGTTAGATCTATAATGATGCTGTTAATTCGGTTTATGGCTCCACCGTTCGTACTATAATCTTATCTTTCGAGGAAGATAGAGAGTATAAAATTAGATGCTTGTTGGGAAACGTTAGGCTATTGAGAATACTGGAATTGTCAAATGCTTACAACTCCGATATGCGTAAGGATATATTTGAGCTATTTCATCTAAGATACCTTGCTTTCCACTGTGGGATGAACTGGAATCGGGAAGCCATTTCAAATCTTGAGAATCTTCAAACCCTGATCATTTATGGAAGGATATATATGGTAAGTGGCTTGAGTGGATTTGGAGATTGCCACAGTTAAGGCATCTTATCTTCATGAGTCTTTTTTATTTACCGTGTCAAAAAGAAGTGATATCTATGTTAGATAATCTGCAAACGCTTTCTGGAGTACAGAGTTTTATATGTTCGAGAAAGAACCTTGAAATGATTCCAAACGTGAAAAAACTAGCTCTCTTCTTTACCAACATTTTCAGTCCAGATCAAACAAAACGTAGTATGAAGAGTTTTGAGCTCCACAATCTTAAATATCTGCAGAAACTTGAAATTCTCAAAATAGAGATGAAAGGGTTTTTAGGCCGCTGGCATATGAAGAATTATGCTTTTCCTCCAACATTGAAGAAGTTGAGTTTGAGTAGCATGGGATTTCCTTGGAAGGATATGGAGATTGTTGCTTCATTGCCAAATCTTCAAGTGCTTAAACTGAGAAATCGCGCATGCATTGGCAACACATGGGAAACAAGTGAAGGAGGATTCTCTCAGCTCACCTTTTTGCTGATTGAAGAATCCAATCTGGAGCATTGGATCACCAGAAGTGGTCACTTCCCAAGACTCAAGTCCCTAGTGCTTCGTGAATGTGTGCATCTGAGAGAGGTACAAAATAATGTTGGAGAAATTAGTGCTCTGAGGTTAATTGATGTGGACTACTGCGACTGGTCTCTACTTGTCTCGCTCAAACAGATACAAGAGGATCGAGAAAGCCTTGGAAATGATTCCTTCGAGCTTGTGTTGTGTGAAGGTACAAATTGAATACTTTCAGCACATTATGTGATTCTCGGGTTTCTATGACTATTGTTATTCTTGAATTTGAGCATCACTGTGGTTGTTAGTTGTGGCATATGTACATGCATTGTTGGAGCTGGCATCATTCTTATATTTTTCTTGCCTCATCTTTTTGTTTGTAAAAGTTTATGATGATGATTCATATCAGATGGAAAAGGTGGCAGAGGGTCGATTGTTGTGTTGGTCTTTTATTACAACTAGCTAGTAGCACGTACGATGTTTGTGGTTCTAGAACTTTATCTGGTGCTATTGCATTGCTGTGCATCTTTGTTACTAATTTAAATTATTGATAGTTGTTCAATAATTGACATGTCATAAGAAACGTTAAGCATATGAACGATCAAATGAAGGAACCTCAATTATTAAATAAAGTAAAGAGAGCTACACTATGTAATATGATGTATTATTTATAAGAATTTAAGTGTGTTCTCTCGCATACTTGGCCGCATCGTTTGCCTCTGGGAACTTCTATCAAGGGGCAAGGTTGATAATGAATTCCTTAGTGAATAAAACTGATAATTATTGATTATTTATTCTTGATTTTCTTTGTTCTTACTTGATGTAAATTCCATCTAATGAAGGCCCTTACTAGAATGAATCACTCTTTCTTCTTCGTGATTGTATATCTTCAGTCTTATTTGGCCTCTCTTTGAATGCATTAGTGAAATTATATAATATTCTTAAAATGATGTTGGCATTTTATACTTCATTTCATTGGACGACAATATCCCATAATTGTTCTTTTTTTGAACAAAACACCATGCGAATAGAGATATTTTCTCTGTTTCTCTTTTAACTCAAGCAACTGCCTTGAATGTTATCTGTTGTTGTTCGATTATTGCACCATCGTTGATCATGGGGATGTATTGTAACTTAGAATCTTGGAAATAGGGAAGTTGAATTTCTGCTGTTTTTTATTTTGGTTAGGTGAAAGTAAACATACCTTGGAAAGTTGAAAAGGTGATATCCATCAAATTCCAGGCCATCTCATATTCTCTGTTTTGACATTGGATCAAGAGGCATTTTGGCGTTAGCTAGAGCCTGGAAATTGTTTCGAGAACTGGATAACTGAAAGTAGTCACTTCCCAAAGCTCAAATTCCTGGTGCTTATTGGGATTCCAGAGGATATTGGAGTAATTTCAACAATTGCATTCATTAAGGTTATTCCTTTTCCGGAGCCCCTAGAGCCTTCTTGATGATAAGCCAGCTGTGAAATGCTTGATGATATTTGTTTTGAGTTTTTCAGAGCCCCTAGAGCCTTCTTGATGATAAGCCAGCTGTGAAATGCTTGATGATGATTCGAATGAATGGAAGGAGATACTAGAATTGAAGTAAGATTTGCTCTAATATTTTGTGAAATTTACTTTTCAGCAGTGGTTTGTATAAGTATTATACATACTGTGTAATATGATACATTGATATAGTATAGGTGTGTCGATTCCCTCAGGAAACTATGAATTCCTTGGTGAATAGAACTGATAAGTGTCGATTCTCTAGTCTTGATTTTAATATTCTTATTTGTTGTGAATTGCATTTAATGAACTCCCTTGCTAGAATGAGTTGTTCTTTCTTTTTTGTGATTACTAATCTTCAGTCTTATTGGACTCTATTTGAATACATTAGTAAATTTAAATTCTTCAAATGATGTTGGCGTTCTATTTTTCATTTCATTATTAAATAATACTATTACATACTACCTCCATCCTTTTCAAGTTGTTACACTTTTTTTCAGCATTTGTGCCAAGCATTTTTTAGCGTCTTGATGACGAGTTTAAAATAGTTTTTTAAAGAATTTTTTCTTTTACGGATACTACAAGTGTTGTAGTATCCCGTAAAAGAAATTTTTTTAAAAAAATTATTTTAAAACTCGTCATCAAGACGCTCGAAAACGCTTGCCACAAATGCTGAAAAAAAGTGTAACAACTTGAAAGGGACAAAGGTAGTATATAATTGTTCTTTCCTTTGCATAATGACCATGCCAATAAGGATATCTTCTCTATTTCTGTTTCAGCTCAAGCAATTGCCTAGAATGCTTTTAATTGTTTTTTATTATTGAACCATGGGTGATTATGAAAACATTTGATCGTAATTTAGAATCTTGGAGTTAGGGAAGTTGAATTTCTGTTATCTTTATTTTGGTTAGGTGAAAATAACATTTATTGATAAGTTAGAGGCGCTCTCCATCAAATTCAAAAAACTTCTTAACTGCAAATCTCAGGCCATCTAAATTCTCTGTAAATTCTCTGTTTTGACATTGGATCAAGAGGCATTTCGCGTTAGAGCTGGGGCCAGAGCCCAGAAAATGTCAAAAGCTTTGAAAAATTTTCAGTATGCAGAAGCGATGGTCAAAAGAATCACCGTTCTGATACCACTTGTTAGTCCCAGAAAAAGTTAACTGGTGTATGGGGGGGAGGGGAATATGCCAATGTCCAACCGTTTTCGATTTTGAATATAAATTGTGACTTCAATAAACTGGTCTAGTAAACTGATCAGGGTGAGTTCAATTTATCCAGCTCAAACAATAAACTGCTAAGCTTGCTAAACTGATTTGAGATGCGGTTGATAAACTCCTTAGAAAATTCAGTTGATCTTCACACACCAGTTTGAGTATGAAATGAAGTGCAGTATGCTGATTAGTTGAAATCAATAAATAAGTGCAAGTATGAAGGGAGTTTGAGAGAGAGAGAGAGTGAGACACGAGAGTTTATCGTAGTTCGAGAATAACCTCCCTACGTCCACGTCAGAATTACATCACATCTGATCTGGATCTAAAATCTCTTAACCTTGGATTTTCCTCTCTCTTCTTTATACTAGTCGAGAACCAGCCTTAACCTCTATTAGTTCCTCGACAGAAGCTAAGCACGAGTTATAAGTCATGACACTTACAACCTTTCTTGCTAACGTACACAAACTAAAGACTGCTAAGCTATTCAATCACAGAGTTTAACTTAAACTCTGTAGTGAGAATTTACAGACGAGAACTTCTACACAGAAATCTAACTAGTAAACTAGTAGAAAAAATCTCTAAGTGTAACTTGAGCAGCAGTGAACACTCAAGTATACAGGAACCAGAATTAGAACTCTCTTAAAAACTTAAACACTTGGGAATTAGAACGAAGCCATCTTTCGTCGACGTTTTCGTATGTCGAAGCTTTTGTTCTTGCGAATCGTTCAAGTATTGGAAACTTGTGACCTGTATTTCCAACAACGACCCGATGCAACCGGGAGAGAAGGATTCACTGCCATTCAGAAGTGCACATCGGCAATGAGGCAGCTCGGACAAGGATGCCCGTTAGACCACGTGGACGAGTATCTTCTCATGGTGGAGTCCACCGGCATAGAAATGATGAAATGATTCTGTAAGTCAATCGTTTCAATTTTTCGTGGCACTTACTTGAGGCGACCTACTAGCCAAGATTGTGAACGATTGATGTGTATGCATGAGGGGCACCACGGATTCGCAGGTATGTTAGGAAGCATTGATTGCATGCATTGGAAGTGGACGCAGTGCCCGGTGGCATGGAAGGGTCAATACACTCGTGGAGATAAAAGTTACCCCTTGATCATCCTTGAGGCAGTCGCCTCGTTCAATCTCTGGATTTGGCACTCATTTTCGGAGTAGCGGGCTCCAACAACTACATCAACATCCTCAACCAATCCGATGTCTTCAGCGACGTGAATGGGATAGCGCCTCCCATTCAATTCACAGTCAACAGTCGCATTCACAACATGAGCTACTACATCGTTGACGGGATATACCCGAAGTGGCCCGTTTTGGTGTCAAGCCCATCAGCCGCAACCGACCTGAAAGTAGAGCTTTTCAAGGCGAAACAAGAGCCGGCTTGCAAAGATGTTGAAAGAGCGTTCGGAGTTCTGCAAAAGCGTTAGGGAATTATCTCTGGTCCTTCACGACTCTACTACCGTGATGTTATGCAAGATGTTATTTATGCTTGCATTATCTTGCATAATATGATCATCGAGGACGAAGGAGTGACGGCGTCGAATTGACATTCCCTTGAAGAAGAGGCTTCCGGCAGTAATGACCTGAGGAATGAACATATAGATCAAGGCGTGCCACTGCCACCCTCTTTCGAGCAATACGTGGAGCGCACTGCCACTCTTCACGCACCCGCCGACACGAAGAACTCATGACTGATTTGATTGAAGAATTATGGACACGTAGCGGTCGTAATTAAGCTTTGTATTTCGTATATTTTATTTCGATGTAATGTTTTATTTTAAATTCAATAAATGAAATTTTTAATTTCTTAAATTGATTTATATAAATAAATAAAATACAATAAATAAATAAATATCAAAATTGAAATCGAAATATAGAATAAGAAATCGAAATACAAATCGAAATAAAAAATAAACATTAAAATTAGATTTTTGAATTAAAAAAAAGAAAGAAAAGAAAAATAGGAGGGATCCTGGAGAGAGCTTGACCACTGGTGCTCGTTTTAGGATTGGACTCTCTCCGCCGGAAAAGTGGGAGAGAGCCCACTTTTTGGGCTCCCCATTGGGGATGCTCTAATTAAATAAAATACATTTAAATCACTAAACACTCCCGTCTTAAGTTACGTGCCGAAAAGAAAGGTGTCTTAATACTCGAGACGGAAGGAGTACATAAAATTAAAAAAAAAACATTTAAATTACAATAGAAGGGATTATTTTGATATCAAGCTCTTCAATTCCGCCAAGAGCTCACAATGTTCCTCCAATTTGTTGAATTCGTTCTCCATGAGATCTCCAATTTTTTTTTTCTTGAATTTGATGTTGAAATATGAGGAAGAAATTGGAGATTGTGGTGTGAGGATGAAAAGGAATGAGTGTGAATTTATAGGAGAATTTTTGAAGTAGCCGTTGCTACTCTAATGGCTGAAAACAAATTTTATTTTATTTTATTTTTTTTATCAGCAAATTTGAATTAAAAAAAAAAAAAGAAGAAAGTGGCTGACCTCATTATGCGCCAATCGAGGGAGATCGCTATCCGAGCGCTCGACCGCTCCCTCCCCCTCCGATCCTGCCGGCCTCAACACGCACCCGGGATTGCTCACGCCGGAACACCCACCGATCCCGATACGTTGTGGGTGCCCTAATACTCCCTCCGTCCCAATAACTGTCGGTTTTTTTTCCTTTCAAAATACCAATGGAATGAGTCAAGGTCGGGCCGGGCTAATCTTTTGCCATGCGATCTTTATGTCTGACAATTCAAGAAGTCCCACAAAAATTATTTAGATTACGTTTTTTTCATCTAATCCAATAAATGAGGACTGACCCACACCAACCGACCCGACGACGATGTTTAAAAATCTGAACTACGTAGAATATAGAAAAGAAGTATGAATAGACGTGCTCGGGCTTTCGGGCCCATCGGTTTTAACCGAGCCCGGCCCGCCGGTCAACGGGCTTGGCCCGGCCCGCAGGTCAACGGGCTCGGCCCTGAACCGGGACCGACTATACTAGGGCCGGGCTAGGGTCGGATAAATTCGGGCCCGAACCCGTCGGTTAACCGACGGTCCAGGCCCGGCGGGCCGATGCTTAGTAATCGGGCTAGGATGCTAGCCGTTGGGGCCTGACGGGCCGCTCAGGACCGGCGGGCCCAACGGGAGGAAACAGAGCAGCAGCTGCAGCGGCTGGTGGCTGGGGGTGGTGGGGGCTGCTTTGCAATGGCTCCTAGCCGTTTGAGGCACCCTCCCCCTCCTCCACTCCACTCCTCATCCAAATCCTATATATCATTCATCATTCAAACACCATTTCACTACAATCTCTCAACTCTCAAGCTTTAATTTTCATTCTAAATCACTCATCTCTCAACTCTCAACTTCTTAAGTTTGAAGCACACAAGCTCTCACTCACTCTCATTCTCTCAATCTCTATTAGCACTCAAGCTCCCACTCTCACTCTCATTCTCATTCATTTTTATTCTTAACTCTCAACTCTCAAGCTTTCACTCTCACATTTTGCACACACTCACTCTCACTTTCATAACTACACACACATACACAATGTTTTCCAAAGGAAACAAGGGTAAAGGCAAGATGGTCGGTGAAAGCCGAAGCGAAGGAGGCCGATCATCTAAAACTCAAAAGGAAATAAGGGCGGAAGTGGCGGAGGAAATCTCAAGGCAAGTCGCTGAACGACTTCAAGCCGAAGAAGACGCGAGGTTTGAGGAGATGGTCAATACGATGGAAAGCCAAGGATTCGAATTTCATGGCTCGAACGATGATGAAGAGCACGACGACGACGAACTCGATCAACCTCCTCCTCCTCCATCAAAACCCACTAAAGTACCGAAGTCCGACATCTTCAAGAAACACTTTCGAAAAGTAGATGCTCCGGAGATCGAAGGCCAACCTCCTCTAGCCGATGGTCGAAAGAGATACCTTGCGTATTGCAACTATTGCCCAACCTTTTACAAATGGATCGAAAAGGGAGGCTATGGTACCATGACTAGGCACATGGAGAGCACGCATCCGGGTGAGTGGGGAATCTCTACTTCTCAAACTCAAATTCGAGGTACCACTTCATCTTCGGAGACGGGTACACCCTCTTTATTTAAATTTGATAAAGGTCGATACGAAGATGCATGTGCTAGATATTGTGCTATGGAGAAACAACCTTTTAATTATGCCGATAGAATAGCGTATGAATCATCCTATAAAGAAGGATTAGGTCTCCATGCTAGTAAAGTTGCTAGAACTCAAATGCTAAAGAGGATTAGGCGACAATGCTTGGAAAAAAAACAAGATTTGATGAAATATTTGATTCGTTTGGGTCATAAAGTTTCTATTTGTGCCGATGTTTGGACCGATGCATATAATAGAAATAGTTATATGGGAATTACTTGTCATTGGATTGATGCAAAATGGATTTTGCAAAAACGTTTGATTGCATTTAGAGAGTTTGAAGAGCCTCACACGGCTCAAAATATTGCTTTGATTATTATTACCGTACGTTTTAAATGAATATGGTTTGATTAATAAGGTTTTTTCGGTTGATTTTGATAATGCAACGGCGAACACCGCTAGTATTCCTCAACTCATTGAAGCATGTGCACCATCTTTTGATGGAAAATACTTTCATTCTAGATGCATTTGTCATATTTTGAATTTATGTGTCCAAGATGCGCTTGATATTTTTCAAGAGTCCGTTGGTCCTATTAGAAATGCCATTAAATATTTGCATAAATCAAAAACTTTGGGGAAAAAATGGCAAAAATATTGTCGTACAAAGAGTATTGTTTATACGTGTTTCAAACAAGATGTATCTCATCGTTGGAATTCTACTTATGAGATGCTTAATAGTACCATGGAGTATAAGGGTCATTTATGTGATTTTTTTAGAAAAGAGTTTTCAACATTTCAATTAATTCTTAATGAGAGTCATTGGGATGCATGTATGGATTTATATGGATTATTAAAGGTTTTTCATATGGCTACTAAACAATTATCGGGTGTTTATTATTGTACTTCCGTTAAAGTGTTGGAGCATTGCATGTATATTGCCATGTCTTTTAAGGCTTGTTTTAGTAGGCCAAACTTGCAAGGTGTGATTTATTTTATGGTTCAAAAGTGGCTTAAGTATTTTAGGGAGATTCCAAAAGTTTTCTTGCTTGCTAAATGTTTGGATCCGAAATGGAGATATGATGGTGTTTGTCAAATGCTTGGGCTTTATTATGATGCTTTTTATCAAATGGACCTTAGTGGTGTTGTAATTGATGGTGAACAAATATTTTTTGATCTTCCTCCTAATGTGCAAGAAATCAAGGATGATCTACATAAGACTTTAAGAGATATTTTTGAAGAATATAGAAATAAGTATGGTAGTAATGAAGATAACAACACCAATATTTCTTCTTCTTCTATGATGTCTTCATTTGATTTTCCCTTTGCTATGAACTCATTAGATCCTTTAGTTCAACAAATGCAAGGAATGTACCAAAATAGAACCTATGAACATCCTAGGGGCCAAGGTAATAGTGAATTGGATATGTTTTTGCAAACTCGTTTTGTCTTTGGTGTTGAAGATAGTGGTCCGTCGATCGATGTGTTGAATTGGTGGTCGAAGAGAGTGGAGTACCCAATACTCTCCATCATGGCGAATGAGTTATTTACCGTCCCGGCATCCACCGTATCCGTTGAACAAGCCTTTAGCACCGGAGGTCTTATGCTAGATCAAAGAAGATCAACCATGAAGCCGGCGAACATTGAAGCTACCATGTTGCTTGATGATTGGTGTAGGGCCGACCTTAGAGCTCAAGAACCGGATTGGGATGATCGGAATGAGAGCGAAGATGAAGCATTCACGGAGACGGATCGATCGGGTGCGGAGTAGGAAGCATTGTAATGTAAAAAGAACTACGTCGACTTTGATTCCTCTATAACTATGAGGATACGTAGGCAACTCGATTTTAGAAATTAAATTGAGTTCAAGTCCCTTATTATTATTATTAGTATTTTTTATTTCAAATGTAAAAGTTCTTATTCAATTTTCAAAAGTGATTAAATTCAGCTTAATTTATTGTTGTAATTTTTCTCATTAATAATGCAAAATTGATAAATTGATATTCATTTTCAACAATTTAATGAGTTATTTAAATATTTTTAAATAAAATAAAAAAAAACATAAAAACCTAACAAATTAACATTTTCTATTCATAAAAATAATAAATATAAAAGAATAAAATTTAAAAACTAAAGAAAGTTGCAAAAAAAAAAAAAAAAAAAAAAGGCAAAAAGCCGAGAGCAACTCAAGGCTCCCCTGTTTTTCCCCTGTTTTGGGCGAATGGGGGAGCAAACTCAGCAAAGGCAGGAAGGAAGCGGCACTAGGGCCGGCCCTTGGCCCGTCGGTTCGGGCCCGGCCCGGGACCGGCGGGCCTCGGGCCTAGACCGGAACCGCGACATTCAAACTCGTGCCGGGCTAGGGCTTGTGTTCCTAGGCCCGTGGCCCGCCGGGCCGAGGCCCGAAACCGGCGGTCCCGACCCGTGGGCAGGTCTAGACTATGAATAATTATTTCTTCACTCTCTTCTTTTATTCATTTTGAAGAAATGGCATATGCTGCTGTTGCTTCACTCTCACAAACCATAGATCTCGTCCTCAAGTATCACCAAGGTTCCATTTCCCCGCAATTCAAAAATCAAGTCATCTCTCTCCATGTACATATTATATTCTTGCAGTCGTTTCTCGAAGACGTTACAGAGAGAACCAACAACTGGGAAGAGACAATCAGGGAGGTAACTGATAGGGCAGAAGACATAATTGAGCTTCTTTTGTCGGATTTGCTGCTCGAATCGACATCAAAATCTGAGTTCGAAAAGGGGAAGCATGAGGCCCTCTACGGTTTTGATGAGCTGCAAAGAGTAACAGAGGAAACCGAGGCAATCGCCAACAGAGTGAAGGGGAAACACACTGAAGACGCGGGTGGTTCGGACGAGGAGGTAATGAAAATAATTGATCGACTTCGTGGAGGTTCATCTGCTCTAGAAACGATTGCAATTGGTGGAATTGGTGGAATAGGCAAGACTACTCTTGCCAGAAAAGCTTTTAATCATCCGTTAGTTATGGGGCATTTTGAGGTTCGCTCTTGGTCCGCAATTTCTGCTCGTCATGATTGGCGGCAATTAGATCTTCTGCATTCGAATAAGTCGAAGCCGGATAGGCCAGTGTTTGTAGAACTGGATATTATTCGGGCGAGAACGAAGTCGACATCCGAGAATATAACAAATGCAGACGATGCACTTGTTAAAATTCTTCGCGAAGTCTCAGGCTTCAAGAGGTACCTTATCGTACTAGATGATATATCCAGCATTGAGGATATGGAAATGCTAAGGCTTATGCTACCCGATTGTAGAAATGGCAGTCGAATAATCTTAACCACAAGATCAATGGGCATGTCCAGTTCTGCTCATTTTTATATTCATATCATGGGTTTGTTGGATGACGATAAAGCTTGGGATCTCCTTCAACGAAAGATACTTAAAGGGGACCCTTGTCCTTCTCGACTAGAGTATGTGGGAAAGATGATTGCCAGAAGATGCAAAGGGCATCCGCTTTCGATTGAGGTGATTTCAGGAATACTCGCTGCTGATCAGACTGAAGTTGCATGGGAAGATGTTTCAGAAAACATGTATGATAGTACTTATAACGATATTCTGATACCTGAGGTACAAAACCCGTTTACACATTTTGAGCTACTAAATTTAAGTTACAGATACTTGCCTCATCATTTGAGGCCGTGTTTCTTGTATTTGGGAACTTTTCCCAAAAAGGAGGAAATGCATGTTTCAAAACTTATAAAACTATGGGTAGCTGAGGGTTTTCTGAATCAAAGTGATTGTAATAGCTTTGAAGTTGTAGGAGAAGAGTGTGTGGAGGATCTTGTTAGGAGAAGTCTTGTTTCGGTGAGCAAGAGGAAGTCTAATGGCAGGATCAAGAGTATCACAATCCATGATCTCATGTGGGATGTGTGCCTTAGACGAGCCCAAGAGGACAATTTCATTCTTCATCATAGAAGATTTGGGAGACTTGTTGAGGCTAGGAAACGTCAGTGGTGCCGCCGTGTATGTAATTTAAGTGATGACGAGGATATCCTCAAAGGTGTATATGGCTCAACCATTCGTTCTATGTTCTATGGGGAGGGCAGCTATCTAGGTATTGAGTGGTCGGTTGGAAATGTCAGACTACTGAGAATACTGGATTTGACCAATGTTTACTACAGATATTTTCCTGAGGAAATATTACAGCTGTTCCACCTTCGATACCTTGCTCTCCACAGTTGGTCAAGTATTTCGGAAGTAATTTCAAACCTTCAGAATCTTCAAACGTTGATCATTGGCTCAAAGAAAAAGGGCAGCATATTGCCAGAGGGAATTTGGAGGTTGCCACAGTTAAGGCATCTCTTGAATTTTTGTCTCGAATTACCCAGAGAAGAAGGAGCGTTGTCTGCTCTTGAAAATCTGCAAACACTTTGTACAGTAAAAGATTTTGTATGTTCGAGAGAGAACCTCAAAGTGATCCCAAACCTTAAAAAGCTGGCTATTTTCTATACCGAGAACTTCAGAAATGTGGGGCTCCAGAATCTTATATATATGCAGAAACTTGAAATTCTCAAGATAGAGATGGAATGGTCTTTTGTGGAACAGCATAAGATGAGTTATGCTTTTCCTTCGACGCTGACAAAGTTGAACCTGTGTGGTTTGCAACTTCCATGGGAGGATATGAAAATGGTAGCTTCACTGCCTAATCTTGAGGTGCTTAAACTAAGAAACCATGCTTGCGTTGGCAACACATGGGAAACAAGTGAAGGAGGATTCTCTGAGCTTACATTTTTGTTGATTGAAGAATCCGATCCGGAGCATTGGATAACTGAAACTACTCACTTCCCAAAACTCAAGTGTTTAGTGCTACGTCATTGTTTGTATCTATTAGAGGTTCCGAATGGTATTGGAGAAATTCCGACACTTGAATCAATTGAGTTGGATGAGCAAAACCAGTCTCTGTTGAGCTCAGCCAAGCGGATTCAAAAGGATCAACGAAGTTTGGGAAATGATCGCCTCCGAGTTCATGTTGTGTAAAGGTAAGAGGTTGATTGTATTCATAAAAAGTATCTGAATTTCACTTGTAGTTACAAGAGTTTGTTGTTTAGAAAATCATCATCTTTGGCTGGTTTCATCATCACTTCCCTTTAAAAATTGTGGAAATAAGCATATCATTATAGACAACTCCAGTGATTTGTTTTTAAAACCCATTCTTGATGATAAGTTTCGATGGTTCTTAAGGAAGAGGGAGAGACTTTAATTGAAGTCGAGTTTGCTATAATCTTTTGTGACATTTAATTTGTCAGTAATGTTTTGTATTTTGATCTTGATTTACTCATGAAAGCAACTGGTGTACTTGAATTTAGCCACGGAAGTTGATAAAAAGTCCAGTGTCTTATGCCTCTGTTGATTCACTTTTACAGACCATAGATCTCCTCCTCAATTATCATCAACGTTCCATTTACCCTCAATTTAATAATCAAATCACATCTCTCCATATACACATTCTTTTTTCTTGCAATCATTCCTCGAAGACTCTCCATACAGAGCCAAAATTTGGGAAGAAACTATCAGGGAGGTCATAGATAAGGCAGAAGTTATTATTGTCCGATTCATTGCTGAAATCAATTGTTGGATCATCAACTTTTATTTGTGTTTAAAAGTTTGTGATGGTGATTCATATCAGATGGATAAGGTGGCAGAGCGTTGATTTCTTGTGTTGGTCTTTTATTACAACTAGCAAGTAGCATGTACGATGCATGTGGCTTTAGAATTTTATCTGGTGGTGTTGCATTGCTGTGTATCGTTAGTACTAATTTAAACTTTTTGTGTAGTTTTTTTTTTGATAATTGACATATCCTTAGAAACGTTAAGCATATGAACGATCAAATGAAGGACCTCGATTACTAAATAAAGTATAGAGAGACCTACATATTGTCATCACAATGTTTAAAAGATATCGTAAAAATATATTGTGTAATATAATATGATATATTATGTTTATGAGAATTTCTAGGTGTGCTCTTCTCGCATACTTGGCTGTATAGATTGCCCTGTGGGAACTTCTATCGAGCGCAAGGCAGATGATGAATTCCTTAGTGAATAAAGCTGATGAGTGTCAATTGTGTAGTCTTGGTTTTTATATTCTTAATTCAATGTAAATGGCATCTAATGAAGGCCCTTACTAGAATGAATCACTCTTTCTTCTTTGTGATTGTTAATCTTCAGTCTTATTGGCCATTCTTTGAATGCTTTAGTATAATTTGAATTCTTAAACTGATGCTGGGATCTTATATTTTTTTTTTTGCACAAAACACCTTGTGAATAGAGTTTCTCTATTTCCTTTTCAAATCAAGCAAACTTCATTAAATGTTATTTATTGTTGTTTGATTATTGAACCGTGGTTGATTACGAAGATATATGATTGTCACTTAGAATTTTGGAATTAGGGAAGTTAAACTTCTGCTGTCTTTATTTTGGTTAGGCGAAATTGATAAGGATTTTAGCTGGGATTCTGTGCGAAGAGGTTTGCAATTTACCTAAGGAACAACATAAGCTCAGCCATGTCTTTCCTTATGACAATGAAATCTTACTTTGAGTGGTTTGGGACTTTCTTGGGAGAAATTCGGGGAAGTTGTTAGTTCATCGCCTAATCTTCAAGTGCTTAAACTGAGAGATGATGCTCGCATTGGCGAAACATGGGTGACAGCTGATGGAGGATTCTGTCGGCTTGAAGTTCTGCTGATTGAGTTGTCACATGTTAAGATTATATAGAGGACATGTATGGAGATAGCTCGGTTCAAATCGAATCATTAAAGATTAGACGTTCTTGTAGACTAATGCAAATCTCAAGCAATTCGAGCATCATTGTGCCTTGTTGGCTGAGTCTTGTTATTTATTTTAGATTTTCAGATTCTCGGAGCATGCATTGTTGGTGATGAGGCAGCTGATCATATGCTTGATAAAGATTCAAATGAAAGCGCGACAGACTAGAAATGAACTAAGGTTTGCTGCAATATTTTGTGACATTTAATTTTCAGTGTGCTTTGTATTAATATCCTGATTTGCGCGCCAAAGCAATTTGAGTTTTGTTAAATTTAGCCACTGAAGTACATATATATGTATGACAGCTAAAATATTGGATCATGCATGTCCATACAATAAGATGCGAGGTTGAAATAATTATTTTCCTCTGTTCTAAAATACATTTTCAGGCATCTGTATTTATTTTAAATTAATCCCAGATTTGCTTCTGAGTTGATGGTCCTCAAATGCTTAATGATGATTCAAATGGAAGAGGGTGTGATCAGAATTCAAGGTTTACTGTCATATTCCGGGACATTTAATTTTCAGTTAAACATCGCCACTTAAGTTGATGAAAAGTCCAGTTTATCAACTTGTTTTACCTTCTTCAGTTTCCACAAACAGAAGGTTTCTGTTGTCGTTATTGTTGGTTCATGGCCTCGTCTACCTTATTCAGTTTTTTTGTTGGTTCACGGTTTAACTAGTACTTCCTCCGTTTTTTTTTAACTTGGCTTGTTTTATATTTTGGAGTTTTTTTTTTTTTTACTTGTCCTGTTTCCTTTTTTTGGATCAAGAAACACCACCTTTAATACTACCTTTTATCTCTAATTAATCCACACTCATTATGATATGTTGGCACCACATTTAGAATTTTTTTAACTATATTTCTTAATTTGTGTGCCGAAAGAAACAAGCAAAAGTCCAAAAAAAAAAGGAAGAACATAAGAAAACTGAGAAATCACAAAAGCAAAGGCGCGAGATAAACATATAAATCCAGATGTAACACCCACTTTTAGCATGCATGATTATTATTATTATTATTATTATTATTATTATTATTATTATTATTATTATTATTATTATTTTATGAATTAATTTAGATTCGAGAGAGTTAGTAATTACACACCCGGGTAAGAAATTTTCTTCTAGGGATGGCAATGGCCGGATCTGGACCGGATCCGACTTGCTCCAGATCCAGATCCGTAAAAAAAATATTGATCCGACTTGCACCAGGATGTGGACCCGGATCCATAATATTTTATCCTAAAATGATTTTTTTTAAATAATAAAAAAATTATAGTGCAATAATAATCTTAATAAGTTTCAATGATAAATCTAACGAGTTGTAAAAATTCTAAGTACATAAATAACAATCCCAAATTAAAATATCTCCCAAGTATATAGATACAAATTCCATTCCAAATTAAAATAATAACAAATATATATAATATATGTAATATAATATAATATATATATTGAACGGATTCATGGACCGGATCTGGACCTGGATCCGAATTTAAAAATTTCAGATCCAGATCCAGATCCAAAAATTAGCGATTAGATCCGTATCCGGTCCAGATCCATCGGGTCCAAATTTTAGAAGATCCAGATCCGTAAAATCGGATCTGGACCACCGGATCTGGACCGGGTCCTAGATCCATTGTCATCCCTATTTTCTTCTAAGTATAATTATTGGGCCAGATTCATTAAGTCCCTAAAATTCTAGATAACTTATTTGGCCCATGAACGATTAGAAATAGGTCAATAGATCGATTCTTTTTGGTGCTCTAAACTCTTTTCAAGTAAATGGTTTTACAGGTCATGTACATGTGAATTTGAGAAAGAAAATGATATTTTTATAAATAATTTTTATGTTCAACATGTTTTATCGATTTGGATTGTGATACATGTGATGAGAATGAATGAATGAATGAATGAATGCATATAGCTATATGCATAATCCTGTGCACAGTTGATTGTTTATGACGACCTTGACGTTGAGAGTCTCGTGTGTCTAAACTAAGAATGATGAATGATGAATGACTGTTTATGACGACCTTGACGTTAAGAGTCTCGTGTGTCTAAACCAAGAATAATGAATGATGAATGAGTGACCGTGTTTCATTTTCCTACGATAATCTCATGTTTGGACAAAATGAAAAAACGGATCAACTTCCCTAACCACTGAGTGCATTTTTATGTACCACCTCACGTTTTTAAAATGTTTTCATGTCAGTAAGCGGAGTTGGAACAACGTGGAGGATGCGAGGGTGTTAGGATTCCATTTTGGTTTATGTCAGTGAATTTCATTGATTTTCCACCTTTATCGAAGTTTAATTTAGTTGTTTAAAAATATCATTTCATTTTGGTTCAAAGGGAATTAAGTTGGTTATGATTTTCTTTCTTAAGTTAGAAGTTGTCTTTTGGATTTCTATTATGGTTATACTCTTGTTATTTCATTAAAATGGTTTGAATTGAAGTTAAGATTTGAGGTTTAACATTTATATTTCTAAAAATTAGGAGTTATCCTATATTATTGTTCTGACTCTTATTATTATTATTTTTATGAAAAGGGAAACAAATATTTTTTTAGGTATCTTCTACTTGTTTATTTAATTTTATAAAAAAAAAGGAAGAAAAGAAAAATATACTGAACCTATTACTTTGTTTATTTCAAATTTTCCGCATTAGGTTTAAGAAAGATTAACATTTTAAAATTAGATATTTAGGGTGTTACACCAGGATCGAGAAGAAAAGGAGGAACACGATTTCTTTTAGTTTTTCAAGTCTATTTGAAGTCACTGATCTTACCGAATAATTGAGGCAAAAAAATAATTCAGACGGAAAAAATAGAAATATCAGTAGATATCCTCCTCAATTAGCATCAACATTCCATTTCCCCTCTATACAAAAATCAGATCATATCCCCCTACTTTTCATCTCATTAAATACACGGCAAGCTTCTGGTAATGCTCCGCATTTACCATACATATTTATAATGGTGGTAGCCACGGGTATACACTCATGGAAGGGAGTCTTGATTGCTAACCCATGTAGTTGAGTTCTAAAGGCGCATGAGTTTTATATTTTGTTGTTGGCGGAGTTCGATCTCGTGTGTCCCATGGAGAGAACTCCGCATGCCTCATTTAGTTTAATAATTGCCATAGATTGATAGCAATATCAACGGTTGTCTTTGTGACACGTGGCAATAGTAAGCAGCCAATAAGAGGCATTCTTAGTCTAGTATTCTTAGTCTAGTATAAATAGCTAGCTACTCACATTTTTTTACGAGATTTTATGTGATATTTCATTCTTGAGATTATGAAAATGAATTTTATTCTCTCTGCAAATTTCTTAGCTCCCCATTTCTTCATGGTATCACAGAGCACGGGTATTTGAGGGTTTTTTCTGGGTTATTCCTTTGAATCTATCATCGAAACTTCATAATTTTTCCATAGATCTGATTTCATCTTGCTATGGGGAGAGGAAGAGGTGGTCGGCATTCAACATGGAGTGAGATTTTGCGTGGTGAAGGATCTGGAATCAACAAAGGAGGAGGAGGCGATGGAAAGCAGAAGGATCCAGATCTGGAGCTGAACGATGATGATTTCACTAACTATTTCGGATTAGAACCGTTGCTGCCAAATCAAATCGAAGAAATTCTATATCTGCATCCATCCGACCATCCTGGGATGCAGCTCGTCTCCACACCATTGACGGGAATCAATTTTATGAACTGGAGCCGTTCTGTTCGTCGAGCACTTGGAGCTAAAAGTAAGCTGGAATTACTAGACGGTACGTTGCCTGAGCCTCAACCTAATGTGAGTTATTACAAACAGTGGATGAAGACAGATTACATGGTGTCTTCATGGATTATAAACTCTATCTCTAAGGAACTAGTTAATGCTTTTACATATATTAACACTACTGAAAAGCTGTGGAGTGCATTAACTCAACGTTTTGGAAAATGCAATGGTCCTAAGATCTATAAGCTTCAGAGAGAGATATTTGGTTATTGTCAAGGATCTCAAACTGTAGTTCAGTATTTCAATAATCTCACTGCATTATGGGACGAATTGGACATGTTATTGCCACCATTAGACTGTATTTGTCATGCTAGAAAGCAAGCAGTAAGGAGAGAAGAGCAGCAGAGGTTGGTAAAGTTTTTGCATGGACTAAACAGTGCTTATGAGCAGGCAAGGAGTCAGATCTTGCTAATTGAACCATTGCCTGGTGTGGACAGGGCTTATTCTATGATTATTCAGGTGGAAGATGAGTTATCTTTGAATAGCAGCATGAATGAAGGACAAAATTTGATGGCTATGAATTTTGGAGATACTACATCCTATCATAATCAAGTTCTTGCCGTAGGAGGAAGACAGATGGTCTATAAGAAGAGGCTCACAAAGGAGGAGAAGAAGAAATTAAGATGTAAGCACTGCAATGAGTCAGGACATGAGGTGGATGAGTGTTTTAAGCTACATGGGATACCTGATTGGTATAAGAGATATAAAGAAAACAGGATGCATGCACATTGTGCATAAAATATTGAGGATTCAGCCTCATCATATGGAGGATTTGAGCAAAGGAGTCCAACATATGATATGACTAAGATGATTCAAGCAGAAGTTGCAAGATACATGAGTAATTTGGGTACTTCTAATGGAAAATAATCTCAAGGGAAAAATGATGTGAACTTAGTCCACAAAACAGAAGATGAAATAGTGGGTTTTGATGGTCTTTATGCCTTTGGAATTGTACCAAGTATGGAAAGTAATGAATGGATTGTTGATTCAGGAGCAAGTGTTCACATATGTTCAAATCCAGAGTTGATGGTTTCCACATTTACTTAGATAAACCAGTCAAGATACATCTTCCAGATGGTTCTTCCAAATCTGTGGCATATGGAGGAACAGTCAAGCTCAACAAAAATATAGTTTTGTCTGACGTACTGTATGTACCTGAATTCACCCACAACCTTATTTCAATTTCACAATTGATACAACAAGCTGGGATCAGGTGTTAATTCCATAGAACACATTGTGTGTTTCAGAATGAGGAGACTGAAGAAATCATAGGAGCTGGAAAGTTGAAGGGGAACCTGTACATCTTTGAGAGCATCATAGAAAGGCATTATTGTAACTATTTCAAACCTGCTGCGATGTCTCTTAAAGAATGGCATATCTGTCTTGGTCATCCCTCCATTTCCACAATGAAACACCTCCAGTTTATCACTGATTTGAGGGAAGGACTGGATGTGTTAAAGAATTGCGAAGTGTGTATACGAGCCAAGCAAACTAGAAATCCTTTTCCATAACTTAATAGGAGAACTGATTCTCTTTTTGAGTTGGTACATGCAGATGTGTGGGGGCCTTATGGAGAAGAAAACATCAATCATACTAAATTTGTCCTTACTCTAGTTGAGGATCACAGCCGAGTCATTTGGACCTACCTGTTGCAAACCAAAGAAGAAGTAGCTGATGTGCTTAGAGGTTTTATCAAGATGATTGTGAATCAGTTTGGACAGCATATCAAAGCCTTTCGTACAGACAATGGGTCTGAATTCATCAACAAGAGGGTAGCCAGTTTATTCAAGGAACATGGGATTCTTCTCCAAAGGATCTGTGTGTACACACCGCAGCAGAATGGAATTGTGGAGCGAAGGCACCGTACACTTCTTGAATCAGCAATGGCTTTACTATATCAAAGTGGTTTACCTCTTAAGTTCTGGCCCTTTTCTATTCTTACAGCAACTTGGCTACTCAATAGAATTCCAAGTAGGGTGCTCAACTGGTCTGCTCCCTATGAGGTGATGTTTAAGAAGGAGCCTAACTACAAGATGGTCAAACCATTTGGCTGTCTAGTTTATGCCATGAACTTGACTCATCAACGAAGTAAGTTTGATTTTAAGAACTTCAAATGTGTGTTTATTGGATACACTTCATCTCATAAGGGATATCTTCTCTATGATATAGAGAATGACAGAACCCTTATTTCTAGAGATGTACATTTTGCTCCAAATATTTTTCCTTATAAGGATCAGTTGCTGCAACCTATTTCTGATATGCATTTACCTATTCTCAATCCCAATATGCATTCAGATGACGGTGCAGATAGTGATTCCAGTAGTGATGCAGAGGTGATAGAACCATTATTGTCTACAGAACAAGGACTTCCACCCTTGGAGACCTCAGCACCACCTGTAGTTGAACTCAGAAGAAACAGTAGAGTTCGCCAGCCTCCGATCTGGATGCAAGACTTTGTTGGTTCTCTCAGCACTTCAGCTCATCATTTTGTGGCAGGTACCACACCTCCCACATTTCCCTACTTAGTCTCTCCTGCACTTACAGAGTCCTATGTGGAATATCTTAATAATGTTGGCTTGATCAAAGAACCTCAATCCTATAAAGAGGCTTGTCTTCTGCCTGAATGGGTTGATGCCATGCAACAAGAATTGCTGGCACTAGAGACTAATCAAACTTGGGAATTAACATCATTGCCTAAAGGAAAGAAACCAATAGGGTGTAAGTGGGTTTATAAGGTTAAACTAAAGGCAGATGGTCAATTGGAGAGATGCAAAGCTCGTTTAGTAGCAAAGGATTCAATCAAAAATTTGGAATAGATTATACAGAAGTCTTTTCTCCTGTTGCCAAACATGTCACAGTCAGGTTTCTGATTACTATTGCTACTATACATTCATGGCCATTGGAGCAATTGGACATCAATAATGCTTTTTTACATGGCTTTCTTAGAGATGATATCTACATGCTCCCTCCTCCTAGTTATACTGCTGCTAAACCAGGCCAAGTCTGTAAATTGGTTTGCAGTTTGTATGGACTTAAGCAGGCATCCAGGGAATGGAATCTGGAATTTTGCAGAAAGTTGGAAAGTCAAGGGTTTATTCAATCTGGCTGTGATCACTGTTTGTTCACTAGAGGGGCAGGAGATGAATTTATTAGTCTACTAGTATATGTTGATGATGTACTAGTAACCAGTCTTTCTCAGCATTTGATTAATGAGCTGAAAGCTTTTCTTCAGAATGTCTTCACCATCAAAGACTTGGGACCTGCAAAATATTTCCTTGGGATGGAGATAGCTCGGAGTGGAGAAGGGACAGTGCTATGTCAGCGCAAATATATTCTGGATATTCTTTCCACTGCAGGCTTGTTGGGTTGCAAACCAGCATCAACACCACTGCCTCCTGGTCTAGTTCTTAGCCAAGGAACATAATCTCTGTTGGAAGAACCAAATGCCTACAGGAGACTTGTAGGCCAATTGTTGTATCTTAATCTTACAAGGCCAGACTTATCTCATGCTACACAGCAGCTCAGTCAGTATATTTCCAAGCCCACTACAGCTCATTGGTCTGCTGCCATGCATGTATTGAGGTATCTAAAGGGTTGTCCCTCCCTTGGTGTGTTCATTTCATCTTCACTTGATCTCAACTTTGTTGCCTATAGTGATGCGGATTGGGGTGCTTGCAAGGATACACGTCGCTCCTTAACTGGCTTCTGTATTTTTTTGGGAACTTCTCTTTTATCTTGGAAATGTAAGAAGCAAACCACTGTGTCTGTCTCTTCTGCAGAAGCGGAGTATCGTGCGTTGAGTACTACAGTTAAGGAGTTGGTCTGGCTCTCATCTCTTCTTCGTGAGTTCGGCATCACTTCATCCATGCCCATTCATCTCTATTGTGATAATTTGGCGGCTATTCACATTACCAAAAATCAGGTTTTCCATGAAAGAACCAAACATCTTGATATCGATTGTCATCTCGTTCGTGAGAAATTCAAATCTGGTTTTTTGGTTCCTACGGCGATATCTTCCTCTGCTCAGTTGGCTGACTTTTATACCAAAGCTATGCCGTCTGCTCGCTTCCGTTTTCTACTGTCCAAGATGGAGCTAGTGGATCTCCATACCGTCCATCTTGAGGGGGGGTAAAGGCGCATGAGTTTTATATTTTGTTGTTGGCGGAGTTCAATCTCGTGTGTCCCATGGAGAGAACTCCGCATACCTCATTTAGTTTAATAATTGCCATAGATTGATAGCAATATCAACGGTTGTCTTTGTGACACGTGGCAATAGTAAGCAGCCAATAAGAGGCATTCTTAGTCTAGTATTCTTAGTCTAGTATAAATAGCTAGCTACTCACATTTTTTTACGGGATTTTATGTGATATTTCATTCTTGAGATTATGAAAATAAATTTTATTCTCTCTGCAAATTTCTTAGCTCCCCATTTCTTCAAGTTCCCACAGCAGATCCTGCATTTACTGCGCAGCTAAACAAAGTTCAAATTCAAATTGTCAACTCCATCAACTTAAGGATGAATATAAGTTTAAAATCTTAAAAGGATTATACCTTAGAAAATGAGATGAAGAAGGACCATAAGGCCTTGTAGTCGAAACTTGAAGATGATCCAAAGTCGAGGAAAGGTAATGGTAGAACTTCTGAGTCCAACTTCCCTCACTTTTGATTACGAGGCTAAGCTTGTCTGCATTGATCGTGTGAAGCGAAGAATGATTGAAGTATTCTTCTACTCACACCATCTCCACATTCTTCTTCTACCTACTTCATGTGGGAGTGGCCTCTCTCTGCATAATTCTTCTTGGGATCTTCCTCTTCCTCTTTGATAGATACTTTCTGTCACGCCTTTTACCTAATGGCACCATGGAACTCACCTTCACCGAGGATCCAGGTGGACTAGCCTAAATAACACCGATCATCTGTTTAAACAGAATTAATCCGTCAGATTCACCTATATCCGCAGTTCTAGGCAAAAACACGCATTAATCTCATCCTCGTTTCTCATATTTCTGCTCCTTCTCACCTTTGTAACGCGTTTTCATATATATCCAGTGAAGAAAACAGGAGAGAACTACCATTATAGCTTCAAAATTCTTTGGGACATGTATCGTGTGTGTGCTAGTATCTTTACATCAACTAGTGCAATTTTCCTATGGCAAAAGAGGAAAATCTCCGCAGAATGAGAGCAAATTCAGCATATCAATCTGCTGTCTTCCTTTACAGAACTCGAGAGCCTTCCTCGCCAGTCTCTTGTTCATTCAATCCACACAGGTGCATTTCGGAGCAAAACCCGACTCTCTCTCTCTCTCTCTCTCTCTCGGCATAAGACTAAGATGGTGTGTGTTTATATATTTGACAGGGATACTGTTTTATTGAAAGAACCAGATGTGGGAGTTCTTGTTTGTGGCCCGAAAGGCCTACGACATGAAGTTGCCAAATTATGTGCATCTGGTTTAGCTTCAACTGGTGAGGAATCTAGTACTGGAAGTTGCACAGAAATAGCTAAAATTACAAGAGCCATAATTTGTTATCAGCAATTAAGCTTAATTGCAATGAGATTGCAGTATAAATAGTATGTCCATGATGAAGATATATAATGCATCACATAATTTTCAAAAAAAAAAAAATCCATCACGCCTATATCTGAAATACCTTATTCCTGTGTGCCTTTAAATGCACAGATATACTTAGATTTCTCTATATATATTACACCTTGCCAAATTTCTTAAGGCCATTGCCCAAAGCTGCACACCCACCAAAGAACCTGAACCATGAATGCAACTAAATCAGGATTAATTGACACACACATACAGAGAACTCTGAAAAATGCCAAATTAAGCATTAATTCAATACTTACGGAGCTAACTAGGATTCGATTACACCAACTATATAGCACTTTTAGTTTGAGAAAATACAACATAACCATCACAATTCAACTAGAAAAACAGTTTAAAGCTATTGGGAATAAGAATCTAACACCGATCTAAGGTTCAAACAAACAGCAAGAAATTAATGATTAACAGAAATATTACCCAAGGCCAGAATAGCGGGCATATTCTAGCTGCGACGAGTAGATCTCCTTCACTTCAGTTCTGAGGAAAGCAAAGGGATACGGCTTTCTCGTATTCCTCTCCTCACTCGAATCGATTTCCACAACATGAAGTGTGGTCTCCGGGAGTCCACAAGCACGAGAAATCAATGGAACGTCCACTGTGAACCACTCGGACTTAGCAGCATTGTTTGATCTCCACACTTTGTTAGGCCTCTCACCCTTGCTTATAACTCCAACAAATTTAACCTGCAGTTTATTTTTCACATTGGTGGTATAATTTGATAATCCATCATCTTAATTATGTTGAGGCAGAGACTCGGGGTGTTTGGCTAAACCTATTTGAGACATCTTATGAGCTCCAACATCTCATAAGATGTCTCAACAACTTATAATCAAGCCCTTTAAAACGAATTTAGCCAAACACCCTCATAGTTACAACCTTTTGCCCTGGGGCCGTAGAGATAGGTTCATAGTTACAACCTTTTGCCCTCGGGCCGTAGAGATAGGTAGTGAATTTGACCTCAGATCTGATGCCTTGTTTCCCCAACTAAGGGGCACCCATCCTCTATTGACTAGTATAGGTGACTGTATACTGCGAAAAATTTGATATTGTAGCAGTCTAGATTTGTCGAATACAGGTAAAAGTTTGCAGAGAAGTGACGGTACCTTCGAGGATCATCAGGGATTGGAATGAGAGGAGTTAGAAGGTTGTAGCCATTGATCCTCTCTCCCGATTTGCGCTTTAAATACTTGTGCACTAAAATTGAGTTATTCTCATCATAAACTCCTTCACATTCTACTCTTCTAAACTCCAAATTCTCAGCAGAAGAACAGATGTCGGTGCTGCCATTGAGCGCTCCCAATTCTAGTCTGCTTTTCCTATAGTCGCGCACCTTCTCCTGTACAAACCCTTTGCAATTTTATTTTTATTTCACACTCCAAATTAACATCAGGAAAAAGTGTAGGAAGACGGAGAAAAAGTAAAATTTATTTGAATAAAAAAAAAAAAAAAATCGAGAATCTAACCTCGCCTCTCGCACGAGAGAAATTCCAAGCAGCGGAGCCAAAAAGGCTAGCTGGTATCAGCAACCACCACTTTGCTATGAATGTTGACCAGCAATTTTCCTCTGGAGTAATGGAGTTTATTTGTAAATCGGAAAGAAGCAAATGAGTTGGAAATTAAGATTGAATGATATATAACCTTGTGCTGGTTGCGGTGAAGTAGCGATGGCACGACGAGCAGCGTTAGAGAGGCCGGATCGCTTTGGGTCCCACTTTGACGGGGCGGCAAGGTGGCAGCTCAGTCGAACCGGCCGGAGATTTCTAGCTCCCAACATGTTAGCGGCGGCGATCGGTCGATCTTAGACCGAAAAGGCGCGTTTACATAGTGACATGTTTTACCATGGTCCAACAGCCACGTCACCATTTGGTTAAAAAAAGAAGAAAAGAACAATGTTTTTTGTGGTATACTAATACAGAGAGATGTTATGCTGCTATAGTCATTTGAGCACTTATATGTGCACTTTTTCACGTCACCAATTTCTTTTATTTTTTGATTTTTTTAGTTTTAGTTTTTCTTTTTTTTCCCATCTGTTCACCTTCGGCATTTCTCTCTTCACTGACCCCTCCACCTCCGCCGGAAGCTGCGTCCCGTACAACACCGTCTTCATGGAACTCCTTCTCTGTAACTCAAAAATTATAATCATTCATTCATTTTAGAATTTTTTTTTTCTTCATTCATTCTCTACATTCTCGTCTATTTGCTTTTTTTCACATCAAGTTCTTCACTTTTTTTAGAAAAGAAATTATAATTGACGCGCTAAGGTTAAGCTACGATTCAAAAAGGAGAAGACTGAGATTGTTGGTATCAGATAATCGAACGAATACGTAGTCCACCCACTGTCCATAAGAGAGTCAAGTTCCCCCTTTTCCAAATGTTGAAGGGGTAGAGCCCAGATCTGAGGACGTGGCTGGCTATCAGCTGCTGCGTGGGGAGTCACAATGGTGTCGGTGGGGTGGTCGAAGGAAGGAAGACAACATGGCGCCCAACGGAGTTCTTGGGCACGAGGTTGCCGGACTCTTGGATCTCGGCGGAGCCGGCGGTGGCAGAGGACCGGAGAGGGGTTGTGGAGGAGTCGGAGGGAAGGAGCTGCAAGTCGCCGGTGGAGAAGAGGCGAACGGCGGAGGAGTTGGATGAGGGGCCCGCTTGCCAAATGGAGGTGGTGTTGTACGCGACGGCAGCTTGAGGCGGAGGAGGAGGGGTCGGGGTCCTCGGGAATAAAGAAAGGGTGAAGGTGAAATGGGAAAAGAAAGAAAAACTAAAACAAAACAAAAAAAAACAGAAAATAAAAGAAATTGGTGACGTGGAAAAAGTGTCCACACAAGTGCTCAAATGAGTTTAGCAGCATAACATCTCTCTACTAATACAATCATATTGAGTAAAATATTTAGAGGCTATCGGCATTAAAATGCACGAATTTTGGAGTGGTTTTGGTTTAGTACACTTGTATCAAAAAAAAACACACCAACTTTCAATTTGTTGCAATTTTTTTCACAAATTTAAATTTGGTCAAAATTTAATCCGATGTAGCGCACCGGTGGTGCCTCTTTGATAAAACGACGTGATTTTGATTATAATTTTTTTTTTAATCAAAATTTTTATTTTAAATCCACCTCATCTGTAACGCCCCGACTCAAAGAAGATTAGGGCGCTACCAAACGCAAACGAAGAAAGAAGAATTTCAAAAAAAAAGGACGTCAAGAATAAACTATTCAATAACTATGAATGTTGCTTGAAAATTTGAAATTGAATAAACTTCATCTCAAATGAGTTTGCTAATCAACCTCCAATAAAACGAGAGTTGAATAGTTCGAATCAAAACTTCAGAACTACGATGAAGTCAAACATTTAATATATTACGAAATAATTTACATAATTATAAAATTCTTACAACCATTCAACGGAAGCATTAAAGAAGTAGTATCTTGACCAAAATATACATAGTTTGACCCGAATACACAAAAGAACAAAAATTGGGTCAACTAAACACAGTTCGTGAGTCCACATCACCCGCCTTCCTTCACTCCATACCTATAAAATAGTTTGAAAATATTTTGGGGGTGAGTGTCAAAGACACTCAGTGGGCAATACATACATATATGCTTTCGTCATGAATATTATATTATAGAAATGTAGTTGATTTCATATAACATGGGCTCATATATAACATTGTGTGGAGACAAGACTCTATGTGGCCACATAAATATAGTGTGTCGTGAATATTGTGGGAATTCCATATGCAAGTCATGTCAATCCACGTATGAGCATAGTAAAATATTTTGGATCATAGACGAAAAGCTTTTGTAAAAATAGTAGTAGGTTTTGAAAATAACCCCACCTTGTAAGTGTAATAAACAATGGTGAGCTTGTGCAGTAGCTCTAATTCAGATTCCTTGGAGCTTGATCTATAATAAAAGATCCAACTTTAGAATTGGTAATTCCACCTTAAAATATATTATTGTACAACAATAGATGTAGTCTGATTCTTGGTGTACTTTCTTGTTCAAATTAGGGATCCACTAAAATATGTTAATACGCATATTGTTACCGTACTCTTAGTCCAATTATAGTCCATCTACTTTTGAATTGAGATTCCGCATCTCATATTTAGAAATCAACTTAGAAGTCCAATTCCCATTTAAATAAAAGATATAGCCCATCTATATTGTAATTAAAAGTCTAATTGTATCAATCCATTTATCAATTAAATTAGACTAAGCCCAAAATCTCTCTCTTTTGTAACTCACGCTTGCACACCTTAATGCACATTTCCGTCTTTCCCTTAGAGTCACTAACCTTCCTATCGTCAGATTGAAGCAATGATTCGATATCTTGGGCTCGTTCAAGGGTCTCAGCGTAAGTCGTCGCAACTCGCCCCACAAGAGAAACACTTATTTCAGTTCGTAACCCTCTCCTAAAACGAAGTGCCTTCTTTTCATCTGTGTCGACCCATTGAGGAGCATAATGAGAGAGCTGGTTGAACTTCCTATCATATTCATCTATTGTCGAGCTTCCTTGTCGAAGATACAAGAACTCATTTTCTTTTCATTCTCGATAACAATTTGGAATATATTTTTGCATCAACGCCTGCTTGAACTCATCCCATGTCATATTAGTTAGTTGTTGCACTGTTAGAGTTCGACTATGAGACTCCCACCAGTAGTCAGCATCTCCTGCAAGTTGAAAGAGAGCACACGACACACGACGCCTATCCTCGCAAGCTATATGGTTGAAAATCCGATCTAAGGCTCGTAACCACACTTCCGCTTCTAACGGGTCTCCTTGTCCATCAAAAGTTGGTGGAGTATAACGCCTAAATTGCTCAACGATTTGGCTAATGTCTTCCTGATGTGGATTGCGACCTTGCCCTTGTTGTCTTCTAGGCGGCATCATACGCACATAAATTAAGTTAGAATGAGTAAAGCGTGAACGTGCATAAACAATAGGTAGCATGGCATAAGTAACATAAATGATCATGAACTTAGTCGCCAAAAGTTGCCTCGTATAGAAAACATTCTTTAGTTATATATTATATTCGATAATTGTCGACCGATTCGAACTTTAAACTTCCAAGAACCTATATGGGCATGCATCTATTCCAAGACTCATAGCAAAGTCGTGGTAGCAAAATAATGGTCTAGTTTCTTTTACAAAGTGTTGATGTTGATAGTATTGCATTCTTGATTCATCTTAAAATATAATTTCCCACGAATAGCAACTGATGATGTGGCCTAAAATCTTGCAACGTCTTCACCTCTTCCTATAGTAGTTCTAATTCTTCGGAGCTTAATAGTCAATGAAGATTCCAAATATGTTCACTAAATAAGTGGTAATTCATCTATATTTTAAGTACACCTAAGTTCATAGGTACAGAGGAGTAAAAATAATTGAAGCTAATTATTCGTAGAAGCTAACAAATAGGGTCTAAAATTGTGCACCTTGAAAATCATAGCAAATAACTTTCAAGAACATAGTAGTTATTTTGCAAATATTGTTTGAAGCTATTCAAGATATTTGAATTCATAAATACTTTCATACCTGGATGAAGTAGGCGTGACGTGGACTTGACAGAGGGCATATAGGAAAAGTTGGTACAAACTGAAGAGATATAGCACAGACCTACAGAAGGTAGACCTGCTCTGATACCACCTGTAATCAGAGCACACCAAAATTCAGCCTTCTCGCCTCTCTTCACAATTTCCTCTACTTTAACCGATTAATAGCAAATTAACTGAGCCCCAAAATCTGAAATCCTATTTCATTCCTTCCCTCTTCTTTGTCTGCAGTTACACAGCAGCCGCCATCGCTGCCACAGACTACATAATCTCTCCTTGGAGCACTATTGACCGCCGCTTCCGCTGGTCCAGCCGCGGCACCACCTGTCATCTACGATAGTAGCCCCGCAGGATTCTACCTCATTGTTGGCTCCCGATAATCCCGTTTTCGACTACAGCCGCCCAACCTCTCAACTCCCTACTTCTCTTTTTGATTCACTGATTTTATTATCATGCTATTTAGACTAAAGTTTTGGTTATGGAATCCATGAGTTTAGGTTTATCTAAGGCATGTAAAAGTAGACGGAATAAAATCTGCTTATATGTATGACTGATCCATGAAATAATTAAAAGATATGAAATAGATAGGGTTCAACTTACTTTCAAGAACACTTGCTGTTGTGAGGGTTGGAAATTTTGAGAAGTTGGGAGTTTTTTTTTTGTATAATTAAATAGGAAATTATTTGCTCGACACTTTCAGAGAACTTGGGAGTTCTTGGAAGAGAAAACGATGAAAGAAAATGAATTGTAAAATATCGAGAAGGAAGAATACCTAGAAACTAAACTTGATGCATCACCAATTGAAAGTTAATAGGAAATTGATAGCAAGATGGTGTGTTGGAGATGGATTGACAGCAAGAAACTAAATTTGACTTTCTAAACTATAAGAAAATTTGTTCTAAAAGCTTCCGTCATTGAACCCTGAAATCACAAATTGGGCCTTTTCTTTTCTTACTATTGGGCTCGACTTATTTAACATATGGATGCCTACCAATTCACAAAAATCCAACTTAGTTTCTTAGTGTAATTAGCCCAAAAATCTTTTAAGTCCAATATTAATTATTTGGGGTGTTACATTATCTCTCTCACTTCCTTCTCTCTCAATTCACCTCCAAATCCCTACCATCTCCAAAAACGACGAGCCTCCATCCTTCTCCAACTTCCCTGCTCGTAATCTCCTTATAGCCACCGAATTTTCAACCGATCCCCCGACCAAGAATAGTGTGTCGTCTGCGTACTGTATATGTGAAACCTCTATCTTGTTTTTCCCGACTACTGCCGCCTCCAATAAGCCTTCTTGGACCGCCCTTTTCGTGAGAATATTCAGGCCCTCTACTGACTACTCATTAGAGCACCCCCTAATGGGACGGTTTCGCTCGGGTTCTCCGCCACAGAGCGCACCACCCCGAGCGATCCCGCCCCCCATTGACACACCCCGTTTCGCTCCTTCCGGTTTCGCTCAAGGACACCTCGACCGATACTCCCCTAGTGATGTCATAATAACGTCAGCAGCGTTAATTTTTTATTTTTTTAAATTAATTTTTTCGGCAAAAAAAATAAAAAATAATAATAATAAAATTCGAATTTAGCCGTTGCAAACCCAACGGCTACCCCTCATGCCCCAACTATAAATTCTCCTCCAAATTCACACTTCTTCCACACCAAATTCTTCCACTTCTTCAAAAAATTCTTCTCAAATCTCACATTTCTACTCACTAAAAATTCAAAAAATAAAATAAATGGGAGATCAAATTGAAAATTCCGTCGACAAATATTTCGGCTCTCCAACTACGGCACCAGGCGATTCCACAAATCTGGAGGATCCACCGAGCACGCCAGGAGCGAATTTCAACACAAATCTCGGGGTTCGGCTAATACGCAAACTCTCCCGCCTCGTTTATGGGATTTTCCGACCAAGGCTATCAGCCGTGCTCTCCGGCGGTCCTCTCGGCTTTGGCCGATTTCCAACTCCACCAGAAAATCAAGAGCAAGCTATAAGGAAAAGTTTAGTCAATAAAATTGCGTTTGACTCATTTTATTTTATGATATCCGTCCCTTAAATTTAGATTCATTTTTCATTTTTTGTTCAGTTGTCCTACAAATTTAGTCTCATTTTTAAAATGGAAATAATTATAACATCCATTACACAAAATTATCATCCTCAAAATTCTAAAAAATTACACAATATGTCATGTTGACCCAAAAAAACTAGTCTACGTAATTATTCTTTTCTACTTCAATTTAGAAGAAAGTATCTCTCAAAATACAGCTTTACTGTGAGTGCAAATATTGCAGAATTAAATATTTGTCAATTATGTAGACAAAATATATTTATTTGGCAGTTTTCTTATCGGAGTAAAATTCTTGTACAAGGCAAATTTCATATACAAGGAAAGAGATATATTCAAATCTCTATTATTCTCTGCCATTCTTGTTGTAAATAAGTGCTGAAATACGGATTACCATATATGAATAGGAGATCTACACAACAAGTGAAGTCTTTCAAAGATAGAATTCTACATTAGCAAGGAAATTATCTTGCTTGGGCTACAAGAGAAGATCTAGGACTTGGAGGCTATAAAAGAAGACTCACACAATGTGAGGGAGTCAAGAGCTGATATTGTTATCCTCGCACAATGTAGTGCCGAGAGTCATATGAGTCTGTTGGGAGTCCCTTCGTTTGTCCCAATAATATTTATGTAGTTCTAGAACAAACTATGAAATATATAACAGAGTCTGTCTCATAAAGTTTATTGTGTTCTTATTTGAGGATAGATCATTTAGGTAAGTCTAAGTGCTTTCATGCATTAGTCTCGGTTGTGTTCAGGAGTGCGCAGCTTCAAGTTCATTATAGGAGAGTGTAGACGGGTGAGGAGTGAACGGTTAGAGGTGACTATTGTTCGGTAGATTTTATATCCCTGAAGTTTTATATAGTGGATTGTTCCCTTGGGTTGAGAACCCCCAAGTGTAGGTGTGTGTGATCACCGAATTGAGTTACCAATCTACGTGTGTTGGTTTAATGTTTGCATGGTTATATGTTGTGTATGTTTCTGTTTTCAAAGTAGAATAGATTTTAAAACATGCTTCAGTAACTGCTTTACACAGATCACATAAATTTTATTTATCTTTCTAATTTTATCATAAACAATTTATGTTCTTAACATCCATGCAAGCTCTCCAAAACTAATTTTACGGGACATAAGGAGTACCATTTTTATAATGACATAATAATTTTTTTTTTAAATATATTTAGTAAACCAATAGGGACATATATATTATATTACCTTGTTTACTCACGCTTTTGATAACTTCTGAAATAAAAAAGAAAACAAGAGTGTTTTTTATGATAAATTATTTTAACTTCTCTTTATTTTCTAACCCTTATTAAAAATCAATTAGAGAATATTGGGTTCATCTGAAAAATATATAACTAAAATTATAAATGAAATATAAAGCATACTATAAAACAAATATTTATTATAGTCATTCCGTTTAGGTGCGGATTCGCGTTGCTTTTGTTAGTGATATAAATAATAGACAAGCTGTATAGGTAAACATAAAAAAAACAAAATGTAAAAAAGATGCTATATTAAAGTTGCAAAAAATTAAAATAAAACGGTGTTGCCAAATGCCAATAGCAATAGTCGAAAAGTTATGGAAAATTTGCAAAAGCAAAGTTTCAAATTATAACAATTGTCTACGAGGTCAGATGAAAACTGCAATAATGAATCAATGAGGTATTGATCATCCTACACTTAACCCCTTAATTTTCTTTTCACTCAAAGATTAATGAGCACACACTATTCACCCATTATTTTGTCAATCAACTACATGCCCTTTGTTGAGTTCTTCAACATCCTCATTAGCCATCTAGCCAAGTAAAAAGTTCCACCCGAACAACAGTACCTGCACATATAATAATCTATACATTACAAAGTAATCTACATTACATTATACTACCAAATAACACATGCTGGGACAAAATAAATAGCAAAAATCTTATGATCATACCAAATTACAATCATCTGAATATGCTCCCTTCTCATCGTGTCGAAACGGGATAGCATATGATCTTCGGTATAAGGAGTGGCGATGCTACTTTCATGACTAGTACTAGTACTAGTATCTTCAATTTTTTCAACATAGAGCGTTGAATTAGGATCGAGCCCTACGGCACCAACAATCGTTCCAATATTCATGTTAAACCACCCCGGGTAAACGCCGCTCCTTATAATTCCAACTACTTCAACAGGCTCAGGTTCAGACTCAGGGAATGAAGGAATTAAGTGCTTCTTCAACCTTAACATTATGCTCCTCGTAACTCCAAGCGATTCCACAGGTTGATGCTATATAATGTTAATGTAACTTCAATATAATGAAATTTTACTTTGAAATGATATAGGTAGCTTATTTGATCATATTGTTAAAGATTAATTGCTAATAAGCGTTCTTGCAAATTAGACCCAACTTTTGAAACATGGCAATTACTCCCTCCATCTCATCTAAATTGTCTGTAAGGGAAAATATATGTGAGGTATAAAATAATAATAAGACAATTTTACTTTTTAAAAAAAAAGAGACAATTTAGGTGGGATGGATGGAGTATATCCCAACTTTTGTCACTAGGGATGCGTTCTCTTTGAAGGAAAAGGCGGGAAAAGAAAAATTTTCCACTATTTTCTCTAATTTTTCCTTGTTCACTATGATGGATAATTTTTACATGGGCAGCCATTTTTCACATTTTCATTTGAAATCATTATAATATTTTCCCATCCATTTGGAGTAATAATATTTTTCCTACTCTTTTCCACCTTAGCAAACATATAATAAGACAAATAAAGACCACATTATAAAGATAAAATTTTCCATCATTTTCCTTTTGTATCAAAGAAAACACACTCTTGCAGTAAATCATGTTCTATTTTTTTTATTTTTTTTTTGTTTCCTATGGTTGATCTAGAAAATGATGTGGCAAAACACGGAACATGTCCGTTCCAACACAAAATGAGGTCGTTTTGTGGTAAGTAATGTTTCCATTAGCCAATTCATTTTCTAGACCATCGGAGAGATTCATTCACTACAAAACTGAGAGGTTCGTATTTTAATTTCACCACATTCTTAATTAGCAACGGAGCGAAAGGAAAATAAGGACATTTAGTTGCAACCTTTACCTTTTGAGGGAAATCTCTTACGATCTCATGCGATTGAAGCTTCTCGATTTTCCTATAATCTGCCCAATCCCGTGGGACCCGTCCTCTATTGACTAATATAGGGGAAGTAACACTGCAAATAAATTCAAATTAATGATATACTCCGTATAAAGTAATTGGTTATACGTGTTTTCTTTAATGGTAAAAGAGGAAAAGAAAAAATTTTACACTATTTTGCTACTTTTTTTTTATGTTTTTTTTTATGAATAATTTTCTCTAATTAGGAAATAAATTTTTTCTTAAAGAATATATGATAAAGCAAGTGAAACCATATTATGAGATAATTTTTTTTCACTCTTTTCTTATTTTATTTTTTTTCATTAAAGAGAATACACCCGTAATAACATTTTTAAGTTAATTGAATACTAGAAGAATAAGTTGATTTTACCTTTGGGGATGAGTAGGTAGCGGAATAAAAGGAGTTAGGAGGCTGTATTCATATGCAAATGGATCAGAAGGTGTAGGCGCATTCTCCAATACTAAGATAGACTTGTTCTCATCAAAAACTCCTCTACACTTCACTTTTCGAAACTCCATACACTTCAAACTCTCTCCAGAAAACTCAGATATTCCACTGCCCTCCACCACTTCCAATTTTAATCTACTTTTCCACTGCTCCGCCAATTCCGCCTGCACCAACTAACAATTAGGGTGTGTTCTTTTGATGAAAAATAAGAAAAAAAGATACTTATAATATCTTTTCTCATCCATTAATTAGAACGATAATATTTTTCCACACGTATGGCAAGCTTTTCTTCCACCTTATGACAAAACAAGTAGGACCATATTATAATATATACTCCCTTTGTTCATAGACATTTTATTATCTTCGGTTGACCTCATCTTCATAAATTATTTTTAATCTTAAAAGTCAACTAAAATTGATTATAATATTCATTTTATTTCATGTGAAATTCAAAAATCATTTTATTATTCAATTATTATAAACATAAAATGTTGCGTCGGAGGGCCTCGTCCATGTTTTTCATGGACGGAATTTTTTCGTTGGGAAATAGGCAAAAATAATTTTAGAATAGTAAAGTAAAAAAATAGCCGCTTAAATAAAAAATTTAAAAAAAAAAAAAAAAAAACTATCCGCTTTTCAAGTTATATTACATTAATGCCCTTAATAAAAGTAATTAAAAACTGATCGAAAATGTGTTGCATTTTAAGTAAAAACATCAAAATCAAAATTAAAATAATTACGGGAATCGTCGATACATTACATTGACAGAGATGGATCTAAAAATTAAATGAAGAAACTAACCTTCTCACGTAGGCTGTAAAGTCTCTCAGTGCCGGCGCAAAAGAAGAAGGCAGGGGGCAGAAACAACTTTATTTTCATCCACGTTGACGTTGACTTCTTCTCTCTCTCTGAAATTCAAATTCATATCGAGAAAAAGAAAAGCCCAGAAATTTGAGGCCAAGTTCCAAGCAAAATGATTGAAACTAAGAGAACTGATGGCGCAAAACCTTGTCTATCTGTTTTAGATGAAGTAGCAACGGCGCTAGAGCCGTAAGTAGAACACGGGGATGAAGTCCGGGCGGTGGCAGCGGCGGCCACGCGGCGGTGATTCCTAGCCACGGCCAACATGAAGATCGGCTCAGTTTACTTCTACGAAATGGGGCGTGGTATCGTATATTGAAATTTGGAGGTATATATGTCCAAAATCTTCAGTTAATTGATGTCTATAAAATTCTAAAATACGGAGCTGTTTGATAAAACTAATTAAAATCGACATGTGGTTGTGTGGAAGGGTTGTTAGAGAGGGAAAGTCTTCGGTGCAAAAGTTTGCAACGCAAAGTCTCCACACGTGACCTTTGGGGCCCATTACATACCATTGTCAGTTTTTTCTTTTTTTCTATAAATTGTTTTGCAGGAGATTATGGGGCCCAATTATGTACCCCACCCCAAAAACCGGGGGCTTAGGGTTTTCTACCATTTTAAAACACTTAATGTAAAAACTACCCCAAAAATAATACTAATTTAAAAACTATCCTTACATAATAAAATAGTGTATTCTATGGACCTCACTTTTTTTTTTACTCTCGACAAATCTCGTATCCCCCACCCCCAAAAATTGTGCCGATTATTTTTGTATTTTTGTTGTTTGATTTTTTTATTTTTTGTTGTTTTGTTAAATAATTTATGAGAATATTTTTTTTATTTAGAAATTAGGGAAGGGAAAGCCCGTGAAGCTCGGCCCTCTGAGATGTGTGTGTCGTGTAGTATATGTTTGGAACCTTTGGAATATTAATGATGATTCTTCATGCATCAATATATAAAGGGTCCTTAGGGTAGAAATATATATAACATAATTGAAGAAAACACACAAATTCACTCATCCTCCCTCAACTCCAATACTCTCAAACCCTCCTCTCCCAACCGAGAAACGAGCACCTAACAACTCGACGGAGTAATGGGATCACAATACGTAATCAACGACGACCACTTTGTCTTGCTGGAAAACGAATCGGGGATCTCCATCGAAGTAATACCACGACGAATATCGGTATGTTTTCCGATGAATGTAGTATTATATGAATTAAAATTTTATTATTTGTTAGGATTTTATTGTATTCGCTAATTGATTTTTATATAATTAAATGATTTTTATTTTATTTAAATTGTATTAATTGTTATGATAAAATTTGAAATTATTAGCAATTTGTAGTTGTTGTCCTTTTAAAATTCATATTTAGGTTAAGAAAAATAAGTGGAATTTTTTGGCATAGGCGGCCGGTCCTTCCAGTGCCGGAAAATGGCCGTCCGGTCGCCTATTCCGGTCGCCGGAAAAATCGCTTTTCCGGCAACCCGACGGACCGGCCGGCTATGTCCGAAAATTCTACATATTTTTCTAACTAGGAATATAAATTTACATATGTCACATAATTCCTTTATTTATTTTTCTATTATTAGTTGATTATTATTTATTTAGTACAATTATTTTATGTGATTAAATTTTATAATAATTCAAAATATGTAATGATTTGGCACGAAAAATTCATATTTAGGTTTAGAAAAATAAGTGGAATTTTTTGGCATAGGCGGCCGGTCCTTACTTTGCCGGAAAATAGCCGTCCGGCCACCAATTCCGGTCGCCGGAAACTTCATTTTCCGGCAACCCGACCGACCGGCCGGCTATGTCCGAAAATTCCACATTTTTTTGTAAGTAGGAATATAAATTTACATGTATTTTATATGTCAAATAATTCCTATATTTGTTTTTTCTATTATTAGTTTATTATTATTTATTTACTATAATTATTTTATGTGATTCAATTGTATAATAATTCAAAATATGTAATGTTTTGGCACGAAAAATTCATATCTAGGTTTAGAAAAATAAGTGAAATTTTTTGGCATAGGCGGCCGGTCCTTCCGTTGCCGGAAAATAGCCGTCCGGCCACCAAATCCGGTCGCCGGAAATCTCGATTTTCCGACAACCCAACCGACCGGCCGGCTATGTCCAAAAATTCCAAATTTTTTTCTAACTAGGAATATAAATTTACATGTATTTTATATGTTACGCAATATTATTATTAAATTTTGTTTGTAAACGACGTTCTGAGCAAAACTAGTGTTTTTCGGGTGGAAACGACGTTCTGAGCGAAAACTAGTGTTTTTGGGCAAATTCCATCGTTTAGAGGGTCAAAACTGCAATTTTATAGTTTTTCGGGTTATTTCGTATTTTTGGATTTTTATTTGGGATCCTTTTGTTATTTCTTGTTTTTCGGTGATTAGGGTTTCGTATTTAAGCATTGTTAGACGATGATGGACGGCAGTTTTGAATATTATTGAATCTGAGATTTATCTCTCTCGCGTTTTACGAGTTTTTCTTCCTGTCAAGCATTCACGCTGCATCAAAATGTAAAAGTTCTTATTTATTCATTTTTAACAATTTAATGAGTTATTCTCCCTCTAGGGTCGGGCTAGGGCTATTCTCCTGAGGACCGCGGCCCGACGGTTCGAGGCCCGAAACAGCCGGGCCCGGTCAGTACGTAGAGTACATCGTTCAGGACCACACTCTCATCACAGGGTTGAGATTTGGCCCTATAGATTTTGATCCCAGGATTCAGAGGGAGCTAAGGGTATCGCGTTTATTTCAAGATGTCTGTGGCGGCCATGTTCAGAAGGCGGCTTTGTTGCACTCCCATTTGTTGACACTGAAGTCCGACAATGATCTAGACGGACAAACTCGTTTGAAGCTGTCCAACTTGTTGATGGCCAATTATTTTATCCTCGGTCATGACGGGCAGTCTCCACCCCACCAGTGGTTGTGGGAGTTGATCGACGACACTGATCAGTTCAATTCCTTTCCTTGGGGTGTGTACTCCTACAAGACCCTTCAGTACTACATGAGGACCTTTCAGGCGAGGTCGAAGAAGTATCACATTTATGGGCCGGCATGGGCTCTCATGATCTGGGCTTACGAGGTGATGCCAGGGTTCGGTGATGTCTCTGCCTCTCTACACAAGTGCCGATACTGACCCCTACATTGGCCATGACCCGAACACTGTTGTCGCCGATGCATTCACTTCCCTTTTCGGGCAGGGACTATTGGGACAAGCCAATTACTCATGTGCTCCGTGTCCGAATCGTACTCCTGTTCACCCTCACCAGGAATTGGGAACATCATCCCAAGGAGTTTCTGCATACCCCCTATCAACCGGAATAGCTGGCCGGACGGTCTTTTTCCGGCGGCCTATCGACCGGCCACCAATACCCAAATTTTTCTTTTGTTTTTCTAAACCTAAATATAAATTTTAACATTACAAACATTGCATATTTCTAACTATATCGAATTAAATCTATTAAGATAATTAAATTAAACTAAATAATAATCAAGTAATTTAAACAAAATTCTATAAATGAATTACCAAAACAGATAAATTACATATGAATAATTATCTATACTAAGAAAAAAAATAGAAAAATTTGGGTATGGGCGGCCGGTCCATCCGATCACCGGAGAAGTGATTTTTCCGGTGACCGTAATAGGTGACCGGACGGTCATTTCCCGGCGACCGATCGACCGGCCGCCCATACCCAAAATTTTCTTTTGTTTTCCTAAACCTAAATATGAATTTTAACATTACAAAAGCTACAAATTTCTAATAATTTCGAATTAAATCACATAAGGGAATTAATTTAAACAAAATAATAATCAATTAATTTCAAAGAAAATCAATAAATGTATTATTAAACTTATAAAACACATGTAATTATTTATCCATACTGAGAAAATAATGGGAAATTTTTTCGCATAGCCGGCCGGTCCATCTTGTTGCCGGAAATGTGATTTTCCGGCAACCGGAGAACACGGCCGGACGGCCTTCTTCCGGCGCCGGATTGACCGGCCGGCTATGCCTGAATTTTTCTATTTTTTTCTCAACCTAAATATAAAATTTTCAATTACAAACACTACAAATTTCTAATAATTTCGAATTAAATACATATTAAAAAATTCAATTAATTTCCAAAATAAATACATAAACTACTTACTAAGCATAAAAATACGATATTACCTATATTATTGGATAACCCGGAAACACAATGAAACAATATGGCTCGATATCCTCCTCAGTTAATCGCTCGTCTTCCTCTTCCTCAGCTCAATACTTCTTCTCAGAGTACTTATTTTACTTAGTTGATTTTTTTTTGAATTCTATCGCAATTTCAGTGTGGTATATATTGAGTTTCGTGTGTTGTGGTTGACATTGGATACCAAAAATTATTACTGTTTCGTCTGTGAAAATTGAATTATTTGTACAAAAAAGGAAGCAACATCCATTCACGCATGCATGCATACTGTATAAATTTTCATTAATATTATACTATTTATGTCATACTAGTCAAGAATCATCATTCAAAAATAATTGATAGTGGGACCATGGTAGTTTTTAAAACATAAAGAGTGGGACCACCAACATAATAAAAAAATAGAAAGGGTAGTTTTTACATTTCATGAATTAAAAGGGTAATTTTTACATTTGGATTTTTAAAAGGGTAGTTTTAAGTATTCTGAGCCAAAAACCCCAACCCCCCACGCTGGACCCCACGCCCCATTTCATACTTAATTTTATAATTTTAATTTGTATATTGTTCTTTAAAATAAACATGAATATGTACTCTAGAACAATGGGCTATTGGAGATTTATGTCTTTCGGAACAGTTTTTTTATTTTTCAAATATTAAACCTATTTTAATGTTATAAATTAAACTTTGTACTTCAATTAAGCCTTTCTTTTCGTTTGTGAGCGTTTAGTGTGAAATAAAATTCCGATATTAATTAAAGTTGAATAATTTCTTTTGTTAGATATCGTTCATTTAATTTTTTTTTAATGACTTATTATATGACAAATGGTATTATAGATGAGTTTGTGCAATAATATCATAAATATTTTGAACATATAAAAAATATTCAATTAAATATAGCGTTATTGATTTAATAGTTTATACTACCTCTATCTTATCATATTAGTCCACTTTAGATGGACACATAAATCAATGAATGATGAGATATGTGGCTATAATCAATTCTAAGAAGAAAGAGTTAATTGTAGACAAATATTATTTGTCATTGTAAAAAAAATGACTAATATGATGGGATGGACCAAAACGGAAAGAAGATTAATATAATGAGATGAATGTAGTATTTTAGATTAGTGTATGAAATGAAGTATTTATTTATTGGCTTTGTACCTCTAGTTATACCAAATAAGAGTTTTGTTTGAAAAATTCGTTGAAATAATTTAATTTTATCAATCTTTATGATTTATAAGTGAAAAGAGGGTAACATATTTGGGAAATGTCCCAAAGAGTAGGGACGAGCATTCGGGTTTTGTGGGCAAAATCCGTCAGCCCAAATTACTCATCTGACCCAACACAATTTGTTGGACCAAACGAAATAAGCCCAATACTCAACTTTGGGCCACAGGGTGTCCTGCACAAACGGATCAATCCGCCTAACACGCTTGACCGAGTCAAGCAGCTTCTTCAAGTCCTAGGGTTGGAGAACGAGTCAAGGAAGATCTTTCTTCCAAAAGAATCGGAACTGACTAGCGAGGTGGAGCAACGGATAAAGATGAACAGTTTAAACCCTAAGGGTTTAAGCCATCATACATATATATGATTCATCACGTTCATTAGACCCATCCTATCTCTCATGTACTCACTCACGACTCCACTCTTGCTCTCTCGCTCTCAACACTCTCAACGTGCCCATACTCTCTGAAGCAGAGATTCCCGAACGTTCGAACTAGCTGGACTAGCAAGAACGACCATCCCCTCCTTCTCAGCTGTCTCAATCATCTCAATCGGCTCAACCGGCATATTCGACTATTTATAATCTTTATCAATTGTTAATCATTTCGATTCAATTTATTTACTTTTCCGTATCATCCTATTGTGTTGGTCCCGAAAGGCGCTTACATACGTAGAGGGAGGGAGTGAATACGTGTGTAGAGAAGTGTTTAACTTCTCTTGCGATTTTCAGCCTTTTAGACGAGTAGACACTTTAAAGCTAAGTGAAGCGTTCAAAGCCTTTCGCTCGTGTGATGCTATGCGGAATGTGGTGAGTCTTTATAGTTTTTCTTGCAAATTAAAACCTTGTTAATATTAAAAAGGTGAGTGTGTGTATGCAAATAATCAAAGCAATAAATAACTTAGAAGTAATGAGACAAACAATTTATAGTGGTTCGGAGCACCTCTCCTACGTCCACTCTATCCTCGACGGGATGAATACCTTCACTCGGTACTCCTTGTTTTATACTTCCAAGGGGAAGTGATTCAAGGCAAATAACAAACTTGCACTTGAATCCTCAGAGATTTTACTGGCTCTCGAGAAACCTTACAACAACACACTCTTTCACAAAAAGCTCGGCAACCTTACAACCCAATCTATTCACTCTAGACTTGGGTTTTGGGGTTTTGGATTTTCGTAAATATGAGAATCCTTTACAATGAAATCACAAGTAAGGGATAAGATTCTCAAGAGTCTAGGCTATGGATATAAGAGGTTGAACCTAGAAAGTGAGGTAGTTGCAATACTTAAGAATCGAGTTCTTAAGGACACACTAAACTGAAGCGCTTTGAAAGAACTAAGAGGTTGAAAGACATTTGCTTGAGTTCTTGCAAATGTGAATGCTTGAATTGTTTGTACGTGCGTTCATTTTTAGTGTGTGTGCAACTCCTGCTATTTATAGTAAGAAACCCTACTTCTCGTTAAGAGAGAAGAGGTTGCGTGTTCATTAATTTACGGATAATTCGGCTTGTCAGCCTGCAAGAATCAGAAAGGGATGTCTGCCTTCACCTAACTTTGACTTCTTAGACCGTAGCCGTTTTCGTTGTGCAATAGTGTGATGACATGTAGACTTCATTCAGTGAGGTGTCAGACATCCGAGAGTTTGAAATTCAAACTTGGATTCTGCGAGTCAAACTTGTCACACTTGCACTAATCGACGCTTTGAGTACAACTCTATATCAGAGACGCTTTGGGTGAGCTGACTTGAGAGCGCTTCGCTTCCATTGATTGGAAGCTCGCTTTTAGCATCTTTATCTGAAGCGTCTCCACGAGGCTTTGTCAAAACTTCACTGCTGACGCTTTCACTGCTGGAGCCGCTTCGCTTCCTGACGCTTTGCGAACTCTGACTGCTTCAACTTTGGCGCTTCTAGACTAAAGTAAACCTTCCTAACAAGTAAGTTTTGCTAATAAAAACTTGTCTAGTTCATCAAAAAATAATAAGAAAAATATCCTAAAGAGAGTTTTGGAATGGAATCAAAACAAATTGTTTATTTAACTTGATTCAAGTTCCCTCTTAACATTATATCCCAACATATTGTCCTACTGACTTGAGTGTCGGAGGCCCTTCACCGAACACCCCCACCGGTGCTCTCGAATGGCTCTTACGTTTGTTGCTTGTGTTGACATGTTGTTAGTGTCCAACCCATTCAATCAATCTAACTCGTTCAGCCGGACAAGTCGGATCCAAGTTTTATTATAAATTTACCCTCTACAAGTTTATGCTCGGGTTTTTAATAAAATTAGAAAAAATAGATTTTCAAGAAAAAACATGGACCCAAACCCGATTTCAAAAAATCAAACATGGAAACCGAAATTAAGTTTGACTTTTTAATTTTTAAAAATATTAAAAAAAAAATATGCTCCCTCCATCCTTATTTAGTTAACGACAAATTTAGACACAAGATTTTAGTTAGTTTGATTAATAAATTAAAGCCCGTTTGGTAGCATTGACATGATATGTCATGGTAGGATTAAAATTATCTATCCTGTAGGATATCTTAAGATAATAAATCAATCAATCTCATATATATCGGGTTGTGTGTTTGGTGGACACAAGTAAATCTATGTTTGTCTTCACGAATTACGTATTTAGCCTCCACAAAATGAAAGGGCATAAAATTAAAACACAAAAAAATAAAATAAAAATGCTTCCCCCAAGAATTACGAATTACGTATTGAATGAAAAATCAATAATTAAATTACGTATTGATAAAATAAAAAATAAAAAAATTAAATAGTCAACCCATTGACCGTCTACTTCTCTCTCATCCATCTCACCCACACCCGCTTTTCAATTTTTTTTTAAAAAGGCTCAAGCCCAATTATATTATTTAATTAATCTTTCTTTCGTGATACTCACTCTCCCTTTTCCCTCTTCCAGACCTACAAGTTCCTTATTTTCTTCCTTTTTTTTGCCTTTTTTTTATTTAATTTAATTTAATTTAATTTTTCTTCTGTTTCTTATTTCAATTAATTTCAACTCCAATTTTCAAATTTTCAACACTCAATAATATCTTACATTAATTTCATTGGATTAATAGGATCCAACAATTTCTTTTTCATATTTACTCTCTCTGTCTCACTTTAGTTGTCACGTTTTATTATTTTATACCTTATATATATCTATATATATAATAGCAAAATAAAAGTCGATCAACCACGATTTTTTTTAATTATTTTGCTAAATTCTTATAATTGTCTAACTAATCAATACTTTAATCTAATTAATATGTATATTTAATTTGATATATATCTTTAATTATTTTATATAGTAATATATGTCTTTAATTAATTCATTATTCTATGTTAATTTAAATATCACACATCAACTATTTATGAAACTCAATCAATACATAACTCATATAAAAGGAGGCACCACACTTTCAAAATTGTTCATCTCCTAATTAATTGTGATGTGCATATATAGGAGACGAATTAAAATTATAGTCAATGTTTTGTGCAATAATAATAATAATAATCATGTGGAGGATTACCACCATATAATTAGTCTAATTAGGTTTTAAATGATAAATTTTTAATATGTACGTGTATATCTCTATATATTATACTCCATAAAAAAAGATAATTATTTATTAAGAAAATCAAACAAATTTGGTAACAAATAATCGAGAGAAAAAATAAGAATTTAAAACCATATCTAGAATAATTTCACGAAAGTGAATATGTGCCAATAGATAATACACCATATTTGAGATTCAAAATTATGATTTTTTTCTTGGTATGGAAAAGTGAACACAATATATTTATTTTCATTATAAAAAAAAAAAGAATAGAAAAAATACGAAAGAATTAAGGATGAATATAATACTATTGTTATTACTTTTTTTTATTATTGAGTTTTGTAGAAATACTGATCAGTTTAATTAGATCTTTGAACTTTGTTTTTATATTTGATTTTCAATGCGGGCACAAATTCTTAGAAAATAGAGGTATATATATGTGTGTGTATAATTTATATACAATGTTTGTTATAAAAATAAACTAATATATTCTTCAATTTAAATTTTCATCTACTAAATTTAAAAAACTAAATCCTACCATAAGAAACTAAACCCAAATGGAAATGATTAACGACGTGGCACTGACACATAAACGGTGGACAGTGGGCACATTATGTGTGCCCACCGTAGGTAGGGGAGCATTTCTTGTCCAATATATAGGCGTTTTAACTTTCAAAATTTTAATGGATAAGACTACTCGAAAATCAAAAAACCATTATTAACCTAATTTTCTATTATCGTGAACAATAAGCGACTTGATATTTAATATATGTAAAAATAAATGAGAAGTATTGTTTCTCATTAGCCTATTATTTTAAATACTATAATTTAATGCTCAGATTTTTTTTCTCTCTAATGAATTGTTGCAATGCTATTATGTAAAAAAAATATTTATGTTTTTATATATTTTACTTAAAAATTGTAAGTGATTCCGTCGAATTTAGACGGACGCTATGCTAGATAAATAGGAGTAGTAAATTTTACGAGAAATATTCTCTCTTATTGACCTTTTAAAAACATATATAATTCAATTTTTTTTTCAAATGAATTTTTAAAGTAATATCTTTCAAATGAATTTGGATGGAATTTGGGCACTACGCTAGATAAATAGGAGTAGAAAATTTAACGAGAAATATTCTCTCTTATTGACCTTTTAAAAACGCATATATAATTCAAAAAAAATTTCAAATGAATTTTTGAAGTAATATATTTTTCAAAATAATTAAATAGATTTTTAATTTTTTACTTTAGAATTACAATATTAGGTGGTTCCCGTCGAATTTCGACGGATACTGCACTAGTTCTTCCTTATAAACAATTTAGGTGGGACAAATGGAATATTTACAAGTAATTTCGATTTCTCTCTACATAAAAACCAAAAATTTGATGGCCTAATTATTATTTTAAATATATTTTGGTACAATTTAAGGGCCTAATTTTATACAAGCATAGAGCCTCAATATATATTGAGACGAGCCTAGATAAAAAAAAAGTGTAATAGGTGAATTGTTATTCCTTCAATGATGGTATACTTTGTGGGCACTTTCGTTTTTTTTTTTTATCATTTTGGTATTAATTTGTTCAATTTTTTCATTTGTTTTATATTTCAATACCTTAGAAATTGATATAGAAATCATAAAATTTAAAAACTAAATAAATTCAAAGCTCGATTTGTTTTATTAGTCATTTTACGAAGTTAAAAAAAAACGAGCTTTGATTTTTTAGATTTTATAATATTTATATTAATTTATAAGGTATTAGAATATAAAATAACTGAAAAATCGTATAAATAATATCAAATGATAAAATAATAAAGGTGCAACGGAAGTGATCATCATTGAGGGAGTAACCTTACATCTCCCATCATATCAAATTAAATTTTCTAGAAAAAAAATTCTAAGCTAATTTTATAATTTTTGAAAAATACGAGAAAAAGAATTCCAAAAATATTATGAACTAATTAAAACAAAATCTATTAAAATAACAAGAAATCAGTGGAAATCACTAGTTATAGCGGCTATTCAGGATTAGTGGAATAGTGAAAACAAAGTCTTATTTTACTGGATTAGTCACTAATCGAGTTGAATCGGTTGAGATCCTTGAATAATTATTGAAACGTGAAATCTACTTGTCGAAGAGTCGATCTTGGATTACTGAATTAGTGAAAACAAAAAGGAGTTTCACTTGATTAGTCACTAATAGAGTTGCATTGGTGGAGATTCTCAAATAATTAGTGAAACATGTAGTTCACTAATCAAATAGTCGATCTCGGATTATTGAATTAGTGAAAACCAAAAGGCATTTTATTTCATTAGTCACTAGTCGAGTTGAACGATGGAGCTACTCGAATAAACGGTGGATTATAATTTTTTAATTTTTTATTTATTTTTTAATAAATGGCCTTTTTTTTCCGAAAATCTTTCTATTTTACGTAAGACTACACTACTTTAGGAGCCTTTCAAATAAGTAATAAAACTCTGATTTCAGAGGAGGGAATACAATTTTGTTTTTATTTTTTTCGACAATATATATATATTTTTTGACCCTTTACAAATATATTTTCTTTTAAGCCAATTGTATCATTATTTGAAGCGTTTAAAAATTTAAGTTAAAATCGAGATGCTTTATATTTTTATTCATGATCTGCATTAAAAAAACTCAATTGAGATTTTAATTAAGTGAACTAAAAATAAAACCAAAAAAATAAAATAAAAAATGAATCCATAAAGATGAGTTTCAAGAGCATATTATTATTCAACCTCTTCCCTCAGAAAAAGAATTATTCTACATCACGATAAATAATCATTTAATTATGAGTTGGGTTTGGGGTTTGGGGGGTGGAAGAGGAGGGGAAAGGGGTGGGTTCTGCAAAAACCTGCACAAGAAAACAAACAATCAATAAAATATTCAAATAAAATATTTAAAACAATTCATAACATTGGAGGGTGGTTTACAGTTGTACAAATGCATTGCAAAATTTTGCATACAAGACTTTCCCATACCGCACCGTCCGTTTACAACAGGCTCGCCTCGGGCAGCTCTTTCCCCAATAAACAAAGGGGGATTTTATGTTATTTTAAACATAGCTCCTTCAATGACCTGTAGGATTAGGCCCCAAATAATAATAATAATAATAATAATAATAATAATAATAATAACTCTAAATTCTCTAAATATTAGTCCCTCCGGTCTTTTCAAGTTGATATACTTTTTTTCAGCATTTGTGGCAAGCGTTTTCGAGCGTCTCGATGATGAGTTTTAAAAGTGTTGTAGTATCCCGTAAAGGAAAAAAAATTTAAAAAGATATTTTAAAACTCATCATCGAGACGCTCGAAAACGCTTGCCACAAATGCTGAAAAAAAGTATATCAACTTGAAAAGACCGGAAGGAGTATATTAATTGGTTTTTCCTGATTTTATATGAAATTATTGAAATACCCCTAAGTTTTTTATAAATACCAGTGGGGCCAGTGACCCCACTGGACCCCCCCCCCTTGCTGCTTAGTACACTTATTTAATCAATAATTAAACAAGATTACTTAAGGTTAAGTAATTAATGTCGGATAACCATCAATTTATTAAATAATGAAGTAATTACTTTAATAAACTCTAACCGTTAACAATTTATATTTCACTCTCCGAAAATCGTTTTTGAGCATATAAATATGTATTAATTTACTCTTAGAATAGATTAATAATCTACCATATTAATTATTCTATTTGATCAAAAGACCAAATTTCCAACATTTCTTTAAAAGAGTGAAATCATTATGATATTTTTATGAATCATTCTTGATGATTAGTTTTGATGGGCATTTTGCCGGGGTTGCCTCCTCCTTCTTGCGACTAATTTCTTTAAGAAGCTTGAATCCTTTTTTCAATATGTTGAACATATTATCGATGTTCTCACTACTTGTATCGCTTGAGTTGGTGGAATGGCTGTCGGAAGATATAATGAAGAAAGTGGTAAATTTATGAAAAAAAATTGGAGGAAAATAGAGAAAATGAGGATGAATATGGAAAAGAATGAGGATGGATATGATAAGAAAGATGTGAGAAATGAGAGCGAGAGGAAGAATTAAAGAAATCTTTTTTGAGGGTAGCCGTCGTGCACAATTGCACATTTTTTTTTTATATTCTGCAAATTCAATTTTTTCTTTTTAAAAAAAGAAAGAAAGAAAGAGAGAAATGATGTCACCCTCGGCTGCTAAACGGGTGAGTTATTGCGCGCCCCTCCAGTAGTCTCTTTGTCTCCCCACCGTGGCCAAACCGTAGGCGCTAGCGAGCCTCCGAGCCCCAGTGCGCTAGAGATGCTCTTAGATATAGATACTTTGGGTAGGAATATTCCTCTATCTATCGTGAGCACATTTAATGTGTTCACAACTGAAGTGACAGTGTTATGTCTGATGATTTTTTTTCTTCTAAGGGTTTAGGTTTTTGTGTAATGTTTATTTTTAGAAAGTATTAGTTATATATATTTTTTAAATATAATACAGTCATCTCGACCGTAAACATATTAAATATGCACACGAAAAGTAGAGAAACATTACTCATACTTTGGGTGTCTCGACATCTTTTGGTCCAAGCATGATTTTTTTTCTTTTTCTTTTTTTCTTTCAAAGTACCATTGGAATGAGTCAAGGTCGGGTCGGGTTGATATTTTGCCATGTGATCTTATGTCTGACAATTCAAGAAGTCCCACAAAAATTATTATTATTATTATTATTATTATTATTATTCGAACATGTGAACTCATTGGAAATATATATACACAGATTTATGAAAAGAAGGTCAAACATGGGTCATGCCATTGTAATTAGATAAATAAAATTATTATTATTATCAAAAAAAAAAAAACTATTCAAATAATGAATAGAATTTACACCTATCTTATTTTCAAATATAATTCTAAACAAAAATGACTACCTTTCAACCTATTTATATATCCAAAAAGAACTACTTACATAAAAAATAAAAAATAAAAGAAAAAGAAAAAAATATCGGAATCGCTTATACATTTACTTTGAGAGATTATTAGGACTAATCCTATAGAATGGGATAAAACAAGAGATGAGGTAAAACTATTCTAATCTCACGTGTTTGGGTGAGATTCACAACTCATGATTAGTACCAAATTAAGGGAACAAACCGAGCTAATGCAAGCTTTGGGATATATTTTATTTTTAATCTTACAAAGTAGACATGAGATTAGGTAGGATAAAATTAGTAAATCCGGCCTAATCACCCGAAGTAAACGCCCCTAAATATATATCAAGTTGTACATCAATCATCCCTATTTGGTTTGAGTCGCAAGATGTAATTCTTCAATTGAACATTTTGAATTTATAAAGCGTTGTTCAGTGGCAGCCGCAAACAACATGCATATTTAAAAGCTCACTGTCTATTATGAGTCGATTGGGTTTTGCTAACATAAAGAACAGAGAAGTAGGTCTTACAACATTTGTTGAAAAAGCAAAAAAGAATAAAAAGAAATGTTCTCCTCCCATCAAGGTCAACAAGAATTTATTTATTTTTTATTTTTTATGTAGACTTAAATTCATTGGCAATTACTACATACTAAGTACTTATTTTTAGTTTTTTTTACTCTTTTATTAGTACAATATTTTTAATAGAATATTTTTTACTTACATTTTTCTATATATTATCTAATTAATTTTAACATTTCATGCAACAACATCCACACTATCATCGTTATTATTTAATTTGATACTCATTTATGTGTAGTTATGGACATTAGTCAAATATTAAGCTTGATAAGAAATTAAATTAAATATTTTTTTTTGTACTAAAAAGTGGATCAACGTGCGTTTGATATCACATGTGGATACGGTTGATGATTATGAATAAACATGATAATAGTATTAAACCATAATTAGTCATACACTTCATTAAAGTTGGAAACAAAAATCCACATAAGAGCCAAGTGCCCGGTGAAAATGTTAGTAGTAGTTATTTGGAATGATAAAATTAAAATAACAAAAACAATTCTTTCAGCTGCAAAAACTCTAAATTAAACTATGCATATATCTACACTCCGTAACGCTCCTTCAGTTCCCACAAACTGTCTCAAAAGTTCACAGAAACTGCATATATCATCATTCTTGCTTCATGCTTAGAAAATCATTCTTCTTCACATTAGCAGCCTCCACTTCTTGTATGATTTTCAGTATAGCTTCTTGACACCTAGAACTTATCTTCTTGAGTTTCAGATAATTGGAGTTCATCTATTTGTTGAGGTTTATCCAAAAAGCTCCCTTGGAATAAATTCTTTGTTGCTCGCACTGCTTTCTGGAAATAGATGTCATCGGCTAACTCAGCAGGCGCTCCTTCAATAATCTGTATAGTTTCCAATACTTTCTCCGCGAGATCTCTTGCATTCCTGAGCAATTTCATAGCATAATCTTCTCTTTTTGGAGCATCACTCACACTTGGGCCATCTCTATCATTTTCTTCCTCAACATCACGCTCAAAAATCTGTTGTATTGGATCAAGTGGTCTCCCGTATCCAAAACCTCCAGAATTTATCTCATCTCTTTCTCGGTCTCTGAGACTGTCATTGTTCCAGTTCAAGCATGTCGGGAAAGTTCTTTCGCATTTGATATCAAACAACGACACGCGGTCCACAAAGAAAAGCTAATGGCAGTAACCAAAAAATATATATTACTGTGACATCTAATATAACTGATATCATACACACAATATTTCAATGTAAAATATTAAATCAAACTAATTACTATTGCAAAAATAATGCACATATATTTAATACGTGAAGTAGGAGTGAACAAATAAATACATTAATTGTAAATATATACTTACAGTTAAGAATAATGCAGATCCCAGAAATGTTTTGTGTTTTTCTCTGTCCCAATTTCGCTTGTTGTTCAACAGACACTTCATTGTATACTTGCACCAATCCATCTCCTTAATCTTCTCCACATCTTCTAAGTATCCCATAATTTTGGGAGTAACATAGCCATGAGAAGTATTCTCTATCAGTGATGAAACAAGTAAAATCATAAAGTTACGTTTGAACCATACTCCACCCTCTTTATCACCCAACATTCGTTGTACGATGTCTTTCTGACCTATCTTTGTTTTCCCTGATCCAAACATATTGGTCCACTCCACTAAAAGTTTGCATTTCTCATTTTTTCGTGTCACATCAATATTTATGTTCCCCATGGGAAACCCAAACACCCTATTTACATCCGAAGATTCAACACTTAATCTTGTACCACTTCCAAGAATAAGTTCACAACTACGTGCATCAAAACTATTAACTACCCAATAAGCAAGTCTAGAGGGTATGTCTGTAATTGATAACCTAAGAATGTGACTAAACCCTAATTCCTTTACAGCATCTTTTTGGGCTTCAGTCATTTCTTCATAAGATTTTACTAGAGAGAATGGACTTGTTCTTGTGGTAAGTTTCAGATATGATTTTTCCCCGGAACATTCTTACCTTTACCTTTTTTTGCCAAACCTTTACCCTTAGTCACTTTAGTAACTCCAGAAATAGAGCCACCTCCAATGATTTCTTTGGCTTTTCTCTTTCTTCCAATCATCACAGATAGTACTTCAGTATCCAAAATATCACCTGGTTTCCGTGGCCAATCGTCCCTTGCCTTTGTCCTAGCTGCATTATTATTCAAAAGTTATGCATTGTTTAGCAGTTTATTAAGAAATATACCAAATAACTATGTTAATGCATACCTTCATTTTCATCTACGAGGCCTCGGCCTCTCACACACCTTACACCTCTTGAATGGGGTGTATCCACAATATCATCATCTGATAATTCATCGCATACTCTACGTGGACGCTGCGTTCTGTTATGTTTTGATTTTGTTCTTGCTGCACACACACAAACAAAACTATATCAATGGACTAGTATTCTTTTGGCAAATTCATAGAGTATTTCACTTAAAAAATGCAACAGAATGATCATCCAAACATATTTCCCTCACTTGAACTAGTATTCCTTCAACATATGCAAGTATTAGTGCATTATATCGCTTGAAAAATGCACCAAAACAACAATTATGCAACCATACGCACACTTTTCCCAACTGACCTGGTACCTCCTCAACAAATCCATCCAATTTACCTATACATGAATGTAGTATTTTACTTAAATAATGCACCAAAAAAAAGCAAATTTAGGAAATACAATTTCATCACTTCAATTAATATTCATTCACCAACTTTAACAAAATTATGCAACAAAACAACTCAATTGTGCAAAGATAGCCTTCCTCTCTTATTGTTACAACTCATTTTAGCGTCTTTTTCTCTTTGGTTGTATCAGTTTTTGACATTTCCTTTCTAATCAATTATCGCTTATCTTACTAAGTCATCCGAATTTCATGAACCAATTGATGTAAATTCAATAAACATTCGACTAAAAAATTGCAGATATTACGAAAAAAGATGACACGAGTAAGCAAACAATATTTCCCCAATCATTCTTATTACTTTAGATTAATTCTATGTCCTATACACTAAAATTTATGCGATAGAACTAAACTAACCATTTCATCAAGCAGATTGTGTGCATAAACATATCGTATTATCAATGAAAAGCAAAACTTTAACAATAATACACCTTTCTCCATAAACTCCCAGTATGCATCATATATTAATGTCACCCATCCACAAATCTAATCCAAAAATCATTCATATAATTCATATTATGCAATTTCTACTTACATTGTATACTTTCGTATCTGCAGAATTTTACAAAACCCTATACCTCAAATTAAAACAGAATCTATGAGTGAATTTACTTGCCTTCTTCAGCCTCCATGAGATCCTCTTCCCGTCGCTTTGCCATTTCTGTTTGAAAATCAACGCACCCGCTACAGTTACAACCGCATCAGTGAGTGAGAATGGTGTTCTGGTTTTCTAATATCTTAATCGTGTTGCATATGGAGAAGCCGTAATAGTAAATTAATATTTTAGAAATATCTTGAAGAATCCCGCATACCTTGGGGTTCGTGATTACTCCCACTATCTAATAATTGCATTGGAAGCTTATGCTCTTATTTTCACGTTTAATGAGCACTAATTTAATTAATAAAACTAAATTCAAGTTCTAATCCTATTACTATTTCTCTCACCTCCAAATAGACTCCATGACTGGTACAGCACTCAAGGTCAAATCCTTTAGAAACCCATTGAAGGAATAACTTTGATTAGATGCAGGACTTCTATCTTTAGTAACTTCTGGTTCTCCGCTTCGGTTGATGTCAGTAGGCAGAGTTCCTAAGTCGAGCCCTTTCTGTTTCTTGAGATTTTGAGGAAAGAGAGTTTTGTGGTCCTTCAGATAAGCTGAAGAAAGCATGTCAGGTGCCATCTTCTTCGAACTTCCCTCAGATCCACTGTTTAATGTAAAAGGAGGCAGTGCTGAAGTCGTCTCAGGATCTGACTCGTGATGCATGCCATTTTCTCTCTTCAATGAGGCCTTAATTCCCTTAGCGTCCTCTAATAGTGTAGAATCACTAGCCAATTTAGCATGCTCGTTGAAGGAAAAATTGGTGCTTTCTTTATAAGGCCTATCTGAGGAGTTATTGGAAATTGTGTAATGGTACTTTTCTCATGATGGATACTGCATTAGCACTTCTCTTTTCCTCGGCACACTCTCTTTGGAAAATATTGCAAACTGAAGTTGGATCATTTTTTAGGAAATAATGCTGATTTTTCTCATCAGCTTCACAATCATCACAAAGCCATAGAACAAATTCATCGATTGACTTGGGTATGGCATTAAGGCAATAGCTGATAAAAAAATAAAAATAAAAAATAAAAGATGAAAAAATACAATGAATTAGCATTAATCACATCCCGCTGAACCATAATAATATGGATTCCAAGAAGTTTCAGCTATAACAAGGCAGAAGTGTACAAACACCAAACTATAAATTAAGGGTTGAAAAAACAGAACACAATTTATGGTTTGTGGTTCAAAAGAGAACTTGTTTAACTAAGAAATGAGTTAAAAGAGTATCGGTTCTACTTCTGATGTTTCACTAAATTTTGATGAACTTAGTTCTAACAGAAATGTTCACCTGCACAACGAGGAAAATGCTTCTCAGCAATCACACTGGAGTATAAGTTTAAACCTGGAAGGAGGGAGGAGAGAGAGAGAGTATTGCTCTTAAGATTGATAGCTATGTTACAGACACTGAAATGTGAAATGTAGTGTGCAGAGCATTCTTGAATAGCTTAATCAAACGTGATATATAACAGACTTAAGTACTTGGTTCAAATTTAAGTCAAAACGCTATAATGATATCTCGCAAAGTTAGTATGTACTAAAACGAAATAGAAAGCTATTACATATGATTTTGAAGGACTGGATTCACTATGTAATTGGTCTGATGTTCAGCGGCTAACAGCTTGAAGATTTAAAATTATCACATAAGATAAAAGTAGAACCTAAGCTTCTAGTTCTCCACATAACAATAACATACAAGATGCATTTTTTTAAAAAAAATTTAGTGGAGGGAGGGTGGCTTGGGAAGTAACATACTCAAGGACAGGGGTGAGAGTCTGGATAAAGAAGAACTAATAGCCAAAAGAAAAAAACTTCATATATTCAACTTACCGGTGCACAACGAATTTATGGCATTTGACACAGTATACATATGCATTACTGAATCCTACGTCACCACACTGCAAACAAACTATCTCCTGCATCATGAATTTATGCATAAGTCCATTATAACAGAAGCTGGTTCATATATGCTGATATAAGTTGTTCTGAAACATCCTAAGAAGCAGTAAAAAATTGGAAGCTTTAAGCTGATATTTATAGAAATTAGAATTGGTTGATTCATGTTAGAGGAGATGGAAGCACCCTAACCGGACCTCTATTAGTAATTGATCTTTTCTACATAACCAGAATTAACATATTCAGTTAGGTTTCTTTAATACATGACAATTAACAAGTAGACAAATTCAAATCTGACATGAGAAGTTATGTATAAAGTTCAAGTATCATTTATTGGAATATACTCCCTCCGTCTCGCCGAATTCGCCTTGTTTCTTTTTTGCCTTTTTTTGCACGTTTTTCCACGCTTCTCGATAATGGATTTTAAAATGGATTTTTAAAGAATTCTTTCTTTTACGGGATACTACGACTGTCTTAGTATCCCGTAAAAGAAAGAATTCTTTAAAAATCCATTTTAAAATCCATCATCAAGAAGCGTGGAAAAACGTGCCAAAAAAGGCAAAAAAGAAACAAGGCGAATTCGGCGAGACGGAGGGAGTATTAGATAATAGGCGCAATATTCTTTTCGTCTGTTTGTGTGATATTCTGTCAAGTGAATATTCATTCAAACTTTGGGCATTTTACTTGCAGCAAATCTCATCCTCGGAGTCTAAACATTCACTTAATAAGCATTTCATTCTAGCATAAATACTCCATCCACTAGAAGTCCTCAAATGTTCCAAAATGCATGCTCATACAGTCATACTCAAGATGTAATAAATGATATCATAGCATAAACTATGGTTAATCAATATAGGATTCAAGCTTACAAGGAAAATTAATTCAAACGAAATAACAGGTCAAGACAGTTCTGCGAAAGATTGAATTATCAATCTAAAAGAAGATTATTTGTACTCTAAGTCTCTAACCAACTTAAGGTTTCCATGTAAGAGATTGATTGCATTCATAATCCGTTTATGCACATGATAGAGACATGAGAATACAAAAATGCAGCAATTGCATACCGAGGTAGATGTTTCCATTATCAAGAATGGTCTAGATCCACTGTGGTTGCATCCTTGACCATACTTCAATCACTGTCGTTTGTTTCGATCTAAGGACAGATAAAAGAAAATTGTAAACTTAATCGTCGAGCATAAGACAGATGAAACGACAGAAGCACAAGCATAATAAATGTAACTATAAATATTATGGTTTTATTTGGTTGATATCAGGAAATATAGCTTATTCAACAATTTGTCAATATAATTTTGATACAAATTCAACTAGAATTGCAATTTTCCGTAGCAGAACTATATTTCAGAATAACAACACCAAATCAGTGTAGGTGGAACAAGTTTGGTGTTATAAAATGGCTATGATTGAATATGTTTAGACAAGAGCTCAACTCTTTATCCTTCAAAACTTATAGCCTCACACTTTCGTGTTAAAGCTACAATCATTCCTCAAAACATTATATGAATTTCTTTCTTGTGATTGTACCACAACAAAAAAAATCAAAGAAACCTGCAAGACATAACTTTGCTTTACTATAGTTCCAAACACAAGCAAATGCATTAACGGGTTTACCTAAAATAAATATAATTAACCAGCATTAACAAGAACAGGAGGGAATCCTTAGAACAATGTATTCATAATAATAAGGGTATCAAACCCAAAAACCACATAAGAGAAACTGCACAAGACACAAACACAACACATGCACATATACAATATACAGAATGTGTTTGCATTCAAAATCCGTAAAAATGTGAAAGAGATAGAAAATAGCAAGAGACTCCTCATGCTGCTAGGGATTTCATCAAACCCACTAGAGGGAACTGAAAATTCGGAAGGAAATTATCGTGATAACAGACGAATGCTGAACTTGAAAATGAATCTCGAAATTAAAAAGACGAATGCAGAAAATACTGTATTTCTTGTTAACATTCGCAGAATGTAACTACAAAAACACAGTAGAGTTGAGAGAATTTAATGGGCGAAAATATGGGGAAGGGAACGACGATTACGCAAAACTCAAGCTTCAAAACGTCATCTCCGAAGTAGAAAGCACAAGTGAGAATTAGCAAAAATTTATCGCAAATATCTACCCACCAAAATTGCCACGATTTCCAGTTATTCTGCGCACGAGTAAATTTGCCCATTAAATATGCATGTTTTTTTTGTTTTTTTGGAGGGGAAAATATTCATGTTTTAGCCACGTTTTATTTTGAATGGAATTAACTGTATTAAATAAGCGTAATCCTTCTTAATTAGCGAATATTTTATTCGGACATTAAAAACACTGAAAAAGGCCTACTCAAATGGCGCTAAAACATCCAGAGACTTTCAGCTTCTTTGTTTCGACCTCCACCTCTCAAACCCCAGCCGTGTTTCTTTCTTCTCTGCCTATCGCTTCTCGAAGAAATGGCGTATGCCGCTGTTGCTTCACTTTTACAGACCGTAGATATACTCCTCAATTATCATCAACTTTCAATTTCCCTTCAATTCAAAAATCAAATCATATTGATACGATAGTATCACTTAATTTAGGATAATATCTTTTATATTTACTTTTTTAGATTCATAATCATCTTGGCATATCTTTTCCTTATATTAGGAGATATCCTAGTCCTATATATATATATCCTTGTAACCAACGAAAGGATTCATTGAAGAAGTAATAAGAAATATATTTTTACCCTAGTTTGGTTTTCTGTGTTCATAACCATCGAACGTCTATCCACGGCTGCCGACGGACGAGTTCCGCGTTCAGCTTTTCTTCCACCGACGACCTTCACGTCGAAGGCGCCGGCTGTTCTTCCTTCCGCCGACCTCGTGTTCGAGGCGCCGGACCTCTCTTTGTTCGTTGATCGACAATTCGATCGCTTGTTAGGGTTTTGATCCTAACAACTGGTGCTTTCATCTGGACTCTATCATGGCCAAATCAACAAATACACAGCCGCCACCAGGCCTACTCACCGGCGGCAATGCCACCGACATCTATCTTGGACCACCACGCAAGAATCCCGCTGCCGCTGCTCGAGAACTCATGGGAACGAATTCGTGGCCGCTGCCGTTCGAGGATGATTCTCTACCCAGATCGTCGCAACCACCAGCCTCCTACGAGCAAGGGTTCGCTCGTCTTATGGCTCGATTGGATCAGATCGAGGCCAATCTTGCCGACACCAATTGTCGCCTCCCTCCTCTGGATTTTCAACAATCGGTCGATTTGCAGGAGCCGCGTGATGACTTAGAGTTGTTTACGCGTCCTCGCAACCGCCATCAACCGGAACTCCCTCCGGTTTTCAGCCACGCTCGTGGTGGGGGAGGGCGAGGACGTCGCGGAGGTTTCCCTGGTTCTTTTCGTCGACCACCTGCGCGTGACGACGACTTTGATGATATGCGCGCGCACAGACCGCCTTCCACATTCAATACACAGTGGACGAGGCACACTCGTGCATGGGAGGAGAATGATAGGGATCGCACTCTTCGACAGCCTACAGCCTGGGACTTGCCTCTTCAGCGCGCACGCGCACAGCCGGCTCGGGTTGACGCATCGAATACAATTAAGATGGACGCCCTAAAATTCGATGGGTCGGACACTTCGAATTGGATCTCCCGGGTGCAATATTACTTTGATCACTTCGACATTCCGGAGCACGACCGCCTTCATTATGTCGTAATGCTTTTTCAGCCCCCAGCAAGTGAATAGATCTTCAACTATTGCACTAATAACCCACAGTGTCGTGGATGGATTTTTTGGAGGACGTCCGACATCGGTTCGAACCGCAGAGCTTTACCAACTCAATCGGACCCTTATCTAAGTTGGTGCAGACGGGCACGGTGGCAGAATATCATGCTACGTTCGAACGTTTATTAAACCGCGTTGACGGCCTTCCCGAATCAGCCTTGATTCCCATGTTCATTGCGGGCTTAAAGGAGCCTATTCAGGAGAGGGTGGAGCTCCAGCAACCGCTATCTCTGGCTTGCCACGATGGCTTTGGCTCTTCGTCTCGCGGCGTCACACGAAGAGCGCCAGAAGCAATTCTCTCGTTCGCGGTGGATCTCGCGGGATTCAAAACCGAGCACATTGCCGCCGACCTCCGTGATGCCCGCATCATCTCAGCACTCTCATGCTCCCATCGATCGACCCTCCTTTAAACCCATTCGCGTGTCGAACGCGGAGAAACAGGAACGAGCGAAGAAAGGCATTTGCTACTATTGCCCAGAAAAGTGGGCGCCGGGTCACGTGTGCGCCACCAAATTACTCTCTTATGTTGGTGATGATGATGAGGAGGATGAGTCGGAGGACATCATCACGGCCGACCTTTCACATTTGCAATCTTTGGTCGGCAACCAACGCGCGAGACTGTTTAATGTGCAAGGCCAGATTGGAACCACTTCAGTGCACAGCTTGATCGATACTGGAAGCACGCACGATTTCCTACACCCCCGCATCGCTGAGAAGTTGGGTTTGTCTCTTACTCCTATTAAACCTTTTCGAATGTATGTCGGTAATGGTGATTCTCTACTGTGTTCTGTTGTTGCTCGCTCGATCAAGTTAACGGTACAAGATTGCAAGTTTACCATTAATCTACATATTTTGGAAATTCATGGTCTAGACATTATTCTTGGTATGGCATGGCTTGGTTCATTGGGTACTATTTCAGCTAATTTCGTGGGCAAGACATTGTCCTTCGCCATGGAGGGGCAATCGTGGACAATTCAGGGCACACATCCCGCGCCTCGACAATTGTCTCTCCATTCCCTCGCCCTGCTCACGACTTACTCTACTTACAATGAGTTCTACGAGATCGTTCAACTTGAGGAGGACCAAACATCAGCTCTGAAATCTATGGACGTCTCTTTTCCAGCAGATACACCGGCGGATATTTTAGCAGTATTAGAACAGTTCAGTACCGTATTTCAGGTTCCAAGTGGCATGCCCCCTCGCCGCGATTTTGATCATCGTATTCACCTATTGCCAAACACTAAGCCGGTGAATGTACGACCTTACCGCTACCCCTATTTTCAAAAGAACGAAATTGAGCGGCAAGTCAAGGAGATGCTTGATCAAGGCATTATTCAGCGCAGCCAGAGCCCGTTTTCCTCGCCTGTACTGCTTATTCGGAAAAAGGATGGGACTTTTCGATTCTGCATAGACTACCGAGCACTGAACATGGCCACGGTCCCGGATCACTTCCCGATTCTGACTGCCGATGAACGATTCGATGAGCTCGATCGCGCCAAGTATTTCTCCAAGCTGGATCTCCGCTCTAGTTATCATCAGATCCGCATGCACGAGGCCGATATTTTCAAGACCGCTTTTCGCACTCATGACGGCCACTTCGAGTTTCTCGTCATGTCTTTAGGCCTCACCAATGCTCCATCTACTTTTCAGGCAGCGATGAACAATATTTTTCAACCTCTTCTTCGGCAATGTGTTATAGTGTTCTTTGATGACATCCTGGTCTACAGCCCTACATTGACGGCGCATAGTCAGCACTTGTCGGCGGTTTTATCCTTGTTGCGTGACCATCAGTTTTTCATGAAACTTTCAAAGTGCTCTTTTTGTAGCACCACTGTTGAATATCTGGGTCATTTGGTTACTGATGGTGTCCTCAAAGCCGATCCTTCTAAGATCGCCGCAATGGTGGAGTGGCCTACGCCCCAGACGGTGAAACAATTACGCGGATTTTTGGGACTTACGGGCTACTATCGCCGTTTCGTAGCTAATTATGCCATGATCGCAGCCCCTCTCACCGAGCTGCTCAAAAAGGACTCTTTTGCGTGGTCCTCCGCCAGGGGCACCAGCCGCCTTTATCTTTGTGGGATCGTCCGATCTCACATCCACACTCGGAGGATGAAGATAACGACGATTTTCACCCTGCGGCATGGAGGGCTGCTCATATTCGACGAGACCGTCGCTCTATGCCAACCACACGGCCCCCTTCTCTACGTGACCGCCTCACGCTCGTCGAAGGTTTTTTGATGTTGTTGACTACGAGGAGCCGCGCCACCACACTTCATGGGCTGCACCTAGACGCCAAGAATCTCGCATGGACGTTCACCCAGTCGCTGCACACGAGGCGCCACAAGCACCGTCTCTACGAACATAGTGGCTAGAGCCTCACTCGTCGTCCAATGTTTCTTCTAGTTCGGTATCGACGCCCGCTCCCCCGAGCATGGCCACACACGAACCTGCCATGTTTCCGACACAAGCCCATCTATGTGTCAGCCATGGAGAAGGCTGAGCGAGACAAAAGAAGACTGTGTTTTTATTGTCTCGAGAAGTGGGTACAGGGCCATGTTTGCCACACAAAGCTGCTTGCGTACTTTGAAGATGATGATTTCGATGAGCCAAACCAGGATGATGACCGTGCTAACGACGAGGAGAACAACGACGCCCAACCCGAACCAAAGGGGTTAACTGAGCCTGGAGTAATCACGGTGCCTGAGTTGCATGGTGCCGGGGCTGAAGTGCCGGATGCAGAGGCCGAGCTGCATGCGGAGCCTGTCGTCGAGGTTCTCAAGCCAGCCGCCCAGCCTTGCCTGATCGCAGCGTCTTTCGCCTTTGTTTCTCTCTCACATGAATTGTTGCAGAAACTACCTAACTCCAGTAACGTGGGATGCGGAATAGAAGGCAAACATCTCGAAGGCAATTTTGTTTTGGTTGGATCCATGGAGCGTATTTGGAGAGTGATCGACAGCCTAGGGTGTCGCCTGCACGTGGCTCGGTGTGTATTTGATCCCGGAGGGAATGTCTCACCCCGGAGTGCATTTTGTTCTACTTCGCCCCGGTGTGCATGGTTCATTGCAACGTGGTACCCACCTTGAGGGCAAGGTGGATTTCAACCGGGGGAGAGTTGATACGATAGTATCACTTAATTTAGGATAATATCTTTTATATTTATTTTTTTAGATTCATAATCATCTTGGCATATTTTTTCCTTATATTAGGAGATATCCTAGTCCTATATATATATATCCTTGTAACCAACGAAAGGATTCATTGAAGAAGTAATAAGAAATATATCTTTATCCTAGTTTGGTTTTCTGCGTTCAAAACCATCGAACGTCTATCCACGACTGCCGACGGACGAGTTCCACGTTCAGCTGACGGACGAGTTCCGCGTTCAGCTTTTCTTCCACCGACGACCTTCACGTCGAAGGCGCCGGCTGTTCTTCCTTCCGCCGACCTCGTGTTCGAGGCGCCGGACCTCTCTTTGTTCGTTGATCGACAATTCGATCGCTTGTTAGGGTTTTGATCCTAACACATATCCATCCATCAACACACTTCTTCCTTGCGGTCGTTTATTGAAGATTCTCCAAACAGAGCCAACAATTGGGAAGAAACAATCAGAAAAGTTACAAATAAGGCAGAAGATATTATTGAGCTTTTACTCTCTGATTCGTTGCTGAAGTCGACTGTCGGATCTTCAAAATCTGAGATCGAAAAGGGAAAGTTCGAAGTCCGTTACGGTTTAGATGAGCTGGAGGAAGTGATTGAGGAAATCGAGTCAATCGCCAATAAAGTGAAATTAGGGAGACGCATTGAAATCGCAGATGGTTCAGACGATGAGTTAACGGAAATAGTTTCTCGAATCCGTGTAGGTTCATCCTCGCTAGAAAAAATTGCAATTTGTGGCAGTGGAGGCATGGGAAAGACGACCCTTGCCGGAAATGCGTACAATCATCCGTTAATTGTGGAGCACTTTGATGTCCGTGCGTAGTCCGTAGTATCCACTCATAGTGTTCGGCGACGAATTGCTTTGAACCTCCTGCGTTCTATGAACAAGTTGAACGCTCAGAGTGAGTCAGATTCAGAGGATGAACTGATTTAAAGTGTACGCAGAAACTTTGGGGGCAAAAGGTACCTTATTGTACTAGATGATCTATGGAGTCCAGAGGCTTTGGACTGGCTAAAACTCATGTTACCTGATATTAGAAATGGAAGTCGAATAGTATTTACCACGAGATCACTTGAATTGGCTAAGTCTGCCGACTATATTCATGAGATGAGATTGTTGGATGATGATCAAAGTTGGGATCTGCTTCGAGAAAAGATATTCAAGGGGGATCCTTGTCCTTTTCAATTGGAATCCATGGGAAAGACGATTGCCAGAGCTGCGGAGGGCATCTGCTTTCCATTGAGGTGATTTCTGGAATGCTCACTGCTGATCAGAGTGAAGCTGCGTGGGAAGATGTTTCAGAAAATATCAATATTGCTTGTGAAGATGTTGGTGGAGAAACTATGCAGGTACTATCTCTCAGTTACACGTACTTGCCTCATCATTTGAGACCGTGTTTCTTGTATTTGGGAATTTTCTCCAAGAAAAAGGTGATACGGGTTTCAGAACTTGTAAAACTATGGGCTAGCAGAAGGTTTTCTGAATCAAAGTGGATTTTAAAGCTTTGAAGATACAGGAAAAGATCACGTGAAGGATCTTGTTCGGAGAAAGCTTGTTTCAGTCTACAAGAGGAAGTTTAATGGCAGTATCAAGAGTATCATAATCCATGATCTCATGAGGGATTTGTGCCTAAGACAGGCCTATATAGATAATTTCATTTCTAATCATGTTCGGAGACTTCAGTGGTGCCGCCGTGTAAGTAGTTCAACTTGTCGTGATGATTTCCTTGAAGCGTTTTACGGCTCCACCGTTCGTACTATAATCTTACCTTTTGAAGGAGGCCGACAATATAATATTAGATGCTTGATAGGAGATGTTAGGCTACTGAGAATACTTGATTTATCAAATGCTAACAACTATGCTTTGCCTATGTATGTATTTGAGCTATTTCATCTAAGATACCTTGCTTTCCACTGTGAGTTCAGTAGAGCCGGCCAAAAAAACCGGAACTGTGGAACCGAACCGGAACCGGCGGTTCGGAACCGGATTCGGAACCGTTGGAACCGGCAGGTACGGTTCCGGTTCCATTCTTGAGGAACCGGGAACCGGCGGTTCTAGTTAAAAAACCGGAAAACCGGCATTTTTTATTTTTTTATTTTTATATTTTATTTGTATGTTGTGTATAAATATCATACTAATTATTTGATCTAACATTTTATTAGTATACATCCATTTTAATGAATTCTTAATGTACAAATTATAAAGTATAATTCATTGTTAAGTTATAATTCAAATTGAAAAAAGTACAAATGAATAAAACTACATACATATGTGATGTTTATTCATTCAAAGTTAAAATATAGTACTAGTAGCCTAGTGATGTTGGATGTTGTGCACTTGTGAGTTGTGAATCTTGTGATAGTGTTCAAACTTTAAATTCAAATATTAAAACAAAAAACCAAATCATATAAATGACAAAATATTCAATTAACAATGTCACATGATAATGATGAATTGAAGGTGACAAAATATACAATTTAGTAATTTACATAAAGATAATAAATTATTCAATTCATGAAGAAGATAAGATGAAGTGTCAATTTTGAAATTTTTCATTCTATTAAGAATGATAACATGTTAAATTTGTATGAACTTTGCATATTTAATTATCAATCCATAATTCCATATCATATGAAGTATATTTTTTTAATTATGTATTAATATTATCTATTGGAAAAAAAAATAGTGGAACCGCCGGTTCCACCGGTTCCTAACCGGAGAACCGGGTGGAACCGGGGAACCGTGTAACCAGAGCATCTTCAATCTACACCTATAAATACCCCCCCCTCTATATCAAACCATTTCTTCACACCTTCAACTCTCAATCTCTCATCTCTATCAGTTTTCAATTTGTTATATTTTCAATTTCTCTAACAGTTTTCGATTATAATACTCTTATAATTAAACTCGAAACAAATATAAACGAAGTATGCATATAGGGAATAAAAAAAATAAAAAAAAAGAGAAAAAAAAAGTGGCCGGTTCCATCCGGTTCGAACCGGAACCGGAACCGGCGGTTCGGAACCGAATTCGGAACCGTTGGAACCGGCGGTGCGGTTCCGGTTCCTCTTTGGGGGAACCGGAACCGTGGTCGCCTCTAGAGTTTAGTATTTCAGAGGCCATCTCAAACCTTGAGAATCTTCAAACCTTAATCATTTATCCAGATGAGAAGAATTGTACGTTTGATACTTTGCCAGAGGGGATTTGGAGAATGCCACAGTTAAGGCATCTGTTCATGTTTCCATTGAAGTTACCCCGTCAAAAAGAACCAACGTCTGCTCTAGAAAATCTGCAAACGCTTTCTGGAGTAGTAGATTTTGTGTGTTCAAGAGAGAACCTCAAAATGATTCAAAACGTGATAAAACTATATGTCTACTTTACTCACTATAGAGATGTTGTGGAAGATTATGAGATCGACAATCTTATATATCTGCAGAAATTAGAAATTCTCAAGATAAAGATGGATTGGCCTTTTGTGGAACAGCATAAGATGAGTTTTGCTTTTCCTACAGGCTACAACACTGAAAAAGTTGAATCTGCATGGTTTTGCATTTCCTTGGGAGGATATGCAAATTGTTGCTTCATTGCCTAATCTTCAAGTGCTTAAACTGAGAAATCATGCATGCAGTGGGGAAAGATGGGAAACAAGTGAAGGAGGATTCTCTCAGCTTACCTTTTTGCTGATTGAGAAATCAGATTTGGAGCATTGGATTTCTGAAAGTAGTCATTTCCAAAACTCAAGAACCTAGTGCTTCGTGAATGTTTGAATCTGAGAGAAGTGCAAAATAGTGTTGGAGAGATTATTACTCTTAAGTTAATTGAGGCAGATTACTCCAACTGGTCTCTACTTGTATCGCTCAAACAAATACAAGAGGATCGACAAAGCATGGGGAATAATCCATTCAAGCTCGTCTTGGGTGAAGGTACAAATTAACATTTTCAGGACATTATCATTCTTGAATTTGAGCATCACTGTTTTTGTTAGTTGTGGCATATGTACACCCATTTTTGGAGCCTTTTGCATCTTTCTTATATTTTGTGTTGGCCTTCTATTACAACTAGCAATTAGCATTTACGACGTATGTGATTTAATAGTTTATATGGTGATCGATTGTGGATTTTAGAGTGTTTTTGTGTTAGTGAGATTTGTAGAAAGCTAAGAACGCGAGGATTTACGTGATTCGATCTTTGGGTAGATCTACGTCCACGGAGGAAAAATGAGAATGCATGTCTTTGAAGTATTTCAAGCTAGCAATTACAGTGTCCCCATTTGTCTTACAAAATGACTCTCTTTATAGAGAATTGAGGTCAAGGGTGGTTGAGAAATCGTGGGTGCTGTCACCCGTACTCTGACCGCTGGGGGGTGGTTGACTGAATTTCTTGACTTCTGCTATTAGGCTTCATCCTGGATTGGGCTGGGGAAATTAGGAATGGGCCGAGCTGATCCGGACCATTAGGCCACATCCTATCATATGGTAGTATTACATTGCTCTGTGTTACTAATTAAAATTTTGAGTAATTTTTTTATTATTGACATATCCTAAGAAAAGTTAAGCATATGAACTATCAAATGAAGTGCCTCAGTTACTAAAATAAAGTATATAGAGAGCTCCATATTGTTACCACGGTGTTAGAAGATACTGTAAAAATATATATGTATATATATATTATATATACTGTGTGATACTGATATAGTGTATAGGTGTGTCGATTCCCTCAGGAAACTATGAATTCCTTCGTGAATAGAACTGATCAGTGTCGATTGGGCAGTCTTGATTCTTATATTCGTATTCCATGTAAATTGCATTTAATGAACTCCCTTACTTGAATGAATTGTTCTTTCTTTCAATATTTTAGGAAAATTTAAATTCTTCAAATGTTATGGCATCGTATACTTCATTTCATTACTCAAAATATCACATACTCCGTAATTGTTCCTTCCTTTGCATGAAGACCATGTGAATAAACATCTCTTCTCTATTTCTTTTTTAGCACAAGCAACTGCCTAGAATGTTTTTAATTCTTGTTTGATTATTGAACTATGGGTTGTTAGAACCGATGTGTCGAACACTGCAAAATAAAGAAAATAAATCGATCGTTAGTACTGTGTCGTGGCGCAAGCACCACTGCCCTAAAAGCGAATTCCGGCAAACCCTCGGTACTAGTCTCAATGCTAAAACCACTCTCGAAGGTTAACACAGAAACCCACGATTCACAAGCACTCGTGAGTCGAAGGCTGGAGACGTATTTGATTGGAGAAGCGAGTGAGAAAAAAGAAGAAAATTATATGACTGCTAAGGAGAAGGAAATCGGCGGCTCTGAAGATGATTATTTTGTGTGTTTTTGTGTATCCTTAAAGGCTGAAGATCAATTGGTATTTATAGGAGAAAATAAGGGTTAGGTCATGAGTGATCCACTCATTTACGTGGCTTAGGGACCAAGAAAGAAACTTGGGCAACAAGCCAATTCTACATACCCACGGCCCAAGCCCAAATCCAAAGTAAAAAATAATTTTTATTTCCAACAATCCCCCACAAATAAAAATTATTTTAGAAGAAAAGAAGATAAAGGAAAGAAATGAATATTGATGCATAAAAACAAGTAATCTTTCGATTTTGAACTTGAACGTTAGTGAAGTGGAAATCATACAATTCACATAAAGTACCTTTCGGTTTGAACTTCATGAGTTTATATAATTACCCCCACAACACACATCATTCCTATAATCAAATACGTCTCCGCGATAATAAACAACAAGGTTACAACCACACCTTCGATTCTCGTACGTGCTCTAGAAAAACCATTTTCATAGAAAAGACGCATCTCTTCACACATACTTAGGTAATTCTATGTAAGTGCAATCACCAGACACTTAATATATTATATACATATAATATACCAGAAATGTTTCGCAAAACAAAACTGCAAGAATTATTAAGAGTCAAAACTCAACCTCAATATCATAGTACAATCAAATCCACTGCAGATGGATTACCTCTCATAGGTGAAGATTCCTCTATGTCCAATGTTCTCTGCAGCAGAACCATATAGCTCACAGCTATTCTCAACACACTGTATTCAACACATGTTAATACTCTCAACACACTGTATTCAACACATGTTAATACAGAACATAACAAATTAATAAAGATAAGTTAATATAGTTTCGTTTGACCTGTTAGTTATCCACCATATTAGCTTCTTCCATTAAATGTCTTCATCCCAATTCCGGCTGATAGATCCTCCACTTGTCTCTTGATAAGAGCCTTAGTGAAAGGAACGGCCAAGTTCTTCTCCGACCTAATGAAGTCGAGAGATATCACCCCATCTCCAAGCGTCTCTCTCACTAAAGCATGCTTCAACCGGATATGTTTCCTTTTACCATTATAAACATTGTTCTTTGCAACAGAAATGGCAGATTGTGAATCACAATGAAGTGAAATCGGTGCTAAAGATTTCGTACCTAACGGTACATCAACTAACAACTCCCGCAACCATTTTGCTTCTTGACCGGCTAGTTCTAAGGCAATGAATTCAGACTCCATGGTTGGAACCGCAATACACGATTGCTTTACCAACCTCCACGATACAGCACCCCCACCAAGAGTGAACACATATCCACTTGTGGAACTCACCTCATCATTATCAGAAACCCAATTTGCATCACAATAACCTTCTACTACCTCAGGAAAGGTAGAATAATGCAAACACAAATCTTTCGTCCCCTTCAGATACCTCATCAATTGATACAAGGCACTCCAATGCTCATTACTAGGATTATAAGTATAACGACTCAATCGATTCATAGCATAAGCAATATCAGGTCTAGTACTATTCATCAAATACATCACACTCCCTAATATTCGAGCATATTGATCTTGGGATACAGGCTCACATAAATTCTTTTTCAACTGCACACTAGCATCATAAGGTGTTTTTACAGGAACAAGATCATCACATTTAAACTTTTTCAGCACTTGTTCCACATAATGAGACTGACTCAACAGATATCCATGCTCATATTTCATCAGTTTAATCTCAAGAATAACATCTGCCTCACCCAAATCTTTCATATCAAAAACAGAGGACAAGTATGATTTGGTTTCCAACACAATATTCAGACATGTACCAAATATAAGCATATCATCAACATATAAGCATAATAGCACACAGTCAGATCCACGGGTTTTAGCATAAAGACAAGACTCAGAACCATTCACTACAAACCCGTCTAGCAAAATTGTGTTGTGAAACTTATCATACCACTGAATAGGAGCCTGCTTTAAACCATATAAAGACTTTTTCAATTTACATGCCTTTTCTTCCATGCCAGCCACCACACATCCCTCAGGTTGGTAAATGTAAATCTCCTCATTCAGATCACCATTTAAGAAAGCAGTCTTTACATCCATTTGATGCACAATCAAACCATGAATAGAAGCTAAGGCTACTAAAGAACGTATAGTGGAAATACGAGCAACAGGGGAGTAAGTATCAAAGAAATCCACATCCTTTTTTTGGGAATAACCAACAACCACCAACCTTGCCTTATACCTATCAATCGACCCATCAGGTTTCAACTTCTTCTTAAATATCCACTTCGACTTAATAGGCTTACAATTAGCAGGCAAATCAATAAGTTCCCAAGTATGATTACTAGTGATAGACTTCAACTCACTCTGAATAGCATCTTTCCAAAAAGGAGCATTTACACTAGTCATAGCAGCACTATATGAAATAGGATCCTCACAAATCATGTATGTAGACACCACATAATCACATAATCATCAATCAAATCAGGATGCTCAACTACAAAAGCAGTTATAAAATCAGTACCAAACGATTTCTTAGTTCTCTGCCTCTTACTTCTTCTCGGTTCAGCAGTTTCCTCAACTTCTTGAACTAATCGACCAGAAGATTCTGCTACCACATTTCTAGATGTACTAGGCACACTTTCAACAGATACATTAGTCTTCATAGGAAAAACATGCTCAAAGAATTCAGCATCACGAGATTCACAGATAGTACTATCACTCAAAGACTAAAAACCAATAAGCAGGAGAATTCTGAGCATACCCAATAAAAACATAATCAAAGGTCTTAGAACCTACATTCACTTGCTTCGGATCATTCAACCTCACCTTAGCCAGACACCCCCACACTTTTAAATATTCCAAAGTAGGCACAAATCCTTTCACAATTCATACGGAGTTTTATCTAGCTTCTTATGAGGCACACGATTCAAAACATAACAAGCAGACAAAGCAGCTTCCCCCCACATATTGTTAGGCAAACCCGAACTAAGTAACATAGCATTGATCATGTTCTTAAGAGTTCTATTCTTCCTCTCTGCAATACCATTCTGTTCAGGAGTATAAGGAACAGTAAATTCATGAACTATTCCATGTTTCTCACAGAAATCTTTCAAAGACAATCCAATATATTCACCTCCTCTATCAGATCTCAACCTCTTAATCCTTAAATTCAACTGATTCTCTACCTCAGCCTTATACTTAAGAAACATATCAATAGCCTCATCTTTAGTTCTTAACAAGTATATTCGAGTGTATCTAGAGAAATCATCAACAAAGGATATATAGTACATCTTCCCTCCTCTACTTACAGTGCTTCTAAATTCTGCTAAGTCATTGTGAATTAACTCAAGAAGTACAGAAGTTCTATGTTTCACGGTTTTAAACGACTTCTTAGCAAACTTAGCTTCCACACAAATTTCACACTTATCAACGACTTGGTGAGTTAAGGCAGGAATCAAATTCATCGAATGAAGTTTCTTAATCGAAGCATAATTCACATGTCCAAGCCTACCATGCCAAACATCCAAAGACTCAACAATATAAGCAGAAGAAGAAGCTTTTCCATTCATCACTTCAGACGCAACATTCAGAACAAACAGACCATCAGACAGATAACCCTTTCCCACAAAATCACCACCCTTAGTCAACACCACTCTATCAGACTCAAACACAATTTTCAGACCCGCTTTGCTCAACAAAGAACTAGATATAAGATTTCTACGCATGCTAGGCACATACATCACATTGCTCAAACTTAAAGTTTTCCCAGAAGTAAGCTTGAGAACGACCTTCCCTTTGCCAAGCACACCAGCGACACTAGAATTCCCCATGTAGACGCATTCTCCTTCAGCAGCATCTTCAAATTCCTGAAACAAATCTTTGTTAGTGCAAAAATGTCTTGAGGCTCCAATGTCTATCACCCAATCTTTCTTGTTTTCCACCAAGTTGGCTTCAACCACTGCAGAGACAACATCATCAGCTTCAGCAAGGTTAGCTTGATTTTTGGGCGCAGGCTTGAACGGTTGTCGGTTGTTGCCTTGGTGTCGTTTGTTTCACTGATAAGATTTGTGACTAGGTGTTCCACACGCATAGCAAGTGACTTTGTTCTTGGTGATCTTCTTGTCATTGTTAAAAACCTGCTTCTTTCCATCGGCTTTCTCCTTCTTGTAAGCTTGAGACTTAGTTCCTGAAATATTAGCAGATTCAACAAGATTAGCCTTCAAAAAATTTATAGAGTTCGATGGCTTATCCTTGAGGCGATTAGCTTCTTCGGTGCGTATAAGGCTAATGAGCTCTTGCAGCGTCATCTCTCGTTTCTTGTGTTTTAGCGAGTTTCGGTACTCGTTCCACGAGGGTGGAAACTTTTCAATGAGCACATTCGCCTGGAAGACCTCGCACAGCTTCATTCCCTCGTTCAACACAGCAGCAGTCAGATTCTCGTACTCATGGAGTTGATCCATGATCGGCTTGTCCTCCACCATCTGAAATTTCAACCAATTTCCAACGACGTACTTCTTCGTCCCAGCATCGTCTCCTCTATATTTCTTTAGAAGAGCTTCCCAGATTTTCTTTCGCAGATCGTTGGTTAATGAAAAGATCAAACAAACTGTCGGACATATGATTAAGAAGATGTCCGCACACAGTTTTGTTATCCTTTTCATACTTTGCAGCAGCAGCATTCGGTGGAGGCAGTGGGGGAGGAATCGGAGCCGCATCGTCGACAACAGCAGGGATCCAGTGTTGCGCAGTAGCGGCATGAGGAGCATCTTGGAATAACACGTAATCAACCTCCAGTTGCTCGAAAAATATGAGCAACTTCTGGGACCAACGTCTGTAGTTGGTGCCGTTCAGAGTTTCCAGTTTCGACAGATCGGAAATAGCAGCACGATTCGTTGAGGCCATTGATTCGCTTTTAGATTGTTAGAACCGATGTGTCGAACACTGCAAAATAAAGAAAATAAATCGATCGTTAGCACTGTGTCGTGGCGCAAGCACCACTGGCCACTGCCCTAAAAGCGAATTCCTTCCGGCAGACCCTCGGTGCTAGTCTCAATGCTAAAACCACTCTCGAAGGTTAACACAAAAACCCACGATTCACAAGCACTCGTGAGTCGAAGGCTGGAGACATATTTGATTGGAGAAGTGAGTGAGAAAAAAGAAGAAAATTATATGACTGCTAAGGAGAAGGAAATCGGCGGCTCTGAAGATGATTATTTTGTGTGTTTTTGTGTATCCTTAAAGGCTGAAGATCAATTGGTACTTATAGGAGAAAATAAGGGTTAGGTCATGAGTGATCCACTCATTTAACGTGGCTTAGGGACCAAGAAAGAAACTTGGGCAACAAGCCAATTCTACATACCCACGGCCCAAGCCCAAATCCAAAGTAAAAAATAATTTTTATTTCCAACATGGGTGATTTTGAGAACATATGACCCGTAATTTAGAATCTTGGAATTAGGGAAGTTGAATTTCTATTATCTTTATTTTGGTTAGGTGGAAATAAATATCTATTGAAAAGTTAGAGGTGTGCTCCATCAAATTCAAAAGACTTCTCAAGGGAAAATCTCAGGCCATCTAAATTCTCTGTTTTGACATTGGATCAAGAGGCATTTCGACGTTAGAGCTGGGGCCAGAGGCCAGAAATTGTTTCAAGAACTGGATAGGGAGATTCCAGTGGATATTGGAGATATTTCAACACTCGAATCCATTAAGGTTGTTTGTTTGAGTTTTTCAGAGTCTCGGAGCATTGTTGATGATGAGACAGCTGATCTAATGCTTAACGATGATTTCGAGTGGAAGAGGGAGAGACTATAATTGAAGTAAGTTCTGCTGTAGTATATTGTGACTTTTAAATTCCTGCAAGGGTTTGTATTAATATCTTCATGTGCGCATGAAAGAAACTTACGCAGTTGAGCCACCGAAGTAGATAAAAAAAAAATATATTTTTACATACTTCTACTGTTTTTGGCTTCAAACAGACAGCTTCTCTCTCTCTCTCTCTCATGAATCTAGAAAAGGTGAATTCTCTGAGCTTACTTTCCTGTTGATCGAAGAATCCAACCTGGGGCTTTGGATAAGTGAAGCTACTCACTTCCTGAAACTCAAGTGTTAATGTTTCGTTGTTGTTTGCGTCTGTTAGAGGTTCCGAACAATATTGGAGAAATTCCAACACTTGAATTAATTGAGTTGGATGAGCAGAACAACCGGTCTCTTTTAAGCTCAGCCAGACAGATTCAGAAGGATCGACGAAGTTTGGGATATGATCCACTCCACATTCGTGTTGTGGGAATGTACAAAGTTGATTGTTTCAAAATGTTGTTTTCATATCATATGTATTAACAAAGGTTTGCTGTTTTGAGAATCATCATTATGTTATTCTTGATGGACAACTCTTGAGTATCTGTTTTTCATGACCATTCTCAGTGGTTAATTTTGATGACCATTTTCCTTAAATTCGACAAGATTGAGTTTGATTTATTTATGTTAATTTGTTTCATTCTCAAAGCATTGTTGATGATGAGCCAGCTGTGAAATATGTTTTGCCTGAGGAAGTATTTCAGCTATTCATCTGAGAAAAGCTACTTTCTACTGTGGATTCAATATTTGGGAAGCCATTTCAAACCTTAAGAATCTTCAAACTTTAGTTTGTCAATACTTTTTACATTCTTCAGCTTCCACAAACAGATTGTTTTATTGTGGTTATTGTCTATATTGTGGTAATGGTAGAAAATAGTCACTTAAGATAACTAAAACAAAAAAGTAGTCACTAACTTATAAATACATAAAAACTAATCACTTAGACAAAAATGCCCTTCATGAAGAATTAATTAAAAAAAAAAAAAATGGAAACCCTCAGCACTCTACCTGCCGCCGACCACAACCCTCCCACCCCATCTTTTTTCTCCCCATTTCTCACCGTCAGTTTCTCCTTCCTTCCCCCTTCTCATTTTTTTCTTTTTCTCAGAAACGTTTCTTTCTAGTTTCTCCTCCTTGGCTTCATTTTTCCTCCTTTTTCTTTTTCCTATTTTTTTCACGTGGAATGTTTCTCCCTCTCTCTCACTCTTGTTCGTCGTCGTTTCCACGACTGTGTTCTTCGCCAGAGTTGTTCACCGCCACAGCCATCACTCTTCCTTTCCCCTCATCACTGCGGTTGCAAAGAGATCGAACAAGATCTATTCGTGCCCGATCGTGCTCGATCCAGCCTCAATATATCGAGCACGAACGGGCTTGAATGGGATCGATCGAGCCTCAATGTGTTGGACATGAACAGGCTCGATCGAGCCTTCCTCAAGATCGATCGAGCCTCAATGTGTTGGACATGAATTGACTTGAGAGCCTTCCTCAAGATCGATCGAGCCTTAGTGTGTTGGTCTCAAACAAGCTCGATCGAGCCCGTGTGTCGAGCTCGATTAGTCTCATTAAAGATATTTTTGTCTTATCATGTAAAAGTGGCTAGTTTTTATAGTATTTATAAGTTAGTGGCTATTTTTTTTCCTCAACTATCCTAAATGGCTATTTTACATTTCGTCTCTTCCTAATAAGGAAACATAGAAGAAACAGATGTAAAACACTATTTTTGTTTTTTTTTTTTTCTTTTTCTTTTCCTTCTTTCAACGTTTCTACGTTTTGAAGTCTATTCCAACTTTCTAATGCTTGAATTCTATTAGGCAACTTGTTCGAAGCTACTCTTACCAAATAATTGAGAAAGAGAAGATAGAAATATATAAATAGGGAAGAGATCAAATGAAAACTAATGATTTGGTGAAAATTAGAAACTTTTATAAGCCATTGATCTTTGTAAATCAACGGATATAGTAAATCCAGATTTATTTCATTTATTATATTCATGTTTAATGCATGTAGGGACAATTTCGGCTTTTACTTATAGTAACCGATTTCCTTAATTAATGTGATTTGATGTAGTAATGATTACCATAATTAATAATTTGAATTGAACTAAATGTTACTTAAAATTCTCGTAAGGATTTCTTTTATGTTTTAATTTGGTCTATACACGTGCGCCGTAAGAATTTCTTCTAACTTAATTTTACAATTAATTCAAGCATGGATTTTTAATATATATATATATATAGAGAGAGAGAGTGGGTTATATAGAAATCAAGTCCCCTTGTGTTAACTAAAAATGGTTATAGACCATTGATCTTGTGTGTTTGTATGGCTAAGATCGAAAATACATAACTGTAAATATTTATAGTTAATTATCCGTTTATATTGCAAAGGGCAGCATGATAATTTCCAATTATTCAAATATGCACGGATCATAATTACAGGAGATAAAGTAGGAACAATTCCAAACATATAGGCTTCATTATTAGTACTTCTTTTTTTAAGAAAATATTTATTGTTGTTGCTTATCACAGTATAACTCATTGCATATTACACAATAATTTATTGCATATTACACTGTAACTCATTGCATACTATTATATATTTATACTATAAAACATAAATTATAGCAAAAATGGTAATTTTATTAATGAATCTCCACTCCTAAAATATATGGCGACTAAATTAGGAAGAAATTAATCCACTATGTGTCAAAATTATACAAAAATGCAGTAGATCTTCTCCAACGACCAAACATCCAATATAATATAATATCACACGTCCAAATAAAGTGAAGAAAATATCATACATTGCATGAAAATAAACAAAATCAAACTCATGATCAATAAAATCAAACAAAATCATTAACGCATTAAATATGCTAATGAAACTATTTATATATTGCATAATATGCAATAAAGAATGCTTTAATATGCATTGACAAAAAACAAAAACAAAAATGCTACTGAAACTATTTATGCATCGCATAATATGCAATGACAACCAAAAAATAAATAAATGTTATCGGTAGTGCCGAATGAAAACAAATATAGTACATAAATAAGCAAATGCTTTAAAGTATCCAAATGTTTTTGTTTAATATTAGTTGTTACATTTATACGGTTGCCATTACTTAAATTAAATAACAAAATATAAACAATAAATCCCACGAAATAAGGAAGAAAACGGCTACAAATTTAGGACAATATACTAATATACCCTTGCTATTTTGAAGTAACCGTAAAATGAATTAGATAAGCTCCTTTAATCTCAACCGTATATTTATCCAAATCAACGCTTGAGATTTATTTTTAGTTAACACAAGGGGATTCATTTCTATATGATCCCCCTCCTATATATTAATATATATTTCACACCCAACGAATGCATGATTGTTATTAGTAAAATGCATCTCAATTTCTAGTATGATGCATAAAATAACTACTTTATCAATATATATATATATACGAAATTGATTACTTGCGAATGATCATAGAATCTAATATTATAAAAATTGGTGCATTTCCATTCTTAGTTAAACTGAATATTCAACAAATTAAACTGAAATATGCATAACTAATAGGAATAAATGCAATAAATATTTTTACTGGGAATTACTCCCTCCATTTTACCCAATTTGACACATTTGCTTTTGGGACTTTCTGGCACGTTTTTCAACTCATCTTGATGATGGGTTTTAAAATAGATTTTTGAAGATTTTTCTTTTACGGGACACTACGACTGTCGTAGTATCCCCTAAAAGAAAGAAATCTTCAAAAATCTATTTTAAAACCCATCAGCAAGAAGCGTGGAAAAACGTGCCAGAAAATCCCAAAAGCAAAGGTGTCAAATTGGGTGAAATGGAGAAAGTAGATTTTTTCGGCTAGTGTTTAGATTTTCAACAAGGGTTTAGTTTTCCCAAATAGGGTTTAGGGTTTAGTGTTTAGGCTTTAAAATTAATAATATAATTTTAAAAAATACGGGATAGAGATTAAATTTTTGACTATTATTTTTCCCGATTAGGCTTAAGGGTTCAGATATACAATTAGGGTTTAGGGTTTTAGATTTCCCGTGTAGGGTTTAGTTTTCTACAATCATGATTTTTTTATTTTATTTTATTTTATCGTATATGCTTTATTTTCTCCAACTAGAAGTTATGCTTGAATAAATAATTTTGTAATAATTTATACTAAAATATGCAACAACTTAAATTGAAATATGCATAACAAACGACAATAAATGCAATAATTTTTTTTACTAATTTAAGGGTTTGGTTTTTCAGCTACTGTAGATTCCCAACAATGGTTTATTTTTCATAGCCTAGGGTTTAATTTTCCCAAATAGAATTTAGGGTTTAAAATAAATAATATAATTGTTTTTTTCTATTACGGGTTAGAGATTAAATTTCATACAAATAATTATTTTTCCCAATGAGGTTTAAGGGTTTAATTATGTTGATTTCATTTATGCAACATTCATATAAGTAAAATGCATAATTAATTAGCACAAAATGCATCATTATATGAGAAAAATGAGCATTATTACACGATAGTATCATTTCGTGTATCATTTCGTGTATATATTAAGAAATGCATCATAGGTGTAAGCAAAATGCAATAATACATCATTTCCACCATGTATTAATTTAATAATTATATAATTTTTTTAGTCGTAATGCATTTTCTAATGACATATTCACTAATTAGATGACAATGATATACGTTTTACTATATTAATGCATTTTGTTTACAATAATAGTATGCATTTTCGTATAATAATTCATAAGAGTAATGCATAATAGAAAAGAAAAATATGCATTGTAATTTCACGCAAATGCATATTAAAATATCCTAGAATATATAATTGATGATGCATGCACAAAAATAAGTAGTGCAAAAAAATATACACGTAAATGCATAACAGTTCAATATAGCATGCATTACAAAATGATTTCATTTTATTCGTTAATTAGCCCAAACAAAAAAAAAATTAAAAAAAAGAGCATCAATTAATAGTATAATCATTGATATTTTTCAAGTTTACGATAATGTGATGCATTTACATGGTATTGTTTTGGTTAAAATCAATTGTATAAATGAGATAGTGCGATCCCATAAATAAATGGCAATAATTTAGGAACGAAAATTGTCAATATGCAAGATGCCAATACTACCCTTATTTGAAATAAAAATTAATTGAATCTAAATTAGTTGCTTTCTCTTTCATCCACATGTAAATATCTTAAGCGTCCATTTTTTCTTAAGAGCAAATACCCCAAAATAGCAATTTTGATAAAGCAAAGGTAAATTTTAGCCAACAATAAAGCAATATGTAAATTTTAGCCATTTTTATTATGTAATGACACAATTACCCTTATGCCTTTATTTTTGTTGTTCTTGTTCTTTTCCTTTATTCATTTAACTTCAAAAAATAAGAAATCAAGGAACATTCAAGAGTAAGCACCTAATCGACTAAAAATATTGGAGTGGTGCCGGAGTGAGCGGCGGCGAGGCGGCAGCGGCGCGGCGGCAATGTAATTTTTAATTCACGTTTTCAGTTTTTGGTTTTGAAATTTAGGTTTTGAAATGAATTTTTAAGATTCTTTTGGGTTTCTTTGTATGTTTGTTTAATCTCGAAATTTAATGGTTATATGCTCTTATATGTATGCTTAGATGCTTAAAAGATCAATTTATTGGTTAATTTTGCTGCAGATTACGTTTAAGATTGTAAAAATCGAAGTTATATTTTTCTGTTCTTAAATACATGACCACGCCGATTACACAACCAAATCGATCGTGCAATGGTGGCAGTGTATTCTGGCAGCCACATGTTTGTGTTGCACGGCCGAGATTACACGACCAGGTGGTCGTATATTTGGTGGTCGTGTATTCTGTGTGCAGATTTTTTGGCTTGAAGATGATAATGTCGGGGAGGATGTTGATGCATATGCACGGCCACGGCCGTCTCCCCTTAGCCGTGGTCGTGCATCGTGCATTGGTATACCGGGGCGGCCCTGTCGGCCTTGACACGGCCACGACCGCCTCCCCCTAGCTGTGGCCGTGCGTCGTGCATTGCCAAACCGAGGTGTCCCTTTGGCCTTGGCATGCCACGAGCCCCCCGTCGGGGCGCCGTGAGCCCGACGCCGTGCATACGCACGGCCACGACCGTCTCCCATGGACCGTGGCCGTGCATCGTGCATTGGCATGCCGAGGCTGCCCTGTCGGCCTTGGCACGGTCACGACCGCCCCCCCTGGGCCGTGGCCGTCTGTCGTGCATTGGCACATCGAGGCTGTCGTGTTTGCTGTGCCGGGTGAAACACACGACCAAAATTACACGACTATGTAGTCGTGTAATCATGGTCGTGTGTTTAACTTAAAGGATAAACTTGTCATTTTATGTGAAAATTGGCTAAAATTTACATATTCTTTTACGTGTGACTAAAATTTACCTTTACATTATCAAAATGACTATTTTTGGGATTGTCTCTTTTCTTAATCTATGGATTAGAATAGTTTCTAAGTTCTACACTAAAGTAAGTTTTCACTAGAATCAATCCCTATATAAATATGCACCCTATAATTTCAAGTTGAAGTTGAATGTACTGATTGTGTCTTAAATTTGATTTAATTTTAATATTATTAGTTAAAATAAGGTTGATAAATTCAATAGCGTATGTGACATTTAAAAGTTTTTAATTTTTAATTATGAATGTTAATTATAAATTTATATATTATAATAAAATTTTATTTTTTAATAAATATTAGTATAAAAATTGTAAGGTAAAAATGCATGTAAATACACGAACTTTGTCTGACATTCCATTTAAATCACGAACTTTCAATTTTTGTGTAAATACACAAACTTTGAAGGTCGTCCAATTTTCCCATAATTTGAAATTTCACCCAAATTAAATCTGACGTGACAGCCGGAATTGTACACGTGTGCATATCGTCCGACAACTAAAACGATGTCGTTTTCAAATTTTATTTTTTTATTCAAAAATACATTATTATAATAATTTTGCTATTGATGAGAAATAAAAATAAAAAATAAAATTTATATACAGATAAACGTTTAATGAGAAAGGATATAAATTAATGTAAAAACATCATCTTCAAGCTCACTGCTGAGCAGGCCTTAAAGCTCGCCGGTGTCAACTTTGAACTCCAGTCTGTTCCTATTCCTCCTACCCTTTCTCTCGTCGAACCGCCACCGGAACTCAACCCTCTCTCTCTCCTCTCATTGTCTCTCTCTCTCTCTCTCTCTCTCTCTCTCTCTCTTTGATACCAGATCTATAACATCAAATTTCAAAATCCCTATTTCCGCTCGCATTGACAAGGAACCGCTAGTGGCGCCGCCTTCCACAGTCCTGCCTTCTACCTCCTCGTCGATTACCAATATCCCGATGACAAGAACCAGGCCTACTTCCCTTAAGTTGTCGTCGTTCTCGGCCTATCGATCGCCACAAAATCGTTTTAGAAGAGGGCAAAATCGGTAATCTACAGTCGCCGGATCTGGGTGCGGAAGCCTATGAACGCCACCGCCGCCCCTTGCTGGAGTTGAACTGGAAGTGGAGGAGGCCTTGCGGGAAGACACCGGCGGCGATGTGGCGGTTGTTGGGCCAGACATGGGGGGAGGGAGGAGAGAGAGGTTGGCAGCGTTGTAGTCGGAGGAGTGGCGGTTGAAGATGGAAGGTTGAAGATGGAACGACCCACTTGAGGTCGGCGAGGGAGGAGTTGAGGAGGGCGGCGGCCTTCTTGAAGTCGTAGGTGGTGGTGATGGAGAGAGAACGTGGTGATTCTCTCTCTGTTTGGCATTTGCAGATTTTTGGGGAGGGGAGAGAGACAGTGGAGTGAGTGGGCTTTTTTTTTTTTTTTTAATTTTAAATTTTAATTATAATTATAATAATTTTTAAAATTAATAAAAATAATGATGTGGATGCATGCGTGTAACATAAAAATTACGTGGCTTCCATGTAGACTGCCACATCAGTTTCTCCTTCGCCGAAAAATCCAGTCGGTGGGAAAATTGAACACTTTTAAAAATTCGTGTATTTATAGAAAAAATTGAAAGTTCATGAATTAAACAAAATGTCAAACAGAGTTCGTCTATTTACATGCATTTTTACCAAATAGTAAAAGAATCAATTTGAAACAAGATTTTGATATATTAAAATTGGGATAGAGGATTCTGTTCGTCTAAAGTTAGTATTTTTTTTGTGCAACGACCCAAATATTCTAGAATCGTGATAAGTGCGGTCATTTCGAATGTAATACACATATCTTAAGTCTACCTTACAATTCTATTAAACATACAACCTCAGTTCATAATAAACGAGCATCACTTCACAGACACAAGTTTTAATATTTTTGTAATATGTGGATGTTAAAGTAAAATTTGAATCTCACTTATAATGTAAAGTGGAGTTTTTTTTTATTATTTTTTTCTTATTATTATTATTATTATTATTATTTTATTTTTTATATAGAATCTTGTATTTTAAAGTGGAAGGTGTTGGTTTTTTATGCATCTAGTATATATTTTTTGATAAAGGCATATAAAATAATTTTTTCTTAAAAAAGGTTTAGAAACAATTGTAATGAATAACGGCGCCATCTTCTTCATCTTAGCCTTTCTCCAATTGAATGAGGCAAAAACATCTGCTGCCAGATTCCGTGTGAGCCCTTGTCAATTCTTTCTCAAAACCCAGCTCGGTTTTTTCTCCCAAAAGAAGAAAAGGAAAAGAAATAAAAGAAAGGACCTTTTTTTTTCCTAAAATTCATAGCATTCTCTCTCACTCCAAAATCTCAAAAAAAAAAAAAAATGGGTTATGCTGCTGTTGCTTCACTTTCACACACCATACATCTTCTCCTCAATTATCATCAACATTCCATTTCCCCTGAATTCAAAAATCAAATCATTTCCCTCCACAAACACATTAATTTCTTGCAATCGTTCCTCGAAGACTCTCCACGCAGAGCCAACAATTGGGAAGAAACAATTAGGGAAGTTGCTGATAGGGCAGAAGACATAGTTGAGCTTTCGCTGTCTGATTCTTTGCTGCAATCGACCGTTGGATCATCAAAACCTAAGCACGAATTCCATCGCAATTTCAATGAGCTGAAAGAGTAACAGAGGAAATCGAGTCAATCGTCAACAAAGTGAAGGGAGGGAGACGCATTGCAACCGTGGATGGTCCAGACCACGAGTTACAAGAAATAATTTCTCGACTTCGTGGAGGATCATCTGCGCTAGAGAAAATCGCAATTGTTGGAATCGGAGGGATAGGGAAGACGACTCTCGCCAGAAATGCTTACAACAACCCGCTAATCATGGAGCATTTCGACATTCGCGCTTGGTCCACAATATCCACTGATTATAGTGTGCGAGGAGTTATGTTAGACCTTCTGCGTTCTATGAACAAGCCAATCGCTGTGAGTATTTCAGATTCAGAGGATGAACTGATTTCTTATGTGTTCAAAATCTTAGAGAATATGAGGTACCTTATTGTACTGGATGATATATGGAATGTAGAGGCTCTGAACAGGATGATTAAGTTTATGTTACCCGATAATGGAAATGGAAGTCGAATTATCTTAACCACGAGATTATACAGTCTGGCTCTAACTGCTGCCTATACTCATAGGATGCGTTTCTTGAATGTGGATAATGGTTGGGATCTGCTTCGAGAAAAGATATTCAATGGGGATCCTTGTCCTTCTCAATTGGAGCACTTCGGAAAGATGATTGCCATAAGGTGCAGAGGGCATCCACTTTCCATTGAGGTGGTTTCTGGAATTCTTGCTGCTGATCAGACTAAAGCTGCGTGGGGAGATGTTTCAGAAAGCATGAAGATTGCTTCTGAACATGGTGATGTATTTCTTCAGATACTATATCTAAGTTATACGTACTTGCCTCATCATTTGAGACCATGTTTCTTGTATTTGGCAAGTTTTCCAAAAGATCACGAGATAAATGCGTCGAAACTTGTAAAACTTTGGGTAGCTGAGGGTTTTCTGAGCCAAAATGATTGTAAAAGCTTTGAAGTGGTAGGAGAAGAGTGTGTGGAGGATCTTGTTTGGAGAAGTCTTGTTTCGGTGAGCAAGAGAAAGTCTAATGGCAGCATCAAGAGCATCAAAGTCCATGATCTCATGCACGATTTGTGCCTAACACAAGCCCATATAGACAATTTCATTCTTGATGGTAGCAGATTTGGAAGGTTTGATCAACAGGCCACTGCCCTGGAACTTCAGTGTCGTCGTGTAAGTAGAGTAATTTATGGTAATGATATCCTTGAAGGTGTTTGTGGAACAACCATTCGTACTATCATCTTACATTTGAACAGTGGTGGATTAGGTGTTAGATGCTCGATAGGAAATGTTAGACTGCTGAGAATACTGGATTTGTCGAGTGCTTACAACTATGATTTGCCTGAGGAAGTATTTGAGCTATGTTATCTAAGATACCTTGCCTTCCACCATGGATTCAGTATTTCGGAAGCCATTTCAAACCTTGTGAATCTTCAAACATTAATCATTTGTCCAAGGGAAAATGGAAGAATGTTTGAGAAGTTGCCGGAGGGGATTTGGAGGATGCCACAATTAAGGCATCTCTTGATGTTTTGTTTCAAGTTACCAAGTCAAAGAGGAGGAACCTCTGCTCTTGAAAATCTGCAAACGCTTTCTAGAGTCGAAGATTTTGTGTGTTCAAGAGATGACCTGAAGAGTATCCCAAACCTGAAAAAACTGGTTATCTTCTATACAAAGAGCTTGAGAGTTGTGGTAGAAGATTATCAGATCGGCAATCTCATATATCTGCAGAAACTTGAAGTTCTCAAGATAGGGATTGTGGATTGGTGTACTGTGGAACATCATAAGATGAGCTGTGCATTTCCTCCAACGCTGAAAAAGTTGAATCTGTGTAGTTTGAAACTTTCTTGGGAGGATATGAAAATGGTAGCTTCATTGCCTAATCTTGAGGTGCTTAAACTCAGAAAGCACGCTTGCATTGGTGACACATGGGAAACAAGTGAAGGAGGATTCTCTCAGCTTACCTATTTGTTGATTGAAAAATCCAATCTGGAGCATTGGATAAGCAAAACTAGTCACTTCCCAAAACTGAAGTGTTTAGTGCTTCGTTGTTGTTTGGGTCTGTTAGAGGTTCCAATTGATATTGGAAAAATTCCAACACTTGAATTAATTGAGTTGATGAGCAGAACAACTGGTCACTATTGACCTCAGCCAAAAGGATTCAAAAGGATCGACAAAGTCTGGGAGATGATCGACTTCAAATTCGTGTACAAGGTTGGTTGGATTTGACATGATTGAATTTGATTTATATTTGTTACAACATCTGTATTTCTTTTGAATCAAATAATAATTTGTTACAGGGTCTCAGAGCATTGTTGATGGTGAGCCAGCAGCTGTCAAATGCTTAAAGCGAATCTTCGAACTTTGACCATCATTTCAAATAACCATCTTAATCTGTTGATTGAGGTACACTTAGAGGGAGTAGCAAATTTTCTCAACCATTACTGCATACTGATCATGCTGTTAAATTTATAACATTTCGGAATGGTTGTTGAATGAAGGTGCATAGAAGTATAGAACTACAGAAAGAGCCGCATGTTTTCCTCATTAAAAAAAACAAAAGTTAGTCCATTTTATTTATGCTCTAGAGCTGCACATATTATCAATTGATTAGAAAAGAATAGATTGGTGTAATGCTTGATATTTTCCATATTTTATTTGAAGTCATCTCCTTTGATCTAAAATTAATGGTTGGCCTCTTTCAAAAAGAAAAGCTAAAATTAAAAAACAATAAATTACCCAATGATCTCTGGTATAACCGTGTTGAACATGGCAGGGTTGTGTTGACATAATTTAGTCAACTCCCTCCCCCCCCCCCCCACTTCTCTCTAACAAAAAAAAAGGAAGAAACAAAAGGAAGAAGCCATCCCTGCTGTTTTTGTTCTTGATTTCATATCCCCTCTCTGCAAAATTTAATACTCCCCATTCCCAGTCAACTCTCCCTCACTCTACAAACAAAAAAGATAGAAGAAAGAAAGAAAGAAAGACTTTGTGTTCTTGATTTCATATCATATTCATTCATCTCTCTGCAAAATCTCAAAAAGACATGGCTTACGCTGCTGCTGCTTTACTTTCACACACCATAGATCTCGTCCTCAATTTCCATCACAATTGCTTTGACCTAAAATTCCAAAATCAAATTATATCCCTCCAGAAACACACTATTTTCCTGGCATTGTTTCTGGAAGACTCTCCACGTGCAGCCACCGATTGGGAAGAAATAATCAGAGAGGCTGCAGAAATGGCTGAAGATCTTATCGAGCTCTTACTCTCGGATTCATTTCTGGGACGGACTGTTGGACCATCCAGATCTAGTTTCGGGGAGGGGAAGGAATTTCAGCTCCCTTACGGCTTTGTTGAACTCGAAAGAGCAATACAACAAATCGAGTCAATCGCCAACCAAGTAGAAAGAAGGAAAGACGCTGGAGCCATGGGTGGCCCAGACGACGAGGTTATGGAAATAGTTTCTCGACTTCGTCGAGACTCCTCGTCCCCGTGGATGGAAACAATCGCAATTTTCGGAAGAGAAGGCATGGGAAAGACTACTCTAGCCAGAAATGTTTACAATCATCCGTTAATTGTCGAGCACTTTGAGATCCGTGCTTGGTGCGCTGCCTCCACTGAATATGGTCTGTCGCAAGTTGCTTCAGACCTCCTGCGTTCCATTACGCGTGGGAGCAGAGGGAGAAGAGATTCAGAGGATGAACTGAATCCTAATGAAGGTTTATGCAACAGCTTAGATGGGAAGAGGTACCTTATTGTACTAGATGACGTGAGGACATTCAAGGATTTCAGAAGGCTACAGCGCATGTTACCTTTTGATGATGAAGACAATGGGTGTCGAGTACTCGTAACCACGGGATTGTTTAGATTGGCTAAGTTTGTACAATATTTTCATCATAAGCGTGATGCAGTTTGGAACATGATTCGGGAAAAGGTATTTGGAAGGTGGGATAAATGTCCTTTTGAATTGGAGACTCTCGGGAAGACGATTGCCAGAAAATGCAGAGGGCATCCGCTTTTGATTGAGGTGGTTTCTGCAATACTCGCTGATGATCGGACTGTAGCTGCGTGGGAGGAAGTTTTGGAAAACATAGAGAAAATTTCTTCTCAAGATGTTGGTGGAGAAACTATTCAGGTACTTTCTCTGAGTTACATATACTTGCCTCATCATTTGAAACCGTGTTTCTTGTATTTGGGGATTTTTCCGAAAGATGAAGAAATATATGTCTCGAAGCTCATAAAACTATGGGTATCTGAGGGTTTTCTTGATGAAATTGAAGACAAAGGCTTTGAAGAGACGGCAGAAGAGTACGTGGAGGATCTTGTCCGAAGAAATCTTGTTTCTGTCTGCAAGAAGAAGTCTAATGGCAGAATCAAGAGTATCACGATCAATGATGCCATGAGGGATTTGTGCCTAAGACAAGCCCATATCAATAACTTCCTTCTTCAATTAAGGGGACTTGATCGGCAGGCCGATGCCATAAAACTTCGATGGTGCCGCCGTATAAGTAGTTTCTATTGTGATGATGATTTCCTTGAAGGTGTTTATGGCTCGACCATTCGTACCATAATCTTATCTTTGGACGACAGCCGATTTGGTTTATCAAGATGGTCTATACGAAATGTCAGACTCCTGAGAATTCTTGATTTGTCGAATGCTTATGATTATGATTTGCCTGAGGAAGTATTTGAGCTATTTCATCTAAGATACCTTGCTTTTGACTGTTTGTTTAGCATCTCAGAAGCCATTTCGAACCTTGAGAATCTTCAAACCTTAATCATTTGCTCAAGGGAAAGTGGCAGAAAGTTTGGTAAGTTGCCGGAGGGGATTTGGAGGATGCCACAGTTAAGGCATCTCATTATGTTTTGTTGTGAGTTGCCCAATCTGACGTCTGCTCTTGAAAATCTGCAAACGCTTTCTGGATTAGAAGATTTTATATGTTCGATAGAGAACCTCAAAATGATCCCAAATCTGAAAAAACTAGCTCTCCTCTATACCAAGAAGTTGAGAGATGCACCGGAAGATTATGAGCTCCACAATCTTATATATCTACAGAAACTCGAAGTTCTCAAGATAGAGGCAAATTTGTCTTTTGGGGAAGAGCATAAGATCAGTTGTGCTTTTCCTCATACATTGAAGAAATTGAATTTGTGTGGTGTGCAACTTCCTTGGGAGGATATGAAAATTGTTGCTTCATTGCCTAATCTTGAGGTGCTTAAACTAAGAAACTATGCTTGTGCTGGTGAGACATGGGAAACAAGTGAAGGGGGATTCTCTCAGCTCACCTATTTGCTGATTGATGAATCGGATTTGAAGAATTGGATTACTGAAACTAGTCATTTCCCAGAACTCAAGCGTTTAGTGCTTCATCGTTGTTTAGGTCTGTTAAAGGTTCCAAATGATATTGGAATCAGACTCGAATTAATCGAGTTGGATGGGCAGAACAGCACTCTGTTGAGCTCAGCCGAACGTATTCAAGAGGATCAACCGAGTTGGAGATACAATCGCCTTCAGATTCGTGTTGTGTAAAGGGACAACAATGATGTTTCCAAAATAGCATTTGTGTTTTACTTACAGTTGTATTTTTGTAACGAACTTCACATTCTACGCAGGAAAATTGGATTCGAATAGAAAGCCCTCATAAGATGTTGATCAGCTCGTAGTATCCGTCAAGATCCTTCTACTTTAATATTTTAATTTGTTTAATCTTAATAATCTCTTGCAGTTTTAGATTTCACGATTTGTTGTTCGGTTGGAAAAATATACATATAACCATTTCACACGATCCATCCACCACAGGCATAGTGGATGGTGGGATCATTTAAGGTATTTGGATGGTGGGATCATTGTCCTTTTGAATTGGAGACTCTCCGGGAAGAAGATTGCCAGAAGATGCGGAGGGCATCCGCTTTTGATTGAGGTGGTTTCTGCAATACTCGCTGATGATCAGACTGTAGCTGCTGTGGGAAGATGTTTTGGAAAACATAGGGAAAATTTCTTCTCAATATGTTGGTGGAGAAACTATTCAGCTACTTTCTCTGAGTTACATATACTTGCCTCATCATTTAAGACCGTGTTTCTTGTATTTGGGGATTTTTCCGAAAGATGAAGAGGTACATGTCTCGAAGCTCATAAAACTATGGGTATGTGAGGGTTTTCTTGATGAAATTGAAGGCAAAAGCTTTGAAGAGAGCAGAAGAGCATGTGGAGGATCTTGTCCGAAGAAATCTTGTTTTTGTGAGCAAGAAGAAGTCTAATGGCAGAATCAAGTGCATCACGATCAATGATGCCATGAGGGATTTGTGCCTAAGACAATCCCATATCGATAATTTCCTTCTCCAATTTAGAGGACGTGATGCCGAGGCCATGAAACTTCAATGGTGCCGCCGTGTAAGTAGATTTACTTGTGATGATGATTTCCTTGATGGTGTTTATGGCTCGATCATTTGTACCATAATCTTATCTTTGGTGAAACTTCAATGGTGCCACCGTGTAAGTAGATTTACTTGTGATGATGATTATGAGCTCCACAATCTTATATATCTCCAGAAACTTGAAGTTCTCAAGATAGAGACGAATTGTTCTTTAGGGGAACATCATAACATGAGCAGTGTTTTTCCTTTGACGCTGAAGAAATTGAATTTGAGTGGTGTGCAACTTCCTTGGGAGGACATGGAAATTGTTGCTTCATAGCCTAATCTTCAAGTGCTTAAACTAAGAAAGTTCGCTTGTGTGGGCGAGACATGGAAAACAAGTGAAGGAGGATTCTCTCGGCTTACCTTCTTGCTGATTGATGAATCGGATTTGAAGAATTGGATAACCGGAACTACTCACTTTCCAATGATGAAGCGCCTAGTGCTTCATCGGCGTGCGCATCTGTTGAAGGTTCCCAATGATATTGGAAAAAGACTTGAATCGATCGAGTTAGATGGCAGAACAGCACTTTGTTGCGCTCAGCCGAATGTATTCTAGAGGATCAACGTTGGGGAAGTCGTCGCCTTTGGATTCGTGTTGTGTAATGGTACAACGCTAGCTGATTGTTTTCAAAGTAGTTTTTGGATTTCACTCATAGCTGTGAAAAGTTTTTGAAGATGACACTCATTACACAACTTTTAAATTGTAGGAATTACAACACTTTTCGATATTTTGTAACTAAAATAAAGGGCCTACTTCACTTTCTACTCAAAGATGTTGTTCACCTCATGTGTATTGGTGTAGTTATTGTACCTTTTGCATTTAGTTTCATCATATCCTTCTACTTTTGTACTTTGTTTCGTCTTAATAAATTCTTCTACGACTTGTATTAGATCTCATTCGGTCCTTATTTAACAGATTCAACAATTAGTTATTGAAAAAAATTGTACAAGGACATTATGAAATAATATAGAGAACAAGAATTCAAGGATGTGTTTTTATTTTTGCTTAATTATTTTGATTTCTATGATGACGTTGCAAGAAACGGAAAAGTCTGCAATTTATGGCAAGTGATTAGGTCTATTGCACATAAATAAACGATACGTATATATCCACATACACTTCTTGGAAGCTACTCTTTACCAAATACTAGACCGTAATGGAAAAGACTGAAAGTCATAATAACGTAACAAATAAACGAATAATCAATGAATTTACGTTATCCAACTAATCCAAAATCAACATACAATTAATTACGCAAGAATGAATTCATCGTCGATCCTTGGTAACAGTAACAGGGTAACCGATCCCATTCCTCCTAGTTGGAAAAACTACAAACAACAAACTCGAGATCAGCCCAATCCCAATCGGCGCGATATCCAGCACCTCCTTAACCTCCCTCCCCGGCGCAGGATAGAAGCACCCCACCACATACTTATCCCTCAGCGCCACCGCCACGAACACCGCCACCGACAGGAAGGCATGCACCACGTCCACCGCTCTCAGCCGGAACTTCCTCAGGTCCGGCAGCGCCGCCTCGTCGGGGCTGTCGAACAGCCACATCCCCTTCCTCGTCACGACCCCGTAGTGTATCTCGCCGTTGGCGCATAGTAGACTGTCCGTGAAGGAAGCCAGGAAGCAGGAGAGAGAGAGAACGACGAGGAGGATCAAGGTCATGGCTGACGTGGCGGCGTCGCAGGCGCCATTTTTGGTGAAGATCGGAGTTAGGATTTGGAAGGCTAGGAGGGTCCCAGTTGGGAGGAGATTGGCTAAATTTGCAGAGCTTTGTAGAGCTTGAGACAGCGCGTTTTGAGGAGACGGGCGCGGCGGAGCTACTAAAACTACGTCGTTTTGTGGTGGAGGGAGTGGAACTGCGTCGTTTTGCGTCGGAGTGGGGGTTGATGATGATTGTCTTTGCCTCGGAGACATTTTGTGAATTTGATGAAAGTTTGGAGTATTCTGTTTGTTTTGAGAGAATGAAATTTGTGAAATATGTGTAGGGTGATATGATATATATGTGTTGGTTTTGTTGATTATTATTTGATTTTGGAGGTTCCTTGCTGCTTCATGATAGCTTGATGATTAGCTTGATTTAGTTTATTTATGTTTATTTTTTTTTGCAACGTGTGTTGATTAATTAGTTGAAGAGGTCTTTGCTTGCCAGTCTTGAATTTGTTTAGCCACCACGCTTTGGAGTATTATTAAGTGATTAAGTATAAGATAAAGTCAACATTTTAATATGATGAGACCACGTTATTTCTTTTTTATCCCAGTCAAATAGTGTAGAAGGTCCAGCTCAGCATATGATTCCTGATCCTTGGCATCTAATCGATATTCTTTTCATTTCATTTCATTTCATATTTTTTTTGAGAGGAATGATCCAATGTCCACGGTGGGCATACTTAATATATCTACCGGTGACGTGGCAATACGATAAATAAGGAAATTAATTTGAATATATACCATAATAACTAAATCCTACCAAAAAAAATTAAACCCTACTAAAAATAACTCAACCCTAAATGGAAAAAGTTAATGACGTGGCACTGCCACGTAAGCGGTGAACACATTAAATGTGTCCACGGTGGGTAGGGAAGCGTTTCTAATTGTTTTGATTACCTCACTATTTATATTTGCTGGCAAGAAAAACTGATTCCTTTTCGAGTTCTAACAATGAAAAATCCAAACTATAATAGGTAGAAGCAACTAAAATCATGAAATATTTTCTCATATATACACAAATTATCAATAGACTTTAGTTTGATTGAAAGAATATCATTATTCATATATGATATGATATCTATTTGTAGAGACCCGACCCAAGCCCAAGCCCATCAAGGCACTATAATACAATGGGCTGGGCTGAAGGATAATTATGAAAAATTGTCTGTATATAGGTATATTCAGCCCACTTAGCCGTTCACAAAAGACTTGTATCCTAATTTTTTTATGTATACAATACTAGCAAAGCCCTAAAGTGGAATGGGTGTAGTATGTTACGTTGCAAATTTTATTCGGTCTTCAGTGAGAACCATAGTCCCACACCGAAAACAGAACAAGACTTAAAGCTAAGAAACATTATAAATAACGCAGAAATGCTTTCAATCTACTTACGCAGCTGCGCGTTGAGCACATAGCGAACTATTCTTTCGCCTTTTACTAAAGAATACCGTGTGCTCGTCGCAATTCAAGCAGCATACGCCTTTTTTTGGAGGGCGTTTTCTTAAACAGAAAACCCCAACAATTCTCAAGTTTAATATTTTGCAATGATTCTGGCATTTCTGCTCAACATGTTAAGTCTACTTGGGTAAATATTTATTCAATGCATATAGTAACATCAGAATGCTTTACTCCATCGTTATAATTATCGAACCCACAAAAGCACTAGAATATAATGCAATTACGATTAACATATATTCCAAAGGAGAGTCATTGGATTGTTCAACTGTGAAACAAATGTCCGTTAATTTCCTTTACAATCTTTGAAGAGAGAAAAAGAGCACAAACGATCTAAATCTAAATGCAGTTCAACTCTTGTTTGTAAATCAAAATACATCATGTAACCCACCAAAATCAAACCCCATCTCCTTACACAAACTCACGAATCCCTCGTAACTGGATAGCCAATCCCATGCCTCTTGGTAGGAAAAATCACAAACAACAAACTACATCCGAATCCAACCACAACCGGCAAAACATCTAGAACCTTCTGCGCCTCATTCCCCACCTTCGGGTAGAAGCACCCCACCACATTCTTATCCCTCATCGCCACCGCCGCGAACACCACCACCGACAGGATCGCGTGCACCGAATCCATCGCTTTCAGCCGGAACTTGCTCAAATCCGGCAGCACCGCCACGTCAACATCGCCGATCATCCACAGCCCCTTCGTCGTCACGAACCCGTAGCGAACTTCGCCGTCGGCGCACTTGATGCTGTCGGTGAAGGAAGCTAGGAAGCAAGAGAAGGCGAGGGCGATTAAGAGAGCGATGGGCCTAGTGGTAATTTCACACAGTCCGCCGTTAGTGACGATCGGCGTTAAGATTTGGAAGGCGAAGATGGTGCCGGTGGGGAGGAGGTTGGCTAGATTCGCCGAGCTCTGTAGGGCGCGTGTGAGCACGCTCTGGGGAGAAGGGGTGGTGAGCGGAACGGCGTCGTTCTTCACGAGTGGGGATGTGGGAATTGACAATGATCTTTGTCTCAGAGTCATTTTTTTGTTTTGGATTGAATTTGATGATAGAGTTTGTTGATTTGAGAATTTATATAAGTTGGTTTTTTTTATATTTTTTAATTGATGATAATTTGATTAAGATGGTTCTTTGCTACTTCGTAATGACTTTATAATTGTGTTTGTTAATTCGAGGTTTAATTAATTTGGCGAGTCGTTGTGTAGAAATTAGTTGAATAAAGTTCTTGGCTCGCCAGTTTTGAAATTGTAGATCTACATCTATACCACGTTTTTTTAATTATCGCTTTAAGTATATTATATATTTTTTTTGGGTGAATTATTTTTTGTCATGAGGGTTGTTTATTTTGTTGAGTTCCGATAGTGTGTAGGCCCAACACGACACATGATGCTGGAAATGCTTTATTAATAATTAATAAAGCTAACTAGTGCATTTGTTTGGTAGCAATGGTGTGATAAGTAAGAAAATTGAGAAGGAATAGTAAGTCATGATATCATACCAAGATAACCCAAGATTGAATTTTATTGTTAGTTGTTTGGTAGGAAAGAATAAAACATGATAAAAAAACCGAAATCACTAATTTATCCCTTTAAGAACTTGAAAATTACAAACACTGTATCTCCTAAAAACTTGGGAGAGAGAGCAGAGAGGAGGGGAGGCGGCGGCCAAAGGAAGGCACGGTGGCTGAGGCAAGAGGAGGAGGCGGAGAGGCGGCAGCCGAGGCCAGAGGAGGAGGCAGCGGCGGCGCGGTGGACAGCTTTGGCGATGGCTCTGAAACCAGCCTTGGCGACGGCGACGACCGGCTTTTGGGAATCCGTGTAAAGAAAATCGGCGAACCTTCGTAGGGGAGGCGCCCATGCATCGTACGACGCCGCGCAGCAAGGGAAAGGGGTCGGCGTCCTCCAATTTGTTGACATAAATGAATTGGCGCTGGAGCTTGTTGGAGAATGGAGACACGGCAAAATGGAAAAAGGAGAGAGAGAGGGAGGAGAAGTGAGGAGGGGAGGATGAAATCTGAGCCGCCGTCGTCGACCCTCGAACCTCTATGTGCTGGGAAGATGGAGGAATGAGGAATATGAAAAGGACAAAAAGGGCCAACATGTAGAAAATGGTATACTGTTCAACCATTTAATTCTTATCAGGGCCTCTACCCGTGTTAAGTTTTTGGATAGGAACAGTGGTTTTAAAACGGGCTTGACTCCAAACACGGGCTTCCATGATATGGGTAAGTGTGATACCAAACACATGATTAGGTGAGATAACCCATGTTATCCCATGATAACATGGCTACCAAACATGCCTAGTAGATAAATGAATGTTCTTAGCTTAGAAAAAATAAGAAAGGGAGGTTAAGAATAAGAACATTCCTAATATTTATGATGAGGAAAAGGGGAATATAAATTTAAAAGGGAAAAATGACATATTGTAAACACATAAATTATTTATTTAATAAATAAATACAAATCCGTGTACAAATTCAAAATATATGGATTGAAATATATGGGTGACACTCTTTTGATCTCCTTAGTTTTGACTTTTACAATGTTGACGTGGAGACTTTTGTTTTATATCCGGATTATACGTTGTACTTGTGTTTCGGAGTATATAACGCTGATGTCGGAGGACTTTCGTTTTATTTCTGAATTAAACATTGGGATATAGGGAGTTGGCTTTTATAACGTCAATGTCGGAAGACTTTCGTCTTATTTTCAAATCGAACTTGGAACGTAGGGAGTTGGGCTTTATAACGTTGGTGTTGGAAGACTTTCGTCTTATTTCCGGATCAAACGTTCCATCATGGGCTTTTTAGGCTTAGCCTCTTAGGTGTCACAATTCTATTGACTCTAAAATATTAATATTTATCAATAAAAGATTTAGTTTGTTGCCAAAGAAATTTACATTTATCTTCAATATCTTTATTAATAAGTACATTATTTATTTTTAATTTTATTATATTCCAAATCAAATGAGTATATAAAATTAAAAAAAGTTTTTCTTTTCCTTTTTTCCTTAAAATTCCTCCGCTACACATATTTTCTATAATTTCTACACATTAATGATTAATGTATTCCCTCCATATAAAAATTAAAAGTTGTTTTATACTGTGTTTTTTTATTGTCATTTTGACATTTTATACCAGGGTGCCCTTATTCGCTCTCACATCCCATTATCATTATGTATAATCACAATTCTTTTTATTGTAATTACGGGTAAATTATAATAAATTAAGGTTAATTTAGGTATAGTTTGTTTTTCGTAGTATGTATGCAAATATTATAATAACTTGCAAAATGAATAGGAGAGAGTATGGCAGGTTTACCCTGATTTTTTTTTTTTACCTCATGGCAATAGTATTTCTCCACAAATACAAATATAGACAATTTTTAAAATATAATAAAATAATACCATGCAAATTTTTTGCATCTTTATTTTGCTTAAAAAGGGTTATTCGAGACGAGAATCACATTTGTATTTGTTGTGAAATTTATCTTTCACTTTCAAATTATGTTTGTTTTAGACTTTTAGTAGAGTAGACTAATTACTAATATGTGAAAACTAGAGTTGTTTTTTTTTTCTTTCTTTTTAGTTGGGTAATTCTATACATAGCCACCGTTTTACTATTTATAGCCCCCTTATTAAAATAAATAATAGAACAAATAAATGAATGTACAGTATTGCCCCCGCAACCTCTTTGTCATCGTAATCCTGAGAAATTGTATAGCCCCCAATTCACCTTTTTTTCCTTTTACCGTGGAAACTGTATAGCCTCTTCCATCTCAATTGTTATTTTGCCATGGAAAATTCCTTCAAAATTCCTCATTCTATATCTCCGATATCGAGAGAGAAGGTGCCCAATCACCTTAGAGTTTCACTTTGCTTTTGGTTCATAAGGAAATCCTTTTAATATTTTAAAGAGGTTTTCAAACAAATAATTCTTCCGTCATGGCCACCATTTCTCAATATCCTTCTTCAGTATTGTTTGTAATTACGAACTTCGGTATCATCTCACTTATACTGAAGAACATAAGTCAGACTTCTGATCATTCCACGTCATTGGATACTCTTTGCGTTGGTTGATTATACTCTCTCGAATGATATCTATTTTGTCGAAATCTTTGAAATTTGAAACTCAATCCATTGTTGATAGGTAGAAGAAGTCGATTTAGAGATCCTCGTTCATGATATGAAAAAGATCAATTTTGGGGCTACATATTTCTCGACTTTAAATTTCTCGAGTTAATAGCAACGAAGAGGCTATAGGTATAAGGGCAATACAGTATGTTCATATTTTTATTTATTATTTATTTTAATAAGGGGGCTATGAATAGTATAATGGGGGCATGTATAGAATTACCCTCAATCAATTATTAAAGGCTTCTTTTCTCTCCAAAAAAATTTATTGGGCTTCTAAAATAGGGCCGTAGGGGCACTATGGTTGTATGCATGGGGTAAAAGTTTCCGCTCGGTAAGCTATACGTAGCCACCTCTTTGCTCTTCATAGCCTCCATTAAATAATAATAATAATAATAATAATAATATATATATTATATTATTATTATTATTATTATTATTATTAACACATGTCCTATTATGCCCTCCTAGCCCCCAAACTATTACTATTTGATCGTAAAATACTACCTCTATCTCATTATATTAATGCTTATTTGACTTACATAAAAACTAATGAATGGAAGAATATGTGGCTATAATTAATTCTAAGGAGAGAGAGTTAATTGTAGCCAAATATTTTTTGTCATTTTAGAAAATAACTCTAATATAATGAGACGGACCAAAACGGAAATAAACTCTAATATAATATGGGATGAAGGTAGTATATTATGAAGATAGCCCCAAAAAATTGAAGAGAAGTTGCCGGCGGCAACACCTATTCCACCGCCGGGAAGAAACCGATGCCATCGGAGCAACGTCAACCGAATTTACAGATTTGAATTATGAGTTCCTTCCTCTGTCTCTTTTGATTCTCCCTCTGCAAATTGATATCCATGAACATATGTCGTCGATGAATTATGAATTTTCAAGAAAAGGATTTCTTTTGATAGGTTGTGATCATGTGTTTTGAGTGAGTGCGTATTTTCAGTTGTTCAAATATTGTTCTTCGGAACAAAAATACAAGAAATCAAATTTTGATCAAGTGCTCAACCACCATATGCATATTGCTTTTGTGAATTTTAATTCGATTTATTAGTTTTTGTTTGTGTTTCTTCATATTTTCTCTTTTGGTTTACATTTGTTTGGTGCGTGAAGCAAAATCCAATTTCATATTAAAATTTAATTAGGTTAATTTTTCGGATTGTACAGTATAATATGCATCAATTGAGAATATTCTTTTTGTTCTTTACCTATTGTGATTTACTTTACTTTGGCGATTCGAAGGCAAACAAGCATTCAACAAGAAGAAGTGGAAACAGATTTTTGCAATTTTGTAGTTTATATAAATATAGAGATGATATTTATTTTTTTTATCGAAAAAGGTGGAATCAGAATTTTGCAATTTTGTAGTTTATATGAATATAGAGATGATATTCTTTTTTATCGAAAAAGTATGTGGATGGGTTCGTGTGACTGTGTTGTGTTTGCATGAGTTATGAATTCTTCCAGCCGGGGAGAAGAGAAACTTTGTTCGATATAGTGTATTTAGGACCATAACCAAATGTTCTTTATATATTAGTTAATTAGATTACTCATAAATACCTAATTGGACTAGTATTAGGTATTTACCCATAAGCTCATATCAATAACATTGCCCATAGACTTTTCACTTAATTAAGTCCATCAATCATAAATAGTCAATATAATTACAATAATAATATGTTGCCTACAAAAATAGATAAATAGGAGATAAATTACTTAACAATCTCCCATTTACGCTATACATATTATTCTCGAAAGCAATTATATCAAAGAATTCTTTAGTTGCGCAACATTATGCTATTTATTTTCTGGCTATGTCTTAACAATCTGGTCCATCTCATACTAAAAATGAAACTACCGCGATATTTACCACATTATAAATCGTGGCTTAACCACGATAATTATCATAACTAATATATTCAATGACATAGATAAAAAAAGACAAAAAAAGTATGAGGATGAATTTCTTATTTATTCTACAGGTTAAGTTGTGGGGGTTGTAAAGCCTATAACTCGCTTAAAAAAGAAGAAAATTTCAGAAGCTATAATTCGCTAAAAAAGAAGGGGCTACATACAAGGATAAAATAATAATTTCACTAATATTTTTATTATTTATTTAATTAAAGGGGCTATAAGGAATAAAATGTGAGCTATATTTAGAATTACTCTTTCCACTCATGTGAACTCTTAATACATTCATATTTGATATTTAAAAAATACTGATTTTTTAATTATAAAAATCGGGTGAAGTGATAAGTGCGAAATTTTAGATAATGGCCTACCATAGGCGTAAGTTAGCAGAAAAATTAGCACAAGATGACTAATCAAGTGCGAAGGCAACTTCCTAAAAGGACAAAATAAAAAGGAAAAAAAAATGCGGTACACAATTAGAACTTAAAGTCCCACACCGGAAAATAAACAAAGCTAGAGCAAAGCAGAAGTATAAATGGCGGTTAGATGTAGCTTGTAACAATTATGCAGCTGCGCGTTGAGCACATAGCGAACTATTCTTTCGCCTTTTACTAAAGAATACCGTGTGCTCGTCGCAATTCAAGCAGCATACGCCTTTTTTTGGAGGGTGTTTTCTTAACCAGAAAGCCCCCAACAATTCTCAAGTTCAACCTTTTATTTCTAGAATTTAAAACTTTAAAATAAAGAATCTATTTTTAAGTACCAATTTACTTGTTTGAGATGGAAGGTTAATGTTTTGCGATTAAGGTATGCAGAATAAATTATTATTGGAAGGTATTTTATCTTAATATATGCTTTTCGACTTGCTTAAAATGCGAGTTCTAATATGTGCTTATAAAACTAAATAAATTATTATTGGAAGGTATTTTATCTGAATATTCGACGTACTTAAAATGCGAGTTCTAATATGTGCTTATAAAACTTTTTTTTTTTTTTTGTAAAAAAATAAATATAAATTATTCATGAATGAATTTTCCTTAGGGATAATTGTCTCAAAATACACAACCTTTCATGAAATTTTGATTTTGTACATGAGCTTTATAATCTACCTATAAATACACAACCTTTATATTATTTTTGATTTTGCATAGGATGTCGATTTTTTTTTTTATTTTAAATTTCGTGCTGATATGGAAGTTGGAATTTGGATTTGTTGGAAATTATGTCATTCATATATGTAAGGAAATTAGTCTCTCACTAATAGTTCGACAAATCCGGCTTCCATATCAGCAGAAAATCTGATGAAATTAGGAAAAAATTGATATCATGTGCAAAATCAGAAACAATTGTAAGTTTGTGTACAAATCCAGAATTTCATGAAAGGTTAAAGGTTATCTATTTTTGGACAATTTTCCCTTTTCTTTATCATACTTTGTAAAGCTAAAAATTAAATAAGAATTTTTTGAAAGTCTCGAAAATTTTGGGAATTGAGTAAGCTTTGAGAGTTTGGATAAATTGGGAGTTTGAGAAATAATTTGGACCATTTAGATTCATATTTTCAAAGATAGAAAGTTATAATATCCAAGTAAAATACCAAATAATAAAAAATGGATGAGATTTTTTTGTGATTCAAAACATATCACTATTGGTGTCTATTTATTGTGAATTTAACATATATATATATATATTTTAATATAAATTTTAATTTTTTAATATAAATTTATTTATATTATTATTATTCCGATAAGATTTATCTTTCAAAAATCATCCATACCCAATCACCACTTGCCAAATAATGTTATTTGATTAGGATAACATGTTTTACCTAACAATTTGTTCTAACAACTGAGTCTTGCATTTACATTATTTTTTTATCTGCGGGCGACATGTGACGAGACTCACCGATAAATCCAATTTTAACTAGTATTTTGAAGTAATTATATTTATGATATTAGTATAACGTCACCGACACCACTAGGGTTGAGGAAACAAACTTTTTAATTCATTCAACCTTTTTAGCTAGTGAAATACTATTACCTAAAACTAGTTTGTATCCCGTCGATATTTGACGGGTTATCAATTTTTTTTAGTATATTTTATAAATAAAAATATAAAACTATTATGATTACTTAATAGCAAAAAAAATGTGTTACAAAGTTGGATTAAATATTATTAGAAAAATAGTTATTGTGGTGTAGTATTTATTGAGTAGTTATACACTGTGTATATCTAAGAGAAAAGGTTAGATCAATGAATGAAATATTTCTCATGTAATTATACTAATTTTGAGTGTGAAGTAGCCCATTAAGAAAGTTAACTTAGCTAGATATTGTCGAGTCAATCCGAATAGCCCGACAAATAAATGTGAGTAAGGGTTCAAAAAATTTGTAGCAAAAAAAAAAAACTAATGGGTTAAACCGAAAATAGCTCAATCCTGGTGGATTATCCTGATTACCGATTTTTTTTAATCTTTAATTAAATATGTGACATATTTTTTTTGTTACAAAAATCTGACAATCTTAGAAATCTGCACATTTCAAAAAAAAAATTGGCGAATGGACCACCTGAAAATCAAACTATGATTAGGGCAAAAATATTTTATAGTGTCAAATCAAACCGAAAATAGCTCGAGCTCAATAGAATGGACTGAAAAGCGAAATGTAGTATTATGAGGCCACCTCAAAATCGAATGTGTTTAATATATGTATTTTTTAAACAAAAATTTGTCAATCATAGTTATCGATACATACTAAAAGAATTTCAAAAACTTATTGGCTATGGGCCACCTTAACATCGTTTTTGTAACCACATCAAAATCGAAAAATTGTTAGAGCCAAAATTTTTTTTGTACCACCTCAAAATCGAAGTAGTGTTAGGGTCAAAATCATTTTCGTAACCACCTTCGTTTTTGTAACCACCTCAAAAATATATTGGCCAATTGGCCACCTCAAATTGAAATAGTGTTAGGGCCAAATTCATTTTTGTAGTCACCTGAAAAATTTAATGGCCAACGGGCTACCTGAAAATCGAAATAGTGATAGGGTCAAATTATATTAAAAATAGTTTGGCATGATCAACTCAAATTGAATGTGTCCATCGCTGCTCATTTTGTGTCTAATATATTGTCAAGTGTCTTGAATTAAAAATATATTTTTTCTTACAGTCATTTTACAATCATAGTTATCGATATATACTAAAAGAATTTCAAAACATTATTGGCTATAGGCCACCTCTTAAAATCGCTTTTCGCCTTTGTAACCACCTCAAAATCGAAGTAGTGTTAGGGCCAAAATATTTTAACTTAAATACAATTTAGCCTGATCAATCCGAATTTAAAATAGTCCGAGTTCAAAAAACTACATTAACATTTAATCATTACAAAAATTAAAATTTGTGCCGAAAGATTCCAAGCAAATATATGATGGACGGATGTAGTATTATAATATACTCCACATAATTTGATAATCAACTCACGATACTCATTTTGTGTCGAATATATTGTCAAGTGTCTTGAATTAAAAATATATTTTTGTTACAAAAATTTTACAATTATAATCATTGATATATATTAAAAGAAGTTAAAATAAATTCTTGGCCGACTGGCTATCTCAAAATCGATTTTATATCTAATATATTGTGAAAATTTGGTCTTACAATAACCACAACAATTTTGGTGTTATTGCATGTTTGAGATAATATGAATTGTCAAGCACATATATGATGGACGGATGTGAGTCACTTCAGAAAAAAAACGGAGAGAGTACACGATTTGATAATCAACCCACGATACTCATTTTGTGTCGAATATATTGTCAAGTGTCTTGAATTAAAATATATTTTTATTACAAAAATATTTTTGTTACAAAAACAATACATACTATAAGAATTTTAAAAAAAACTTAAGAATTAAAAAAACTTTTAGGCCAACTGGCACGAGGAAGCTAACCGGCACGATTCCCCTCGAGTGGTGCACCGTTGACCGACCTTCATCTTCTGAAAAAGATTCGAGTAAGCATATCCGTTGGGACCCGAAAAATAATGAACTATATATACCTGAGCGGGGCGAGGCCAGAGGAATCTCAAGTCCGTCGAATTTAAAGTTTTGAATTAGCATTCAAAACCCAAATAATTTTAAAATTTTATTTACCTACTCGTTTCAAACTGATTAAAAATATAATATTGCTACTCATACTCGGTCCAAACGTATAGAGTAATACCCCCTACTTATATAATAAAAACTTGAATACTATAAAATATATATTTATTTATAATAAATAGTATCGATATTAGGTAAATGAATAATAAAGCCATAGCATAATATCTATTCTTATTCAAAACTGTTCAAGAGCAATAATTTTAAAATTCAAACATTCATCCCAAATTAAAATCATTCAATTCAATATACTTTAAAAATGCATAAACTTATTATATAATTAAATGCATTAATTTGGCCGAGTAACAACATATTTATGATTTTTATGTTTGATTTCATTTATAGATTTGATCTTATAAAACATAATCTGATCCAAGAAAAGTTTTAGTCCAATTGAATAGCGTTGGATATATATAGATGTGTATATAATATAAAATTAAATATAAGATTAGCATAAATAGATACCAAATACCAAATATAAGTAGATCAGTATAGTTAGAATTTAATTATATATATATGTAAAATATAGATAGATTATATAATTAATATTAATATGTATAAGTAATAATTAATGTATATAAATATATAGATTTTAGATAAACAGGAATGGTGGATGTAGGAAGCGCCACATAGACATGCTAATCAATATGATGCTTCGAATCCGCAGCGGAATGTATAATATATATATATATTGATTGATTGATTGATATTGAAAGATATAATTCTTGAAAAGAAATATTGAAAAGTACGTAAAAGAATATGTACTACAACTAAGAACAATTGACTCCCCAAATTCCATCCCACTGTTCCTCTTCTCCCGATCGCCATCGTTCTAGCTTCTTCTTGCAAATTGAATATATCCCACTGTTCCTCTTCTCCCGATCGCCGTCGTTCTAGCTTCTTCTTGCAAATTGAATATAAGTAAGAACTTTTATGAAAAAAATGAAGACATCATTACAAATACACAATTTTTAACCTACTCCCTCCGTCCCACTTAAATAGTTGATATTTCCTTATTGGTTTGTCTCATATAATAGTTTACTTTCCTAAAATGGTAAAAGTCTATCTCACAACTAATACTATTTTAAAAATTTTATCTCTACTTGCATTGGTCTCTGTGCCAAAAGCAATATGGACTATTTATGTGAGACAAATGGAGTGTTTGATCAACTAAAATCATTTACTCAAAAGAGACTTAATTAGAAAGATTAACTATTTTTTTGAAATAGACGAGAAAATCAAATGCCGTTTTTGGAGTTGGTGTGTGGCTAAGGGAGAAGCCGATTCAAAATTGAGCTTTATTACTTGGAGTGAAACTAAGCTTAAAGACCAGTGGGGGATGTTGTAATCTGTTGGGAGGTTGGAGCTGCGGAGGCTTGTGAGTTTTGTGAAGCTGGACAAAGAAAAGAGCTTTGAAACGTGGCGCGTTTTTGTTTTGTCAGGGAGAACATTGGGGTAGAAATCAATTGTTGTAATAAGTTGGTTCGGCCTGAGTTTCTTTTTCAATAAAACACTTTCTTTTCCTGACGAATAAGAAGAAAAAAAAACTATTTTTTTGAACACTTCATGGAAATCTAATCTTGAAATTGTGCATCAGAATAAAAAGAAGTCTATTCCAGCATGTCATAATTTTCTTAGTCTATCTTGGATCACATTTTTCCATGAATTTGACTTTTAACTTTTGAAGAATTCATAACCCGATAAATTGTCTTATTGTTCTATTACTTAATTCAAACTGATTTTGTGATACTATTTTTTTTGTTTTTTTTTTTATAAAAAAAAAGGTCTTACAAGAATGATGCGAACTTATGTAGACATCACTAATAAATCCTAAAGATTGTTACTAATTAATAACTGGAGTAGTACATGTAAATGCCGGGGGTATGAATAATACTACTTCATTTTCCCTTGCAAGTTATCTTTCTACTTCATTGCATATTGGGACCATTCGAGGCATTGCAACAAAGAGTCATTATTAATACGTTATACAATTATAGTAATATATTTAAAATCAATATTAAGTATAATGATTTAAAAAGTATTATCAAAACATAAAATTATATGTTCAAAGAGCCAATTGCACAAAAACTGAGATGTATTCTAAAATGCAACCCACGTTTAATTTTCTAATATAAATAATATATCATGATTAATAATTTACGAAATTAATTATATATGTATTTGATAAAATAGTTTGAAATACTCAAGTGGCATTGCCATTACACATAAATTATCAAGAATTAGCAAAGTTAGTTCAAGATTTGATGTTTATACAATGGTATTAAACAAAACACTAGTGACGTTTTAGAGCCCTTTAAAAAATGTACTCCATACTTTGGAACAAATAATAGTCGAAACTAAAAGACATTTTCTCAATAAAAAGAAAATTATGCTGAATTAATCATCAATACCTCTTGTAATAAGACACGAGAAAGTTAAAAATTGAGACATCAAATTTTGAAGGAAAAAAGCAAAGGAATTCACAAAATTTGAAAAGGAGAAAAGAAAAGCTACCTATCCCACACCGGAAACCTAGTAGATGTTATGTAGCAAAAGTAGTTACATAAAGAGGAGAAAGAAAATTGAATAACATACTTACCTGGACGGGGTCAATGGGTGATCCATAAGGCCCATGGCCTAGGTTGGCGACCTCCATTGCACTCAGGAGGGGCGCCCGCCTAAGGTCGGCCCAAGTGGTCGAGCCTACGTCATAATTTGTGTTAGAGGGGGCCTGCGTTCGCGCGGCCCCTGCCCAATTCAGTCAAAAGAATTTTAGCCAATTTCTGCCTGAAGAATTTAGAGCCCAATTCTGCTGGCTATTTTATTAATAAATTTAATTAGTGTCGTTTAAATCTTCGTGGTGGAATTTAGCCTTTTGAGTTATGTATTTTTTAAAAAGTTGGCTTCCAATTGATTTAAACTGTCATGTTTAAATATTTGTGGTGAAATTCAGCTTTCTTTGAGTTTTGTTTTTCTTAAAGTTAGCTTCCAATTGATTTACATCAAATTGATAAACTGTAATTTGTGTACAATCAAGAATGAAGTGCGGAATTCAAAATCATCTTGTATGTTCATAATATATTTATTGACAACTCAAACATGAAAAACTGTGAGTAGTTGGTAGCCGTGCTAGCTATTTAATTTTTGTTAAAAAAATTAAACTAAAAAATTAGGCTGTTTTTTTATTAGTTGGTAGCCGTGCTAGCTAGCTATAAATTTTTATTGAATTATTCCACTAAAATATTGAAGGCATTGATTTCCTGGGAACTCTAGACATAACTTATGTCACATAAGATTTAAAAAATTGCCCATTTATTACATAGAAAAAATTTCAAACTTTTTTTTTTTTTTTTTTTTTTTTTTGAGGGAGAAAAAATTTCAAACTTAAAATAATAAAATTAGGCTGGTTTTTTTATTAGTGTTGGTTCCCGTCACCACTCCTAAGAAGAAAAGGCAAAAGTCAGTGAATTATACCATTTTCCTTATGTCCTACGTCTATAAGCATGAAACTCAAATCATATAATCAGCATTACTCACTCAAGTACTGCTAACATTTCCAGAAGCGAAAAAGGAAGAAAAATAAAAACTATTTCTGCAGATAATTCAGGAGAGTTCGAGCTCATATTCTCATATTTGGTTTATGGGTTCAAAATAGGAGTTCAATTCCATGAGTGACATCAATCTCTTAAAAATTCGAATCATCTAAATCTTAATTATTTTCATTAGACTAGCTCTTCAAAATCGAATCCACATGCTAGGAAAATAAAAAAATAGTTTCCAACAACTGGTCTCTCTCCCGGTAATCTATACCCTCCCCCCTCTCGGCTTAATAGGATGGTCCGCACATGCATATCCAATATTTTTCAGAATTCTTTTATCAACGATTATATATTTCCGTCCAAATGAAAACATATCGGCACTTTATTTTTCGAACATAGTCCACTAACTCTCATTGATGTAGATATGTCTATATAGATAGAGGTATGCAAGTGCAACCCCATGTTCTAAAATAATGTCTCTAATATTGAGTACATAATCCCACACTGGTAGCGTATACTTATTTATTAAGGTATATAACTCGATCAATTTAACTCGTCACTTGCCGAGCCAATTAACGAGGGCTTGTAACCCGTGTAGGGGCACTAAGATGATTGGATGTTGGGCCAAGTTGACGGAATGGGCTTAGGTGTGCTAACTCTGGCCTTGCCCATTTCAAGCTGAGAGTTGGGCTACATGGCCCGTGCGAAGGCGTGGGCTTCTTTACCCTTAGAGCGGAGGGCACCGCGTCAGGCTGTCTTCACAGAGCAGCGTCTAAGGATAACTGGTCGGTGCGTGCTTAACCCATTAAAGTCAGATCGCTTGGCCCAATTAAACATTCATCTTCTTTTTTTCTTTTTTCTTTTTTTAAAATTTATAATAGGGGAACATTCATCTTTTTTTGCTTTTATTATTCTTTTGGAATACTTGAGAATATTAATAGAGAATAAATACAATAACCCAAAGTTAATTTCCTGTCATTCTTTTGATCTGTTGTTCTTTTTTCTTCTTTTTTTTTAATTGAGGACTTTGCATCAAAATTTGATTATTTCTCAAGCTTTTAACAATATTTATTGAGTGTGGGTGTGTGTTGTGTTTGTCTGATAAATAAAAAATAAAAAAATTTATTGAGTGTGAGTGTGTTTTGCATTTTCTTTTTTAATCATGGAAAAAAAATGCTACCTACGGTAACTATATATATCGGTCATTATTTGGTACGCATACATAGAGTATATTAATATTCGATTAAATGAGATTGGTCTCAGGTTAAAAAAAAAAAAACAAAAACCATTACCAATAAAAAGTTATACTATTGTGGCGTTGGTAGGCCTAATTTATTATTATTATTTTTAATTATGAATTCTTGATTTTTAATATATTATAAACTACTTAGGTGCAAATTGTTTGCGACTACACTTATAAAATCGAAATGTGTAATTGGTCAACTCTCTCTCTCTCTTGTAAATTGCCCCTGCTATTGCTCTTTCATCATTCATAACATCTATACAATATATAAAAGCTAAATAGTTGATAAAAATTACAACAATGTCATCTTCTCTCAAAAGTAACAATCAATTATCCAGTGGTTTCTCAAAGATGATTTATTTCAAATATTTTTGAATTGTCTAATGGATTTAACAATAAATGTATTGTAAATATAAATATGTTATATTGTTTGCTAATATATCTATTTTTGCATTAGATTATTCTATAAATTTCTTTATTTTGTTATATTTATATGTTATTTGTTTACTTTTTCAATTATATTGATAATTTGTGTAAAATTTTATTGTGACAATAGAAAATTTAATTGGATACAATTGTCACAAATTATTAATTGAACTCTTGTGAAATACTTTATACTAACTTAGATTTAAAGCTATTGATTGATAAATTTACTGTAATCATGGCTTATTGCTTAATTTTTTGATGTATTATTCTTTTTTCAAAGAAATGTAATATTAAATTATTTAAGAAATATAGTAATTACTAATTATTTAGATAAATACTACAAATTTAAATAAAATATACCAAAAATATAGTAATTCAAATATTTTAGTAGCAATAGTAGTTACATTTTTATCACATGAATATTTAAAAATATATTTATTTATATTCTCTAAAATTATTTTAGGTTTCTAAAATCATGAGAACTAAATCGTTGTTCAATAATGGTATGAGAGAAAAATATATTGTTTCAACTTTTATTTATTTATTCTATTACTCTTTACAATTCATATCATTCGTGCAACGCACGGGCGCAACACTAGTTCCGGATTAAAAAAAATGGCTTATGCTGCTCTTCTTTCACTTTCAAACGCCATAGACCTCATCCTCAGGACCTCAGCTATAATCAGGATGCCATATCCCTTCAAGCAAAAGATCAGATTATATCTATTGCTGAATCCTCTGTATTCTTGCAAGAGTTCCTGGAAGATTTTCCGGAGGAGGCGACAGGCGAGGCGTTTCGAAGCAATAATAAGGGCGGTGACACATGCAGCAGAAGATATTATAGAGGTTTTCGTCTCGCATCATATTTATGAGCCACGCCATGCATCGCTCAACTCATCGGTTCAAAACCTTAGTTACAATTTTCCACAAGAAGACCAAAGTTTTGAAGCGTTTATCAGTGATGCAAGACAAAGAGAAGGTATTAGGTATTACTAGTATTTACATAAAAATTATTCATTCTTAATGGGTGCGTTCTAAAAAGAGTGATTATTATTTTTTTCTTTCTCGATTTTCGCCCTTTTTCCCTATTCTATGGATAATTTTTGCTGGACGTGAAGAAAGTTCTGTCTGGCAATGATAGTAATTTATCTCATGTTAAGCCTTTTTTTCGACTTGGGATCTTTTGTTCCAAATTTGGTGTTCCAACTTAACCGTGTTCCAAATCGTAATTTTTATTAGTATTATGTATTTTTTTTCAACAATTTTAATTTTTAATGATGTAGTTTAATTTTATCATTATTTTCTAGGGTTCACCCATCCGATTAAGGTTTATAATTATTTTTTAGCATTTAATTTTAATTTTATTAGCTATATTAGAGTTGATAAATTCAAGATTAAGGTATATAATTTTTAAAATTTTCAATTTTTATTTATAAATGTCTATTATATTAGTAATATTTTTTATTTTATATAAAACAATATATAACTAATATAAATTAAATTTTAGAACACAGTTGGTATATCAAATTAGGAACAGAAGATCTCATCCTTTTTCTTTTTTTTCATCGGAGAAAATGTACAATAAGTAGGGACCACAATGTGGGATGGAAAACAAAACATACGAAAACAAATTCACATCAAACTATAAAAACCACACAAACATGACTAAACACAAGTGACGAGGGCTTGTAACCAAGTGGGGGCAACAAATGATTGGATAATTGGCCCTGCCGCGATCGGGCGAGCTGACTTTTTCTATGAGTTGGCTTGCTTAAGACGTGCAATTTGGTTGATGTTTAGAGATGAGAGGACAAATAATTACGCCCACTAGTACTACCAAATACACACCCTAATAGATGAATATATAAATTCTAGAAAAAGTCCGTTGACTTTAGATTAGTAAAATAGCACGTACACTCATCAACTCATAATTAAATTTTTTTTTTCCTCAATTGGATGATTTTCAAATGGGAAACCAGCGGAGAGATGGTTATTTCTAGCTTACAAATTATGTTGCTGCAATGCGGCTATTCTCTCTCTCTCTCTCTTTGAGAGATGGCTTATGCTGCTCTTCTTTCACTTTCAAACACCATAGACATCATCCTCAGATACCATCAACATCTCATTTCCCCTCTAGCAAAAGATCTAATTATATCTATCGCCGACTACGTTACTTCAATTCAAGCTTTTCTCGAAGATTTTCAAGAGGAAGCGAGGCGTTACGAAGCAATAATAAGGGCGGCAACACATGCAGCAGAAGATATCATCGAGGGCTTTATCTCATGTCATGTTTATGAGCCACGCCACCAACAAAAGCGAAAACTTAGTTATGGTTTACATTACAAAGCCCATAATTTGGAAGAGTTAATATGGGAGGCAACACATGGTGAAGGTACTTTTGATTATACTAGAGTAATTACGTGCGTTGCACAAATAATCTCTTATTTACCTAATTCTTTTTAAGGAAAATAATATATTTTGAATGCTAACAAAATTTCTAAATAGTGCAATTTTTTAAATTCTAATTTCTACAAAATATTGTACGTCCTTAGAAAATAATCTTAAAAATAAAAATGATACATAGTTACTTGACTAAATTATTTATTATTTCAAGAGTTGTAACACAACCTATGCACAATCTTCTTCAATCAAACAAATTGGTCGACTTAAACATCAATACGTAGAGACTAACGATTAAGGTATAATCGGGTCAGTTAGGTGTCTTCTAGCGCTTAGGTCAATTTTTAGTACACTATTTACAATTTTTCTTTCACACATCTAATTTGACAAAAATCCATTTGAAAAGTGACTTTCTCTCTCTCTCTCTCTCTCTCCTTTCCTTCTAAATTTATTATAAAATATTTTATTTCTAAACATTTGTGCCATGCCGTATAAGACCACTTTTATAAGACGAGGGTGTAATTAAACATATAATATATTTTTTAATATATCTAATATATTCTCTTATCCGATCATTATTTATGTATTATACGATGTATTATAATTTATAAATAAACATATTAATATTCATGTTAGATTAAAAACTCAAATGACATATCAATAATGCTATAGTAGCATAAGAAACAGATAAATTCCATTTAGTCTTAAAAAATGAGAAAGCATTTTATAATGATCATGTCAAGCTAAGTGAATTATCATGCCTCAACTTAAAAATCAATGGGATACTTATAAAGATAAAGAAAATCATATATAGAGTATTTTATTATAATTAATTGCATTTATTTATATCTCAATCTTTCTGAATCTCGAATATGATCATCTATTCCAATTTTATTGTCTCAATCGTGTCCAAAATATTATTCCTTCCATCTTACATATATGTGTGAAAATTTTCTTTTAGGAACATTCCCTTATTCGTGTTAATACCAAAAATAGAAATGATTCTCATACAACCAACCTTTTATTTAAAAACCTTTAAATTATACTATATTTATAAATAAAAAAAACCAGTCCGTGCCTACCACTTTATTCATTCTCCCAACCACTTTATACCCAACAAATTTACATTTATCTACGCACAATAACTTTATCATCCATTATCAATTATTTTACCAAAATTTTCTTAATACCCATGCTCCATAAAATTTAACACGAAAATAAAAGATGGAAGTTATTAATTTTATAGTGTTTATTATAAAAATTAAATACTATTGTTGTTATTATATTTTAAGTTATTAATTAGATTAACTCCTTATATATAATCTAATATATATATTTTTAAATCTAGGCTCAAGTCGAAACTATAAATATTTTTCAATATAGTGTATATCAACTTTTATTATGAATATATCTAATCTTAATAAATTATTAATTTATTATAAATTAAATTACATAGGGCTGGTAAACGGTAATACGGTATTCCGGGTTTACCGGTACTGACGGTACTGTATCGGTAACCGGGAACCGAGTATTAATCCGGTTCCGGTCCGGTAACCGGGTTCCGCCCATGAATAATAATTCCAGTACCTGATTAACCGGTACCGGACCGGTTTACCGGTTAAATTAAATTAAATTATTTTATATATTTTTATAAAATAATATTATATAAGTATTTTAATAAATTTTATTGATTTTTAACATATAAATATTTATTTTATGTTGGATGATCAACTAGAATTTTATTTTCTTATTTGAATTTCGATTGAAATTTTCAGATTTGTGATTTTTATGTATGATTTGTTCTTAATTTTATATTTGTTTACTATATTAAAAAAATATAAAGTTATGATTTTTCAATGTGTATTTGTTTTAGACTTTAAGAAAAGAAGAAAAATATATATTTTGAATTTTTTTAAAGAAAACCGGACCCGGACCGGGAACCGGTTTATTTATTCAGTACCGGTACCGGTTCCTAAAAAAGTGCTTTATCCGGTAACCAGTAAACCGGAACGGACCGGTTACCACCCCTAAAATTACATTATTGTAGAGCTTTTTTTTTTTATGTTACAAAAATATTGGATTAGTTTTCTTTCTTACTTTTTTTTTGTAATCGATTGAATATTAGTATATACTATATTATATTATATTATATTATATGCATATCTACTTATATACAATTTTATTTAATTCTAATTATTTATTCTTATGATTAAATTGTATTGATAATATTAAGGGCATAATAAGCAAATCAAATTTTGTAAACAAGACACTTTTTATAACATATATATATATATATATATATATATTGTTTTGATGTTATTTATTTTCCTTAATCCAAGAAATAAATCTGCGCTCATTTTTATGATTTTAGTTTTTCTCTTTTGCTTATTAATTTATGCATAAATCCTGATTGTAGAATTTACAGATTTTAATTTTTAAGTATGCGAAGTTATTTGTGTGATCATTAAGCTAATTGTACATTTTCTACTATGACAAAGACTTGTATCAGTCCAGCCGCACAATGCGGCCAAGTCATGAAAGCAAAATAGATTATCAGGACCAATTAATTCACTTGGCCCATAACCAAAAAAAGAAAGCCTCATAAAAATATTCAATGGACCTCAATGTGAGTCCGGACTGATGCAAGTGTGTCCCTTTTACTATAGTTACACAGTCATAAGTATATCGTACTCCCTCCGTCCAAATTGCGGTGGTTCGACTTTTTGCATGCATTTCAATATGCCAAAAAATGAATTTTAAGATAAAATTTGAATCTCAAGCTTTCAATTTATTGATATAATATAGTTAGTGGCGGATCTACTCAGTGAGGGGTGAGGGCTGAAGCCCCCACCAAACCTAAAAAAAAAATTACTCTAAAAAATTCATCAAATTATTATTAATTTGTACATTTTATAACATAAAAGCCCATACTATCAAATCAAAAATAATTTTTTTTTATTAATTAATCCCCCACCAAACATTTTTCTGTTCATTAATTTGTCCTTTGGAGTATTAATCGTGATTTATAAAGTAGTTTTTGTTGTCTAATTGCTTATAGATATAAAGGAGAAAACCTATGGTTGGCTTGAGTTCTTAACCGAATCATCAAAACCCGAGTTCAAACTCCAACCAGGGAAAAAGTATAAGCACATTCATTACGATATTCAAGATCTGAAAGAAGTGAAGGATGAGATAAAGTCGATTGCGAAAACAATGATGAAAATCAAGAATTTAACAACTTCTTCTACTTCATCCTCACAGCTTGCATCCTCCCAAAATGACGTCATGATTGGTTTTGATGACGACTTGAGGCACATAAAATCTATGCTTTGTGAAGAGCGACTTTCTGTGCTAGAAATACTCGCAATGATGAAGCCAAGGCTTTCTCTTCACGTTTACTCTGACCAGTTAAGTATCGAATATTTTGATATTTGTGCTTGGGTCACAGTATCACAAGATTACAGAGTAAGAGAAATCGTTTCGAGCATGGACGTAGACAACGAAGTACAACAACGTTTTCTCGTGATCCAAAGATTAGAGGGTCGAAGGTTCCTCGTTATACTGGATGAGATATGGAGTACCGATGTTTGGGATGAGTATAAGCTAATGTTTCCAGATGATGGTAATAGAAGTCGGATCATGTTAGACACGAGGCTTCAAGAGGTGGCGAGTTACGCCAGCTCTTGTAGCCTCGTCCACGAGATGTACTTGTTGGACAATGATCAATGTTTGGATCTATTACAACAGATGTTATTCAAGCATGATCCTTGTCCAACTAGAGTTGTGAGAATTGGTGCGGTAATTGCTAGAAGGAGCAGAGAGCTCCCTCTAGCAATTCGGTTGGTTTCTGGAATTATGTCCACCACTAATAAGCCTGAAGCAGTATGGGACATAATTGCAGAAACCCTCAAGCCTATCGTCCATACTAATGAAGAGCAACTCGAAAAGATACTCTCCTTGAGTTATGCACACTTGCCTCGTCATCTGAGGACGTGTTTGCTATATGCAGCCAGTGTCGGTAAACATTGCACAACACGAGCTTCAGAACTCATCAAACTGTGGATTGCTGAAGGCTTCTTGAAACCAAATCACTCGAAGACACCTGAAGAGACGGGAGAAGAGTATCTGGAGGAGCTCGTCTATAGAAGTCTCATTTTGGTAGTCAAGCGCAACTCTAACGGCCGGATCAATAGGTTCATCATTCATGATCTCAGCAGGAGAATTTCTTCCACCGATTTCTTCATGAAAATCGGAAAATCTCCGTCCGTGCCACACCTTCTCATAATGTCGAAAACATCCGCACAACGAGATATTTGCATGAGGTACAACTACTAAGCTCACTAGGGTACTACAGATTGCTCAGGATTCTGAACCTGAGAAATCTAGTGAGATACTATAAACAGAATTTGGACAACAATTTACCTTTAGAGATATGTGAACTCTTTCATTTGAGGTACCTCGCTTTCGACAGTCCATTCAGAATTCCTGCAGGCATATCAAACCTTCAGAATCTTCAAACTCTCATCCTTCACTCTACCTCCTACAAGACATACAATGCAAATTCTGTTCCATTTCTAGTGGAAATTTGGAGTATGCCTCAACCTTCAAATTGGTACTGGTTTCTTATTCTATCTCCCAGCAAGGTTTCAAGAAGGAGAACCATTTGCTCTACACAATCTTCAAACACTTTCTCTTGCAATGAATTTCGCTTGCAGTCTCGATATAGCGAAAGCAATTCCAAACGTGAAGAAACTAGAAATCTTCTTCAAAGATGATAGAGGAGACTATCAGATGAGCAACCTCATGCATATTCAGAAACTCGAAAATCTGAAACTAGAGATGCATTCAGATATTTTTTGTCCTGAGAAGTTTAAACCAACTTTTCCTCTTAAGCTGAAGAAGCTAACCTTGACAGGGCTGAAGATCCCATGGGAGGATTTGTGGATTGCTGGTTTGTTGCCTGAACTTCAAGTGCTCAAACTAAGGCGTGCGCTGCATTGGCGACACGTGGGAAACGAGCGAAGGAGAATTTTCCCAGCTGAGATTTTTGCTGATTGATTCTGTTGATTTGGAGGATTGGATAACTGAGAGTAGTCATTTCCCGATGCTTCAATGCCTGGTGATTCATCGTTGTTTTTGTCTGCACGAGATTCCGGATGGAATCGGAGAAATGTCGACACTTGAAGTGATAGAGGTGGATGACCGGAACGATTCTGTAGTGGAGTCGGCCAAGGGAATACACGAGTATCAACATCAATGTCGTGGAAACAATACCTTTCGACTTCGTATAGTAGAGGTTAGACTAATACATTTTCAAGTATTTTTTTTTTACTAATTGCTCGTTTAGTTCAAATAAGATAACGGAAAGAGAATGAAATCAAGTCAAGTGTTTCACTCAAAATAGTGCTAGCAATAGGACTAGGTCTATCACAGTACTAGTAAGATGAACCCTAAGTCAAATCTCAAGGAAAGCTTAACAGGGAAATTAATTATGTGATTATCTACACTAAGAAAACAAATAAAAATTGAGGGTTTTGAGTTTTGATTAAGTCCTAGGATTTAAAATAAATAAAGCAAATAAATTAAACTAGACTTGAAAGAAAATAAAAGCAAGTAGAAAGCACTCCCGTCTGTCACCCGGGATAATAAATTAATCTAGAAGAAAGCAGTAAATCTACCTAGGCATGAATTGAAAAGAAAGCAATTAAATCTAAACTAGAGCAAATAAATCTTAACATGGATCTAATGTAAATTAAAGCAAATAAATTTAAACTAAATAAAGCGATTAGAGAAAGCAAGTAAAAAAATTAATCTAAGAGCACAAATTAAACTTACGAATCAAAGATGAAAGAAAGAACAAAGAACTTGAATTAAATCTTGAATCCAAAGCTATAATCTTCAAAGCAATAACTAAAAACTAATATAAACTAATCTAGAGTTTTAAGGGCTAAAAACTAGGAAGAAAGATCTCCCTCACGTTCACAATAGTTTTCATATATATAGATCTCAAAAACCTACTCAAATAAGGAAAATAACATAACAAGTCGGCCTGGACCAGCGGCCCGCTAGGGTTCAGCGGCCCGCTGAGTATCCCTCTCGCGTTTTTCTTGAAACTGACGGGCCCAGCGGCCCGCTGAGGTCCAGCGGCCCGCTGGGTGCTACACTCGGCCCGCTGCACGCAACTTTTTTGTTTCGGTCATATCTCCTTCGTCCGAACTCGAAATTGACCGCCGTTTTTTCCTATGCGCTCCTATCGAACTCCTCTTCGATATTATGCTTTTAGTTCATCCCAAATTGATCTTCACTTTTTGCTCATTTCTTCATTTTTGTGCTCCTTTTCTCTCTTCTCTTTCAAAACTCCTCACGAACCTAACTTTGACTAAAACACACGAAACGAACACATAAAAACAAACAAAACATACGAAAACAAACTCACACCAAACTATAAAAATCAAACAAAAACACACTAAACAAATCCCCCACACTTAATCCTTTGCTTGTCCTCAAGCAAACTATACTCAAGATATGATATCAAGCGATGAATTACGAAGTGACAATGCATTAGGCTTCAGTATTTTCTACAAAGCATACAAGTGAAACATGCAACTTCCCAACAAACTTTTCATAGCAAACTTCAACATTTAGCCTCTTTGAACAAGAATCCTCACAACATGGAAATTATATGAGTGAACCCTCATCTCTCAAGTGTATAGGTAGGAAAAACAAATCACTCAATTCAAGACAAACACAATGCCTACCATAAGCTTGCAAATCGTCTCACCTCTCCATTGCTTAAGTGTGTGCTCAAAACAAAGATCAAAAAGGACTTATTATTGGTTATAATGTAGGCTCTTTGGTAGGTGAGAAATTTTTTGCTAACGTGAGTTAATCCCAAAGGTTTCAATTTACTCAACTTTCTTTCTTTTCAACAACTCTTGATCCCCCCACACTACTTCAAACTATGGCAAAAACTTCAAATTCATCACCAAACTTCTTTCAAAAACTCTATTTTACTTCCTACTCATTTATGCTCTTATTCATTCATTTATTTTTTTTATTCTCTTTTTTTTTTTATTTTATTTATTTTTATTTTACATATATATAGAGCTTATATGAGTAGGAGGTTCTAACTTCTCAATCCAATTTCCTAATCCTTTTCTTCTCTTTTTCAAAAGATTTTTCCAACAACACACTCCCAATCCAAACCAAAACTCAATTCCAACGTTAATTCCTTACCCAAGGCTTTCCAAAGAAATTAAATCTAAGTAATAGATCTCCAAGGCTCAAAGGGGCTAACTAGGATTTTATTGTTTCAAATTTGGACAAGGTAAAAGGGAAAGAAAAGGCTATGAAAGATGGCCTAGAATCATTTCTTCATTTTTAAGCACACGATGCAATCTCGAGGGAGAAACCAAGGCAAGTTCTAGAGACAATTATGCATGCTTGAACATTCACACACAAGAAATGAATTTGACTATCATCATGCATTTAGTCAAGGCTCAAAATCTCACAACATAGGGTAAAGAGGTGATTCATGTTCGTGGATGCTAAAGTCTACATTTACCAATCAAATCTATCAAGTCCTAACATGCTCACAAGTAAGTTTTCAATTAAAACAAGCAATCATCATTAGCCTCATCATCACAACAAAACTCATGCTTGACCAATCCACATAGATGTTGAAAGACTCACAAAAGGATTAAGCAAACAAATCACAAATAAATCAAAAATAAATCCTATCACAAAATTTCTACATCCCCCCCCCCCACACTTAAATGCATGCAATGTCCCCATTGCAATAAAAGTAAAGAGAAAGGGATGAGAAAGCTTCACTAATGACGACACAATTCGGCAATCAAGCTTCAAATCCTCAAAGGACCCCATAAGCAAGTTACCTACACAAACAAAAACAAAGAAAACCAAGCATAATACCTACTAAAGAAAATAAAATAAAGTAAAAACCAAAAACTAACCAAAAACCAAAATAAAAAGAAAAATAAAACTAACAACTTACCAAACTTACCAAAACTACAAAGGTGGGTTGGTGGGATTGGAGAATGAAGGAGAGAATCGGTGGATGAATTGTGGGGAATCACCGATTTTGAGTTTAAAACCATGCACGTTTCTGATTTTGACCGGGTCCAGGGGCCCGCTAGAGTCCAGCGACCCGCTGGACCTTCTTCTCGCACTTTCTCGCCGCATCATCCCAGCGGCCCGCTCGGGCCCAGCGACCGCTGGCCTGAGCTCTCGACTTGCCTTCAATTTTTTTTTTGTTTTTTATTTTTTAATCCTGCAAAATAAAAAGAAAAATTTGAAATTTGAAATGAAAATTAATTAAAAGAAAACGAGAATTCACAAAACCATGGGTTGCCTCCCACGAAGCGCTTGTTTAACGTCATTAGCTCGACGGAATGTGCATTAACCAAATCCCGTCGCGGCTAGCGACGTGTGGAATCTAATAATCTCCTTGAAAGCATTCACGGGCCCGAGAAATTTATCAATCATTCTCAATCGAACTTCGGGCTTTTCCTCCACCTCCGATCGACAATCAAGGATTTGTTCATCTTCGATGCTCATCTCCCCCACACTTACTTGAGGATCCACATCAAACTTTTCATAAGCTTGCCATTCAAACCAAGGCTCTTCCTCAATGTAAGCTTCATCATGCGCATTCGGAAAGGATGTATCTTCTTCTATAAAGCTCATCACAAAAAACTCCTTCACTCCCTCGACTTCCTTCAAGTCACTCGAATCGTGCTCGATGAGTAACTCTTCCTCCTCAATGCATTCTGCTTCATCCACACAACTAAAGAAATCCTCGTCAATGAGTTCCTCTTCTTGGATATCAGCTTTTAATTCATGCTCAACACTATCCTCATCCACATTGTCAGAAATATGCATATATGAACATTTTTGGATAAAATAATTAGAAAGAGAGGTAGAAGGTTTATTCTCAAATACCCAAAATGTTACCGAACCTCCTTCACCGGTCATGCTCAATGTGCCAGATGCAACATCTATACGAGTTCGCGTAGTTGCCATGAATGGTCGTCCCAACAAAAGAAGGTGACCTTTCGCACTCCTCGCTCCACGCCCCACATCAAGCACGATGAAATCAGCAATAACTTGAATGCCTTCAACGATTATAGCAACATCCTCCGTAATTCCCAAGGGACAACTTAAAGTGCCATCCGCTAGCTCGATGCAAATATCAGTTGTCTTAAGAGTCTTGGAGCTCAATTTCTCGAAGATAGAATGTGGCATCAAGTTCACTGCTGCCCCTAAGTCCATTATTCCCAAGACACTCTCCCCACTATCCAAAATAACATTCAAATTGAAACTTCCTGGATCACCTCGTTTGGGAAACGATTTGAGATGACAAACAGGCTTGTGATCCTTCTTCTCCTTCTTCACCCTACTCGGAAAAGTAATAGGCGGAACATAAGGATTTGGAGATTTATGGAGTTGAGACTCTAAAATAGACTTTGAAATAGTCTTCCTGCCGGAATCGTCCAGGGCCAGCGGCCTGCTGGAAAATGCTCTCGGCAAAAGATTTTTCTGAGGCCCAGCGACCCTCTGGGCTCCAGCGGCCCGCTGAGAAGTGCTCTCGGGAATTTTATCTTTGTTATCGAAAATCTTTTCGTTTCTCAACTCCGTGATGTCTTGAGCTTGTAGTGGTTGAGGCTCAGAATCAGGCTTTGTTACGGACTGCTCCTCAGAATGAACCAAGTCTTGCAATTGTGAGGGCTGCTCTTCAATTAATTGTGACGATTGAGGTATGGTAAGGACCGTCACTGCATGAGCTGGATGTGGCTGCAAGCCTTGAGCCGGAAGCTTGCTCATTTGTATGCTCTGTTGAATTTCATTCATTGATCCTGCCATTTGCCCAATGGTATTTTCAAGGCGTTTGATTGTAGCATTCTGAGCATCTCTGTCCAATTTGAACTCTTGGAACATAGCCATCCATGGCTCTTGTGAAGGAGGGGCAGGGAGAGCAAGTACGGCTGGAGGAGCGGGTAAAGCAGGTAGTGGTTGTTGAGGTGGTGGAGCTTGATGTGTTCGGTTATTGGGTGGATATTGAGGTGGATGGTTATATGATTGTGGTGAATGGTAGTAAGATTGATGAGGTGGTTGTGTTGGTGGTGGATATGATTGGTTTTGAGAAGGGTAGTAAGAAGACTGTGTTGGTTGAAATTGTTGATATGGAGGGTAGTAGGTTTGGTTTTGAGGGTATTGGGGAGGTTGGCGATGAGGTTGGAAGTTCGAATTCATACCTTGCCCTTGAGGTTGATACCCCGTTCCTTGTTGATTTCTCCATGGTTGAGTTTGTTGAGGAGGTGCTTGTGGTTGATAACCTTGTGCAGCAAAAACTTCCGCTCCTCCTTCAAAAGTAAAATTGCCCATGTTCGAGCAGAAATCAGCAAGGTGCCCCAATTGTTGACAAACATCGCACACCTCTATTTCGGGCTCTTGAACATAAGAGACAGCTTTTTGAACCGGAGGTGTGGTGGGCTTGAGAATTTGCATGGAAGGGGTGGATGGCGTTTGTTGTTGATTGGAGAATGCCTTCTTCTCAAGATCCTCCATCTTTTTGAGAACCGCAGCCATTTGTTTCTTCATCTCAGAACCGATGCTAGCCATGTTTCCCTTACTGTTTGATCCTCGAGACGCCTTCCTTTGTGAACTCTTTGCCACAATCTCGAAAATTGCAGTCGATTCCCTAGCTATTTTTTCAGTGATATCTCCTCCTGCTGCACTATCCACCAAATTTTGAGTCGTTCGATTGAGGCCCTCATAGAAGAATTGTTGCAGCATCTCATTCTCGAACTTGTGGTGTGGGCACTTTTGCAGCAATCCTTGGAATCTCTCCCAAGCTTCATGGAATTCCTCATCAGGTGCTTGGGAAAAATGCATAATCTTGGACCGGAGCTCAAATGTTTTCTTGCTAGGGAAGAATTTAAGCATGAACTTCTCACAGACAGCGCCCCAGGTGGTCTGTGAATTGGGTGTAAGGGAGCGGTACCATGTCTTTGCTCGATCCTTCAATGCTAACGGGAAGCACTTCATCCTCAATTGCTCCTCAGTAATTTGTCCAAATGGGAAGTTATGGACAATCGAGCAAAATTCCTCAATGAAATCCAAGGCGTCCTCATTCTCCATGCAATGGAATTCGGGGAGTAGCTTCTGATGTTGCGGTTTGAGCTCATGATCCCTGACCGGAGTAGTCAGGGCAATCGCTGACGTAGCGGTGATGACTGTGGGCCTGCCGAATTGGCAAATCGGAAGTTCTGCCATCTCCGGATCTACTACTATAATCGGCTGTTCCAACGAGTGTGCTAGATTTTCCTCAACAATTGGTGTATCGAGAATGCTAGACTCGTCGTCAGAGTTCTTTAATTCTCCTCCTTCCTTGGATGTTGACACTGCTGCCAGAATGTCCTTCTTACGGTGAATGTTATCAATGAAAGGTGCCAATGGTTCTCCTTGACCTCGGGTACCTCGCATGCACAACACTCAACAAACAGATTAAACGCACCGACGGAAAGAAAGAAAATCAAGAACAAAGAAAGAAAATATTTTTATTTTTAATTTTTAATTTTTATTTTTATTTTTTTATTTTATATAAAAACAGAAAATAAAATCACACAATTAATCGCCTAAAGCTTTCCCCGGCAACGGCGCCAAAATTTGTTTCACCCAAAATAGTGCTAGCAATAGGACTAGGTCTATCACAGTACTAGTAAGATGAACCCTAAGTCGAATCTCAAGGAAAGCTTAACAGGGAAATTAATTATGTGATTATCTACACTAAGAAAGCAAATAAAAATTGGGGGTTTTGAGTTTTGATTAAGTCCTAGGATTTAAAATAAATAAAGCAAATAAATTAAACTAGACTTGAAAGAAAATAAAAGCAAGTAGAAAGCACTCCCGTCTGTCACCCGGGATAATAAATTAATCTAGAAGAAAGCAGTAAATCTACCTAGGCATGAATTGAAAAGAAAACAATTAAATCTAAACTAGAGCAAATAAATCTTAACATGGATCTAATGTAAATTAAAGCAAATAAATTTAAACTAAATAAAGCGATTAGAGAAAGCAAGTAAAAAAATTAATCTAAGAGCACAAATTAAACTTACGAATCAAAGATGAAAGAAAGAACAAAGAACTTGAATTAAATCTTGAATCCAAAGCTATAATCTTCAAAGCAATAACTAAAAACTAATATAAACTAATCTAGAGTTTTAAGGGCTAAAAACTAGGAAGAAAGATCTCCCTCACGTTCACAATAGTTTTCATATATATAGATCTCAAAAACCTACTCAAATAAGGAAAATAACATAACAAGTCGGCCTGGACCAGCGGCCCGCTAGGGTTCAGCGGCCCGCTGAGTATCCCTCTCGTGTTTTTCTTGAAACTGACGGGCCCAGCGGCCCGCTGAGGTCCAGCGGCCCGCTGGGTGCTACACTCGGCCCGCTGCACGCAACTTTTTTGTTTCGGTCATATCTCCTTCGTCCGAACTCAAAATTGACCGCCGTTTTTTCCTATGCGCTCCTATCGAACTCCTCTTCGATATTATGCTTTTAGTTCATCCCAAATTGATCTTCACTTTTTGCTCATTTCTTCATTTTTGTGCTCCTTTTCTCTCTTCTCTTCCAAAACTCCTCACGAACCTAACTTTGACTAAAACACACGAAACGAACACATAAAAACAAACAAAACATACGAAAACAAACTCACACCAAACTATAAAAATCAAACATAAACACACTAAACATCAAGTAAGAGAATGATAATAATAATGGTTAATTTCATTGAGTGTTTGGTTTAATAGTAAAAAGTGAGTCACTTGTGAGGGGTCTTTCTCCTTGTTTTCTCTCCTTCTTGACGGGTAACAATGTAGCCCTCGTTTGGTTCACTCTTTTTTTGGGTAAGGAAAGGGAAACAATTAAAATATTCCACTACTTGTTGTTTGATTTGAGTAATATGTTATCCATTACCCATACTTAGGGGTAACCAAATTCACCATATTGTTACCCCTCATGGAGGAGGGGAAACAAGAGTAAGGGAATCCCCTCACAAGGATTCATTTTCATTAATGAACCATACACTCAATAAAAGTAACCCTTATTGTTTCTATTCCCTTACTTGATTTGATTCCATTCCCTTTCCGTTTCCTAACTTGAACCAAACGAGCACGTAATAGATTGTGTTACCCCAAGTAAGGGAAATGAATAACATATTATTCAAACCAAACAAAATGTAATAGAATCAATTACTTGATTCATTTTCCATACCTAAAAAATCTTGAACCAAACATGGGTTAAAAATATATGAATCATAATGGTTTCAGCACTATTTATATAAGGGGAGTCGTCTTGTTGAGACTTGTCTCACGATAATTATCACTAATATTCTTATGAATATCGAATATGCAAAGTACATTACACTCTGCACTGCGCATGCTATATATATATATATATATATATATATATATATATATAGGGAGTGGATCCAATAGAAACCAACCTTTAGGTAGTAACTAGGATCCACCCTTAATCTAGTATAAATGGACGGTTAGGATATATAATCTAATTAATATAATTATTATCATGATTTTAACATATTTAATCATAATAGTTGGAGTGAGGGTATATTGGTAAATGTGTACAGCAAAATCAATCGCAATATCTTATTTCTCGGCGCTGATATCTATTGCAATTTATAATGAATGGAATTCAAATCTAAAAGTGGTTGATATGTCTGAAGTTTAGCAATCCTCAGTGCACGTCTTTGATTCTTGACTTTATAGCAATGTTTTCTAGTTCTTAGTTCATTATAGTTCAAGGAGGTATATTTTTTTTTCGTGAAAATGGTGTTGCTTATTTTTCGATTGAATTTGCTTATTAGATTATTCTAGTTGCTTATTTTAATAAATTTCATATTTTTTTTTAAATCCTTTATTTAAATAATTGTATTGTTTATTGTCTTAATTTCAAGGGCTTATTGTCGTATTTTTCAAAGTGCTTATTATCGTAATTTCAAGTGCTTATTTTTCAAAGTGCTTATTGTTTTAATCTCAACTGCTTATTTTTCAAAGTGTTTATTATTTTAATTTAAAGTGCTTATTGTCTTAATCTCGAGTGCTTATTTTTCAAAGTGTTTATTATCGTAATTTAAAGTGTTTATTGTCTAAATTTTGAGTGCATATTATATTAGTTTAAAGTGTCTATTATATTAATTTAAAGTGCTTATTGTCTTAATCCAAGTGCTTATTTTTCAAAGAGCTTATTGTCTTAATTTCAACTGCTTATAATATTAATTCTAAGTGCTTATTTTCAAGGTGCTTATTATCGTACTTTCAAGTGCTTATTATATTAATTCAAGGTGCTTATTATCGTAATTTCAAATGCTTATTATATTAATTTCAAGTGCTTATTATCATAATTTAAAGTGCTTATTGTTTTAATCTCAAGTGCTTATTTTTTCAAAGCGCTTATTATCGTAATTTCAAGTGCTTATTGTCTTAATTTCAACTGCTTATTATATTAATTTCAAGTGCTTATTTTTCAATCTAGTTACTTATTAAATCATTTCAACTTCTCAAGATAAATTATAAAATGGATTATTTTAATAAACGTAGATTATTATTTAATTTATGTGCTCAATTTCAAGTGCTTATTTTATTGCTTCATGCTAACTATAGTTTGCATTTTTTAATCTTTATAATTTTCTGTTTATTTTAAATCCCTAAATGTTTTTATTTATTGCTAAATTATATTGCTTATTTCATAAAGAAAAGAATAAAATGCATGCTAATTTTGTGAATATTTTCATTTTGAAATGAATGAAGGTGCGTGCAGTTAATAGGATTGAGGTGAGAGAAAGATTTAATTTGAATGCTGTAACTAATTTATAGGAGGGTCGGTTACAGAAATAAAATAAAAGTACCACATTAACCTTTATAGCTTAAAAAGGAAAAATATATAAATATATAGCAACCTTTAGATCTAAAGATATGGAAGGCTAGGATTGGATCCTAGTTTCTATCTAAATATTATGATCCTATTTGATCCTCCACCTATATATATATATATATATATATATTATCATGAAAATACTTAATTGGGATCAATATTCTTCATTGTCTGACTTATTCAGGTCATTGTTTGATTTTTCAGGCTTGCGAGGAAAAGTACTGATGATCCAGCTTATAGCTCATTCAAGTGTGATCAATCCGAAGAGGGTGAGTGAATTTTCTCGATTTATTTTATTTTATTTTATTTTCTTACAAAGAAACTTCTGCACCTGTTGTAATCTATCTAGAGGTTTTGTTTTGGTGTACATGTACTACATCCACCTCTCGCGATATAATATAACTTCGGACAAATTTGCCACACATTAGATTTATAAGGTTAAAATTACAACATACTTGAAGTTTTCGGACTAAAATTATATCAGGCTAAGTTTGTATATTTTGCCTATAACTTGCTTGTATATAAGTATTAATTAAAACAAGAAACATGCAAGCCAGAGTCTGAATTTGTACTTGAGATTATTTTCATCTTCTTCGAACAATATGTATATGTTTTACGGATTTACTCTTTCGGTCACAGAGTGGAAGAGACTTTTCTTCTCCATGAGTTCTAATTTCCTATAGAAAAACGATATGCTTAGGACATTAAGTATGCTTTAGGACAAACATTTCTATAATAGCACCACGCGTCACGTTAGTGAATTACTAATCACATGTTTTTCTTTTATTTATTTTACAAAAATAAGATAAAGATAATGTAGTTTTCATATACTAATGTATAATAAAATATAAAAATAGTAAAGTGGTTGATAAATGATAAAGAGTAAAATAATTAGATAAAGTTGTCGAGAGAATTGATAAAGTGATTGGTCCAAAATGGTATAATTGTAAATATTGTTTAACTTTAAGGTTATAGATGTAAATGGTGTAATAGAATCTTTTCAATTTTTGGCAGTAACACTAATTTGGGGGACGGAGGGAGTATAATTTATATAACACTTGTAGAGAAACAACTCTCTTCGTTTCACTCTATTTGGCTCATTCCATTTGGCCTATATCTAAAAGTGGACATAATTAAAGCCTTATCAATTTTTTAAAACTAATTTACTAATCTAATATACTACTACTACTCATCATCCACTCACCATCTATACGTACTCTAAAATAATTTGAATTGCAAAATTTTAATTTATCATAACCTGCTCATTCTCTAACTTTTATAATTTTATGTCAAATTAAAGGTCTTAATACGATCTTTTATATAAACTCAGCCATCAATATGATTTTATGGATTTATGATGCTCTCTCTCTAAAAATCAAATTATGCATTAAAATGCTTAATACTCCCTCTGTCACTCATATCCGTGTGATTATTACTCGTTTGGGACGACCCCCTTTTTAGTGTGTATACCCAAAATGGAAAGATTCTATCATCAAAATAACTTATTTACCCTTCATTTTTTTTTTCTTATTTTCCCATTTTCTTCCTCTTTTTCCAACTTTCTTTTACTTTTCTAACTTTTTCACCTATTTTTTCTTAATTAATATGTCACCCTTCTCCCCATATGAATATGGGACGGAGGGAGTACTACACTTTTAATACTAATAAAATATTTCTTAATACCCCGTGTCCGAAAGCAACGTGCCAATTGGAGTACAAAAGTACAATCATGCCAATTAGATAGCAAAAAAAAATAATGTCTATTGACAAAATATATATTACTCCCTCCATCCAGTTAAATGGACTCATGTCACTTTAGAAGGTGTCTCGTCTCGTTAATAGCGGTTTGTTCCAAAAAAAAAAAAAAAAAAATGAGGCCTTAATAGCTCAACTAAACCATTTTATGAGTCCAATTTACCCACTTCCCATTTACCCAGCTCTCTGTATATACCTGAGATTGCTATGTTGTGCAATTCATATGTTCTTAACAATATTCTTAAAAATGTTCTTGAATCAGGAACAAATAAACGTGTAAAGAACACAAACAATTGGTAACCCAATTCAGTGATAAAACACCTACGTCTGGGGGACAAATCCGAGAGAAACAATTCACTATTATGAAGCAGAGAAGTACAGGTTTTACAAAAAAGGACTCCACCTTATGTCACCTAGACTTCTGTTTACAACTCCCTTTTGTGTGTGAATTGTACTACGAGAAGCACTCGAAATCAAGCTCTAGCTATCGGCAGATAGCACTCGTTCTCTACCCTTAAACACGAAAGGATCAAACACTTCTGAATCACAATTCAGACTCACCAATAATAAAACTAAGAAGTAGTTTTATTGAACACACTCTCTACCCAAAAACCTAGAAACTTGCAGATGCAAGAACACACAACTCACGCTCAAATCTCACACTCTTCTTCATAAAAACGGCAGCCAGCAGAATGCAAAGTCTCTTCAATTTATATCTTCTCTGATATAGAAAATATTCAGCCTTAAAAGATCTCTGCATATCTTCAATAATATGGAAATAAATCCATATATATATCTCCCAATATTTTCATCTCATATTTATCCAAATAAAATATTTGAATAAATAAAGACACATGCAATTTATGTTCACGAGCAGCACAGCGGAAACATCAAACATAAATCGCCAATCACTTTTAATAGTATTGCATGTAGCCCATACAATAACAATCTCCCCTTTTGGCATTTATGTAACCAAAATAAATTGCATGCATTTCACTCAGAAGACCATTGTTCTTCATTCACGAACACAGATAAGTACATCAACAAGAACATAAACTAGTGCTTATCAAATCAGATTAGCAGAAACCACAGACATGAACTTCCAGATCAGATTATCAGCTCCCACTCAGATCCACCAAACACCAATGTTAACATGTACAACGATTCTTCCTGAAGGCATGCTTCATTTCTCCCCCTTTTTGGATACAGAAATCCAAAGATCAAACCGGAGGACAACATCCCAACTCCAGATCAACATAAAAAACATACCTACTTTTAATAGCAGCATCAATAACTTAAGGACCAAAATCAACCATTCCAATTGATGACTCACCAGAAGTTCAAACCAGAAATCCACACGATAACAAGAATGACTGTTGCAAAAATCAGGGATCCAACATGCTTTACTTGCAGCAACACACTAGCAACACAAAAAGAAATCTCAACAGCTTCATAAGCAACTCCAAATGCAACCAATCTTTTATAGATCTTTTTAGCCCCCCTGCATCCAAGCTTTTTTCAAAACTTTCATTTGATCTTTCTCCCCTTTTTGTCACAAAAATGCAAAGAGACCAACAATCAGAGCACCACCAATACCAACACCAGTATCAAATAATCCGAACTGAACTCTGAGGAACATCCTTAGAGACATATTGAAGAACACCGCCAAACAGATCAGTCTTCACCAACAACTGTGCACATCAGTACGCAGCACACTCCCCTTGAATACACGACTTCTACTGAGACTAACCAACATTGCTACAATACTCCCCCTCAATGCGAACTTCTTTTCTTAAAAACATAAGAACATGGAACACTAAACAACTCATCATCATCTATCTTCAGTAGTAACACCTGCATTCTTGCATTCAACTTCTCAGAATGCGTGAAGAGAGATATAATACATGATCCAAGTTGATCATCTTCATCAACATGTACACCACTATAACCGTCATGACCATCTTGCCTATGCATCAAGGAGAAATTTGATTGCCCAAATATCATCACGAAGACGAGTATGAGTGTAGATAGTTCACTCAAATTAGCATATTCATCAAATTTCAGCATCTAACCTCAAAATCCACAAAAAGACCTGCAATATTTAACTCTTGAACCAATCTGCGACACATAACATATTATGCAAAAACTTTATGCACATCTTCAGCAACAATTCACTTAGTTTAAAGTCCACATTAAGCACACAACTTCATGACCAACAAACTCATGAGTTGTAGTAACATGAAGATCTCTTGAAGAACCACCTTGAAAAGCATCTCTACAGATCTTCTTTGACATCAAATGAAGACTTTCAATAACACTCTTCTACTAGACAGAGCAAATGAAACAGAACACTCAGGAACATTCCCAGGAACATGTTGAGGTACATCCTCACCTAAGCAACGTATTCATCATCAGATGAACTGGATCCACGTGGCTTTCCAACATTTTCATCATGCGTATCAAAATAAAGCAGTTTAGGAATAAACCTAAGAGCCTTTAGAGCTTTCCCATTTAAATCATCACTTTGACCACAATATTCTGAGTGACAAGATCCCATAAATAAGATCTGAATAAACAATCCCCTAAGTCTTGATCTTGCAAATGATATGCCACAAACACTGTCAAACACCACTTTCCAAAAAGTAATTGAGCTTCTAACACAAATCCTATAAATTAGAGATCCAAACATCTCTACCAACAGAAGCTTGATATGTCGCACCCAACCAAATTCCAATAATCAACAAGTTATAAGCGAAGAAGCCAGCATCAGATATCTACCATCTCAACACCCAACCAAATTCCAATAATCAACAAGTTATAAGCGAAGAAGCCATCATCAAATATCTACCATCTCAGCAAAATAAATGGATTGCTCCCCCTCAACTACACAAGCACTCTCACTAAAGCCCATATCCAATTCTTGAAAACATAACAAGCATTAAAACAAGATGTTAGCACTCAACTTCTTTTCAGGACATCTTCAAATTTTGTTTGGAAATTCACAGCATCTACTCCCTTTCCAAACATCATACTCAACTTATGAGCATCATACTTCACTTGCATCTGCTCATGGGTGCAAGAAACTTGACAAGATTGTCATAACCAGTAGACATACCAATACATCTCTCAACAATTTGAGCAAGAAAAACATCAGAATCAATATTTGAATAACTCTCACCAGGCAGCTCACCCATCACCAGAACCCGTTCGAAAAAGATACAGAGCCAAAACATCAGCACCATAATTATCCAGCAAGAGGGATAGATATTTCCTTGAGAACTGCTTTAGGAAGATATAGTAACATGCTTCACCAAAAAACAGAAAAAAAATTCTGACAAAACCAACAGGGCATGGTGACTAGGGTTTTTCAGAAGAAAACCAAAAATATGAGGCATCTGGTAACTTTACTGAGCAATGATCAGCAATAAGTTAAGCAACTTATCGAAATTCACAAGAATCTCCCAGCTGAAAATAAGAATTCTAGATAATCATAAACACTTGAAGAACAACTTCAAATATCTCTTCAGACTCTTCCATGATTAAAAAGCAACATCACTGCTCAACATAACCAGTTTCATATCAGAACTTCAGGGTGCAAGAATAGATCAACTCCCCCTGATTCTGGTCACAAAAAAAATGATAGACAAAAGTAGAAAAAAGAGCGCACCCACAGTTCATACTTTGTCTAATCATTCATATAATCACATCTCTCCCCATGCTTACACACTTACCCCTCCCTTTTAGATACATAAATTCAGAGCAAATGAAATAGAATCAAAGGAGCAGCAACATTTCCAGGCACACAACAGGGCACTTCAGAATCAAATCATTTTTCCAATAAAGGACAGACACAGTAAACCACCTCTTGAATGACCATAATCAGCAAAACACCCTCTGTCTCACGTTTTTTTTAACTAAAAAAAAACATCTACATACACAGCCATAAGTGAGAATTTTTCATCGGAAAATTCTCCTAACACATAGACCAAGAGAGGCTTTGGGTTTTTCAAACTTTCTACTACCAAGAGCTTTTGTGAGAATATCTGTAAGTGTAAGTCGAGAACAACCTCTAAAATTACTCTTGTGTCCAGTAGGATTAACTGAAACCCCAACTGGATCCTTTATTAACTTAACACATTCTTCAACTTTTTCAGCACTGGTCTTCTCAAAGACAAAACCAGAAATATTTTCAGTAAGATTATTCAGAACATGAGAGTCATTCTCCAGTATAATTTTCTCCACCGTGCGAACACCATCATCGAAGTTGACATCTGCTGATTCCATGATCGTCTCTTTCCGGTTATCTAACACCTTGAATTCTTGATTATCGCTATCAGTCAAACATTCTCGTGAGTTCACAATAAGATAACAATTATCTGCAGATCTTCTCCCAACAAGAATCTCATTTTCTTTATCTGAAATAATGCAATTTTCTCTATCAAATTTCACATTTAGACCTTCGTCACAAAGCTGACCTATACTGACAAGATTGACTCTCAATCCTTGAATCAGATACACATTTTTTTAGCTTAGGCATACCTGCAACAACAAGTTCTCCAATACTTTCATCTCAACTCCATCTCCTAAAGTCACAGTTTGACTTTTAATGGCTTAAGATTTATCAGATTTTTCTTGTTTCCTGTCATGTGCATGGAACAACCACTGTCAAAGTACCATACATCTCCAGTTTCTGCAAGAAATGCAGTATGGGCAACATATCCTCTAAAACTTCCATCTCTCTCATTGTACTCAAGAAACCCTTAAAATCTAGTTCCTCTTCTGTTAGTATTTCGTGGAACAACCTTTCTAACCATTCTAAACTGATCTTGTTGAAGTTTTCTGCAATGAGGTCGTATATGTCCTGGAGCTTCACAGTAATGACATATTCTGACAAATGTTCTTCTTGGTGTTCTTGTTTCTGTTGTTCTCTGAACATTTTACTTGGCAGGAACAAAAACTCTCTCATTGTTTTTACCATTGTCATGACTTGTTGAACCATATTCCAAGCCTGACTTATCACCAACAGCTTTTCCAACTTCCAGAATTTCATCAAGCATTGCAGTTCCAAAGTTCATCATCTTCATTATTTTCTTGAGGTGATTCACTTCACTACTTTCACTAACTTCTTTCCCTTTGAGTTCTGCAAGCTGCAACTGCAGTTGATTATTTACGAGAATCAACCTGTCACATTCTTCTTTAACTCCCTTGAGCTCATCAGTTAGGTTCTTGTTCAATTCAACTACAAGAATACATTTTTCATGCATTTCCTTGTAAGCATCGTTAACCATCTGCTCAGCATCCATTTCACTTTCAGTGTCATCATCAACTTTGAACAGATCATCGATCTCCTTGTTTTCAATCTCTTCGTTGTCACCAACTTTAGCTGCATAGGCCTTGTTTGGTATAACATTTTTAGATCCGCTATCGTCACACTCTTCATTGTCACTGTGAGTTGCCATATAGGATTTATTTCCTTTCTTCTTCAAGTTAGCACACTCGGGTTTGATGTGACCTCTTCCACCACACTCATGACAGATGATGTTTTTGTCATATTCTTTTTCATCTGTTTTCCTTGAGTCTTCTCCTTCATGTTTCTTTTCTTTGTAGCGCTTCATGGCCTTACTGAATCATTTAGTGAGTAAGGTGTATGATTCAATCAGATCTTCTTCACTTCTAGCGCCAAAATCAATGCTTTTCTTCTTGGGACGATCTTCTTCACGCATTCCCATTTCAAAGGTTTTGAGTGACCCAATAAGTTCATCAAGAGACATAGCAGATAGATCTCTCGCTTCTTCAATAGCAGCCACTTTAAAGTCAAATCTTCTAGGGAGAGACCTCAAGACTTTTCTAACAAGCTTTTCTTGTGACATTTTCTCACCAAGAATGCAACACTCATTTGCAATGCTCTTTAATTTTGCATGGAATTCAGAAACACACTCATCTTCTTCCATTCTGAGCATTTCAAATTGAGACGTCAATTGTTGAAGTCTCTGAGCTTTGACTCTGCTCGTCCTTTCATATGCATTTTGCAATGTTTCCCAAGCTTCTTTGGCATTCGAACATGTGGATATGAGATTGAAGTTATCAAAGTCAACCGACACAAATATAGCGTTCAATGTTATCTCATTCATTGCAGATGCCTTTTCATCATTCGCATCCCATTTATCCATGGCTTTCTGCTTACCATCAGCACCTGTAGGTTCAGTCCATCCTTCCACAACAGCCCTCCAAGCCTTTTCATCAACGGATCGAATATACGCTGTTATTCTGACCTTCCAAAAACTGTAATTTTTCCCATCCAATATTGGTGGTCTGTTTATCGATCCTCCACCTCTCGGAAAATCCATCAGAAATAGCACAACTTAGCATAAACTCCCAGGATCGAAATATACAGATCCAACACGAAAAACCTGCTCGGTGCCAATTAGGATTGCTATGTTGTGCAATTCGTATGTTCTTAACAATGTTCTTAAAAATGTTCTTGAAGTAGGAACAAATAAACGCGTAAAGAACACAAACAATTGGTAACCCAGTTCAGTGATAAAACACCTACGTTTGGGGGACAAATCCGAGAGAAAGAATTCACTATTACGAAGCTGAGAAGTACAAGATTTACACAAAAGGACTCCACCTTATGTCACCTAGATTTCTGTTTACAACTCCCTTTTGTGTGTGAATTGTATTACGAGAAGCACTCGTAATCAAGCTCCAGCTATCGGCAGATAGCACCCATTCTCTACCCTTAAACACGAAAGGATCAAACACTTTTGAATCACAATTCAGACTCACCAACAATAAAACTAAGAAATTACAGAATTCAAAAGGGGATCTGATTATATTGCAGAAATTACAATCACCTGCAGCTATTAGAACCATCGTGGTGCGCCGCTAAGAAAGACAGTGGCATGGAAATCCATATGGGAGCAGTCGATTCTCGCTGAGGAAGACTGTAATTGGCCTCGTTTGACGTGGGTAGAAGAAAAAGAAATGAGGTGAGGAGAAAAAAAAGAAAAGAAATGAGTTGTACCGGTGCTTACATTAGTATATTGGAGATCTTAAAAATGGGGATATGAGTATATCAAAGATATCATTTTGATATCGATATACTGATTTGCTAAACACATGGTATGAGTATGAACCAATTTGATACCCATACCTGATATATGTATATGGATACCAAACGCACCCTAAGTATATTTATCCACTTATTTATATTACTAATAAGTAATTATTATAAAATGAAATAAAGTAAAAAATAAAAAATACTCCTCCCTCCGTCAGTATTAATTCACTGGTATTTCGTCTTCTCATGAAAACGAGAAAAATCAAAGAATTACTCTAAGTGTTCGTTTGGTTCAAGTAGGGAAATGAAGAATCACTCTAAGTGTTCGTTAGGTTCAAGTAGGGAAATGAAAAGGGAATGAAATCAAGTCAAGTAAAGAAATTGTAATAATAATGGTTCAAGTATGGAAATAAATCACTTGTAAGGGGTTATCATTATCCTTGTTTCCCCTCATTCTCCTTTTTGAGGGGTAACAATGTAAGGAAAATGAATAACATTTTACTTAAACTAAACAAAAAGTAATAGAATCAATTAATTGTTTCTCTTTCCCTACCCAAAAAAATAAAAAATACTCATCCCTCCGTCATTAATAACTCACTGGTATTTCGTCTTCTAGCGAAAACCAGAAGAATCGAAGAATTACTCTAAGTGTTCGTTTGGTTCAAGTAGGGAAATGAAGAATTACTCTAAGTGTTCGTTAGGTTCAAGTAGGGAAATAAAAATGAAATGCAATCAAGTCAAGTAAGAAAATAGTAATAATAATGGTACAAGTATGAAAATGAGTCACTTGTAAGGGGTTATCATTCTCCTTATTTTCTCTCATTCTCCTTTTTGATGGGTAACAATGTAATGGCCAAACAAAAAGTAATAGAATCAATTAATTGTTCCCTTTTCCTGTTCCAAAAAATGTGAACCAAACATGGGCTAAAGTCTAATCACCGCTCCCCTTTGCTCCTCCACGCCCTGTTGTCGAGTCGAGCAGTGTTGCCATCGTCCCTTCTACAGGTATATTCATGTTCCAAAGATTTTAGTTTCTCTTTTTGCAAATATTCTCATCCAGTGCTTCATTTACTTGTGCTCAGTGTTCTAAAAATTGGCCTAGGCGCTAGTCGGACCATGGCCGACCCGACTTTTGGCTAGTCGGTGGTCTCTAGGCGCTCGGGCGCTAATCGGTGCCTAGTCGGCCGCCTAGGCGGGCTGGACGGCTAGGCGGGATAGTCGGACTCTAGGCGGGCTGGTCGGGCTCTAGGCGGGCTGGGCGGATTTGATTAGGGATTTAAAGTTTTAATTTTAAATTCATATATTTAGTTTATTTATGTTCAAATTTATGGATTTCATATTTAAATTTATGAAAAATTATTATATACTATGAAATTTATTTGGAAGACTACTAGGTTTATGGAATTTTAGCTATTAATTAACATATTATATATTTTTATCATAAATTAAAAAATGAAATTATGAGTAATATATGTTTATATAGTTTGTATTTTAGAATATAGTGTAAAAATAATAAAAATAAGCATTATAATTCTAATCCGACTAGCCGCCTAGGCGTTAGTCCCCACCTCACCGCCCGACCGACTAGCGACTTTTAGAACACTGCTTGTGCTTGATATAAACGGCTAACGTTGCTCCTAAATCCCAATTCCCCTCCGAAAACCCCTACTCTCTCTCTCTCTCTCTCTCTCTCTGCTTCGGTTATCCTCTCCATCTCTACTGGCCGCCTCTCCCCAAAGTCCAAACGAAGAACGAAGACCAGTAAGTTGGCTTCGAATGTGATCCTCAATGTATATATGCTGTATATATATGCTGATTGCGTAAATAATAAATGTTCAGTTTATAAGCTCCATAGTTTCTTCTTTATCGTTCATTTTGTCTTGGTAGATTTGACATGGCTCAGAAACTTTTTTTTATAACTAATTGTTGTTTGGATTGTGGGAGTTTATTATTATTGATTGGCAGTAAAAGAATGTTTTTTTTGCAGCTTGAAGTTGCAGTACTTAAAGAACAATAACTTGATCTGATGAATTTTTTTGAGTTGCTGATTTGTGATATTAGTCTGTTTTTATATAAGCTTATTGGCTGTAGTATTCAATATTCGCTCAACAAGTTCAAATTTCAGCTTCGGTGTTCAATTTGGTCCCTATTTGAAGGTTCAGTTCCTAAAATGTAGATTATTCGGCTCTAGGTTTTAATTCGGTTTAATGTTTGGCTTTTAACCAACCTGACCGAAGTCTCTAGTCTCTACCCTAGAATTGAACCTTAGGCCTCCTCTCATTACACAGAAACTATTGAAGTTGGAGAAAGTTTATTCAGAATATTGTTAACATCCAAGCAACCTGATTTAATACAGGGAACTATTTGTAAACCTGCCATCATTTTTAAGAAAAGTGTAGCCTGACATCAGCAACCTCACTTGCACATGGCGGCCTCTCTGCAACTCAACTGCAAACCCTTCACTCCTCTACTACTTCACACCCAATCTGCCTCCAAATGCGCCCCTAGATTCTCCACAATCCGTTGCTCTGCCTCTGCGCCGTCCAAGAAATACACCATTACCCTCCTCCCTGGCGACGGCATTGGTCCCGAAGTCGTCTCTGTTGCTAAGAATGCCCTCCAACTGGTAGCTTCCCTTGAAGGTCATAGCTCAATCATAGTAAAGAGTTTGATTGAAATCAGTCATCTCTTCCCCTCTCTCTTAAATTAATACTGATTGACGACATGAACTTACTAACAGGGTTTGAGTTAAAGTTCAAGGAGGTGCCGATGGGCGGTGCTGCCATTGATTTGACAGGAGTGCCCTTGCCAGAAGAGACCCTTTCGACTGCAAAGGATTCTGATGCTGTTCTTCTTGGAGCTATTGGAGGGTAAATATTATATTTCTAAGAGAAGATGAGAATGAGACAGATTTTGAGCTTTTGGCTATATTTCTAATTTGAAATATTTGAATAACTTAATTTTGTGTGCTTGATCTAAAGGTATGAGTGGGATAACAATGAAAAGCATTTGAAGCCGGAGACTGGGCTTCTTCAGCTTCGAGCCGGTCTTAAGGTTTTTGCAAACTTGAGACCAGCTACGGTTTTGCCCCAGGTAGAATGTTTAAGCTGAGGTTGTTGGTTTTACTATACAGTCCTGAAAAAAAAAGAGATCTTCTGGTAATTTATAAATAAATTAACATCTATGGTTGCACAGGATTAGGTTAGAGATATGCAACATGATTGAGTTCAAGTGCTGGGTCCCTACTTTCTCCTCTCTTAAATAATGTGGTAATAAAGTTAAAGTTTTTCTGCTATCTTATTATTGAGCAGGCAGAATGATTGTTAGTTGTAATTTACTAATTTTGGGCTTAAGATAATAAAATGGAAAACAAATCAAACCACACATCTACAAGCAAGAAAATGGATATTGCTTGATATTTTTGGGCCTTGCACCAATATTGTGATGTAGGATCAGTCAAAATGCTGCAATTTATGTTCATCATACTCTCTGGTCTGCCTTGCATTGTGTGTAGCATTCAGCTTCCTTGAGGTTCCGGTTTTTCATTAATGTACCCTTGACAAAACTGTGTCAGAGTAGGTAGGGCGATATATAATTGGGCATGTGTCTTTGCCGGAACAAGTTAATACGATTCTGGTCTTGTTAGGCTGAGCATGCTCAAGTCATCATGTTAGTGCTGGCAGGCAATAAATGCTCTTACCATACCACGTTTTTATTATTTCATTAATCACTTCAATGCTGTTTGTCCCTCTTGACGGATTGTAGTCCTGATCACGTTTTATGAAGAAATTATGGTGCATTGGTGGTTCCAAGTTACGAACCGTATCCTTGTTGAGCCAGCGACCAATATAATACCATGAAAGCTCTCTACTGTGCATCTTGTGTGACTGCTTGACTTGATACCTTTTCTAGGTTTGAATAATACTCAGAATCTTGGTGCTCCACAGAAAAATTGACTTGAGTATAGAGAAGCTATAGACTTGCAAAAAAAAGGTAGTCTGTTCCTATTAATGAGGGATGTAATGGAAGTATATATTGTGGCGCTGTTCTGTAGTGAATTTTCATTGCTGGATATGTGTTTCCAGTTTTGTCCTTTTTGTCCTTTATAATTATCAGTATTGGTAAACCTGATTGATCTTGCTAGTTTTTGTAGTTACAAGCATCCTGCGCATTGTTTCAAGAGCATTTACAGGATAAGCAATAATCATTTTTCAGGGATCCCTATGTGTTAGAACTTAGTAATGATGTTCTACATTCTGATGAATGTTACACCTTAGTGGCACATGACGTGAAATGAATCTTCAGGATTCCTTAATTAGTGATCAAACATTTAGTTGATGGAAAGTATTTTCTTTGTTATTACTACAATAGACGTTTTTAGTATTAGGATGCTATATATGTATTTCAATGGTCTACCATGTGTGCTTATCAGTTAGTGGATGCTTCCACTTTAAAGAAAGATGTCGCAGAGGGCGTGGATTTAATGGTGGTAAGAGAACTTACCGGAGGTTAGTTGTCCATTGATGTGAAACCTACTTGAATTTGGAACATTTTCTTGTTATTATCGTGATGGTGCTGTTATTTCTATGGCAACTGCTTTTGATCAGGCATTTATTTTGGCAAACCAAGGGGTTTTAGCACAAATGAAAATGGTGAAGAAATTGGATTTAACACTGAGGTGTATTCTTCTCATGAGGTAATCTTCTACATAATTTAGCTGACATAGTTAACATGAAACACTGGCTGCTTGCAGCAATATTTCTTTCACTGCCTTAGTAAATACTTTTCTTTCGGGACCATAAAATATGTTTAATATCCAAAACTACTACTTCTCTCCATGAACATTCAAGAATGTTGTGCAATTTACATTGAGCATTTTTTTTTTTTTTTTCTAAATTAGAGAGTATATAACTATATTTTTTATGTGAATCCTTTTCCAGATTGATCGCATTGCTCGGGTTGCATTTAAAACTGCTCAAAAACGTAGTGGAAAACTTTGTTCTGTCGACAAAGCTAATGTTCTGGAGGTAAGTGACACTTTTGATCTCATATCCATATGCTTTATTATTTATTTCCAATAGTTATAGGGATTGGGAGACTGGATCTGTTATTGATGGAGAATATGTATAGGGGAAAACTATTTGGAACCCGCTGAGAATAGTTTATAAACTTCCTCGATATCTCTTCTGGAACACATTATGTTATCAGTATGTGCCTTTTATTTTTTTCAGTAAGCACTGATTGCACTTGAATTTTTCTATTAGAGTCACATGCATGAATAAACTAGTTGTCTAGTGGACCATAATCATCCATTGTTACCAGCCGGACCAAAACTTTACTCTCTTAGGTCTTTAATATCGACACCGTTCTCGATCTTTTTGCAGCATGTTGTAATGTATATATTTAGTAATTAGTATTAGGTATAATCTTTTCTATATTTAGCCTAGTATTAGTGTGTGTATATATGTGGCCTCTTCACTTGATTCAATACAGATTTTCATTCCCATTATTCATGTTTACTCTTGAATTAACATGGTATCAAGAGCTCTAGGTTCTAGGGTTTTCGAAAATTTGGGAGGGGCTGCATAGTTCGAATTAAAAAAAAAAAAAAAGGTTGTTTGGCTGAAACGGCGACGCTACCCATTTCGCTTCCAGCCGCCGCCGGTCGACACCGCCGGCACAAGTAGCAGCGCCACCATCCCACGCATCTTCGCTAGAAATCTTGTCGCCGGAAGCCGTGCGTGTGGGTCCCACGCGCCGGCGACAGATTCTGCTTCAGTTTCGCTCTCCGGCAAAATTCTGGCGCGTGACGGCGCGTCTGCCGGCGGAATTCGCTCCGGTCAGGCTCTGTCGTCTCGCCTTGACATTGCGGTGATCTTCAGTCTGGTTTTGGTCTGCATCGGTTGCCGGTGTGAGGTCTATTTCGGTTCAGACTCGAATTTCGTGCTTATTTCTTGAAATTTCATATTTAATTGTGCTTAAATATGGCTGGGGATGGTAAATCGATTGAGGTGGTGTCTGTGATGTCGAAAATCACGGAACATAAGCTTTGTTCGAGCAATTATATGGTTTGGCGTCAGACTATTGAGCTCTATTTGCTCAGTATTTTGATGGATCATCACATCTCTAATGACCCTCCTTCTGATGAAACCAAGAAGAAGGATTGGATGCGCGAGGATGCCCGTTTGTTTTTGTCGATACGTAACTCCATCGACAGTACTGTTATTGGTCTTATCACTCACTATAAGACTGTTAAGAGCTTGATAAAGTATCTTGAGTTCCTTTATTCAGGCAAAGAGAACATGTCTCGCATGTTTCATGTTTGTCAAGCGTTCTATAGGCCAGAGAAAGGGGAAAAGTCTCTTACAGATTATTTCATGGCATTCAAGAAAACTTATGCAGAGCTGAATGAACTCTTCCGTTCGATGCAGACATCAGTGTAGAGTACAGCAGGCTTAGAGAGAAAAGATGGCGGCCATGAGTTTTTTGGCCGGTCTCCCATCAGATTTTGAGACTGCCAAGTCTCAAGTTCTTTCAGATACAAAAACCTCGTCTTTGGATGAAGCGTTTAGCAGGATTCTCCGTGCTGAGCATTCGACAATTGCTCCTTCAGACCAACATAGTAGTGCTCTACTTGGTCGAGCTCCTACTTATGTGCCTAGCAAGCCACAATACAAAGATGGTGGTTCTAAGAATTCCTCCGGACCGGGGCAGTGGCATGACAATGCGGAGTGTCGGTATTGCCACGAGATTGGGCATATCAAGCGCAATTGTCCAAAGCTGCGGAACAAGAAGCCTCAATCACATGCTCAGGTTGCTGATAGTAGCGGTTCTTTCACTGTTTCTGCTTCGGAATAAGCAAAGTTTTTGCAGCATCAACAGCAGAATTCATCTTCTGGCCACCTGCTCTGCTGATTCTGGTAAGCCTACTGCCTGCGTAGCTTCGTCACCAACCAAATGGGTCATTGATTCAGGTGCTACAGATCATATGACAGGTAATCCTAGTTTGTTTTCTACATTTGAGCCACATCAGAATCTAAATCCTGTCACTCTCTCTGATGGTTCACAATCCATTGTTCGTGGATCCGGCACAGTTCAACCTATCCCTTCATTGTCCTTGTCTTCTGTCCTTAGCCTTCTTGAGCTCTCGTTTAATTTGTTGTCAGTTAGTAAGCTTACACGTAATCTAAATTGTAGTGCCTCATTTTTTCCTGATTATTGTTTGTTCAGGATTTTACGACGAAGCAGATTATTGGTAAAGGACATGAATCCGACGGCCTCTACATCCTTGATACACAACCATCATCTTCAGTAGCTTGTGTTGTCACTCCTATGGATGCACATTGTCGATTGGGTCATCCATCTCTTCCTTTGTTAAAGAAATTGAGTCCGCAATTTTTGGGGTTATCGTCTTTAGATTGTGAGTCGTGTCAGTTTGCTAAACACCATGTGTTAGTTTAAGTCATCGAGTCAATAAACGAGTTGATGCTCCTTTTGAGTTAGTTCATTCTGATGTTTGGGGTCCTTGTCCCATTACATCAAAAACTGGTTTTAGGTATTTTGTTACTTTTGTTGATTATCATTCTCGTTTGACATGGCTTTATTTAATGAAGAGTCGTTTTGAATTATTTACTCATTTTTCTGCCTTTTGTGCTGAAATTAAGACTCAGTTTCATGTGCCAGTCCAAATATTGAGAAGTGATAATGCCAAAGAGTATCTTTCTGATACATTTTAGTCTTATATGGCACTAATGACATGCTTCATCAAACTTCTTGTGTTTACACCCCGGCTCAAAATGGAGTTGCTGAACGGAAAATAGGCATTTCCTTGAAACAGTCAGAGCCTTACTATTTGCCATGAAAGTTCCTAAACACTTTTGGGCTGATGCTGTGTCTACTGCTTCAGTCTGCTTGTTTTCTCATTAACTGTATGCCATCGTCTGTTCTGTTTGGTCTGTCTCCTTTTCATGTTCTGTTTCCATCCAAGTCTTTATATCCTATTGAACCTAAAGTCTTTGGCAACACCTGTTTTGTTAGGGATGTTTGACCTCAAGTCACCAAACTTGATCCTAAGTGCATGTTTGGTAATTAATCTAGTAATGTCTATATTAATAGTATCAAGGTAAATAGTAGAGAATAAATCTATATAACTAATATATGTAAGTGTTTGGTAGTATTACTAAAATCTATGTACAATTATAACAAGTGTTTGGTAGCATACATTAAGCTCTATACTAACTTGTATAATTTCTAAAATAACCTTGTACTTTTTATTAAATTACAAATATATTTTTATTTTCTTTAATTATCGATTCTTTTATATTTTTTTGGGGCTAAAAGGACAATATGATTTTACTATGCAAATCCATATTACTTAAATGAGGGGTAGAGAGAGTTAAATATGAGTGAGGAAATAGTATTTTAGTGGAGGGCTTTGACTTAGCATAGGCCTCATATTTAACTAATGTAGCCTACCAAACATTAGTCAAAGCCATACTATTATATAATAATAGGCTTTATATAACCTATCAAACAAGCCCTAAGTCTCTCAAGTGCATTTTCTTAGGATATTCTCGAGTGCAGAAAGGGTATTGATGTTTCTGCCCTAGTTTGAATATATATCTTGTCTCTACTGATGTCACGTTCCTCGAGCATATACACCCTTCACTCCAGAGTTCCCTTCTGTACCTGAGAATGATGACTTTGATTTCTTAATCTACACTATTACATCATCTGTTGAGTCCGTTGCGTCTGAGTCCGTTGAGTCCCCATCTCTCTCTGATATGCCTCGTCCTCATATCGTCCAACACTATACACGTCGTCCGTTTGCTCCGGCTACTGAAAATTTGGTCCCTCCTTCGTCTAATTTTGGTCCTGATGATCCAATAGTTCCGTCATCTGATCCTGTACCGAGCGATGATCTTCCCATTGCCCTTTGAAAAGGTAAACGTTCTTGCACCTATCCTATATCTTCATTTGTGTCGTATGATCACTTATCTCCATCTTCTAAAGCTTTTGTCTCCACTCTTGAGTCTGTTCCTAAAACTGTTTCTGAAGTTTTAGCCCATTCTGGTTGGCATGATGCTATGATTGAGGAGATGAATGCCTTGGATACTATTGGTACTTGGGATTTGGTAGATCTTCCTGCCGGTAAACGCCCTATTGGTTGCAAATGGGTGTTTACTGTTAAGGTTAATCCTGATGGTTTTGTTGCTCGTTTGAAAGCTCATCTTGTTGCTAAAGGGTATTCTCAAACTTATGGTGTTGACTATTTTGAGACGTTCCCTCTTGTTGCTAGGCTTACCTCTATTCAACTTGTGATATCCTTGGCGGCAAGTCATCATTGGCCTTTATATCAGTTGGATGTGAAGAATGCTTTTCTTCATGGAAATCTTAGTGACACAATTTATATGGAGCAACCACTTGGGTTTGTTGCTCAGGGGGGGTCTCATAAAGTGTGTCATCTTCGCAAGTTGTTGTATGGTTTGAAACAAAGTCCTCGTGAGTGGTTTAATACGTTTGCACGTGCTGTTAATACATTTGGCTTGAAGCAATCAGTATTTGATGATTCTGTTTTCTACAAGCATTTTGAGGCTGGTCTTATTTTTTTAGTTGTATATGTGGATGATATTGTGATTACTGGTAGTGATTATGCAGGAATTACGTCTTTGAGAGTCTTTCTGCCTACTCAGTTTAAGATCAAAGATTTGGGAGAACTTAAGTATTTCCTTGGTGTCGGAAGTGTTGAGAAGTAAGAGAGGGATTTTCTTATCTCAGAGGAAATACGTACTTGACTTGCTGTCTGAGATTGGAAACTTGGGTGCTAAACCATGTAGCACTCCAATGATTGCTAATTTGCAGTTTAGTAAAGATGGTGTACCATTTGAAGATCCTGAGAGATATCGGAGATTAGTTGGCAAACTAAATTATTTGAGGGTGACACGTCCTGACATTGCCTTTCCGGTTAGTGTGGTCAGTCAGTATATGTCATCCCCAATAGTAAATCATTGGAATGCAGTGAAACAAATTTTGTGATATTTGAAAGGAGCCCTAGGACGTGGAATTGTGTATAGGGATCATGGTCATGATAGGATTGAATGCTTTTCTGATGCAAAGTTATACAGGGCCGAAAGAAGATCGGAGATCTACTTCTGGATATTGTGTGTTCTTTGGTGGGAATTTAATTTCTTGAAAGAGCAAGAAACAGAAAGTGGTGTCTCTTTCAACTGCGGAGTCTGAGTATAGAGCAATGGTTAAGTCTGCATGTGAAATTTTATCTGTGTATAATTTCCTAAGTGAAGTAGGATTAAAAGTCTCAATGCCTGCTAAGTTGTGGTGTGACAATCAGGCTGCTCTTCATATTGCTTCTAATTCTGTTTTTCACGAACGAACCAAACATATTGAGATTGACTGTCATTTCATTCGTGAGAAGATTAAGAATGGGATGATTGCTACTGGATATATGAAGACTGAAAATCAGTTAAGAGATTTGTTTACGAAGGCCTTGAATGGGGTTAGGATTAATTATCTTTGTAGCAAGTTGGGCATAATTAACATCTATGCTCCAGTTTGAGGGGGAGTGTTGTAATGTATATATTTAGTAATTAATATTAGGTTTAATCTTTTCTATTTTAGCCTAGTATTAGTGTGTATATATATGTGGCCTCGTCACTTGATTCAATATAGATTTTCATTCCCATTATTCATGTTTTACTCTTGAATTAACACAGCTGAACACGTGCATTCACATGCTTTCATGAAAGGGCTCATGTTGCTCGCTAATGTTGCTAGTTTACATGAAAATTAATGCACTTCACTCAATCTAGGAATTTTCATTGAAAATAGACTTCTAAATGGCAATTCATTTATATATATACAATGTGTTTCACTGTGATTTTGTAATGGCCAGGCTTCCATGCTATGGAGAAAAACAGTAACAGCCCTAGCCACAGAATATCCGGATGTTGAACTCTCACATATGTATGTTGACAATGCAGCCATGCAGCTTGTTCGAAACCCAAAGCAGGTTTAAGTCTTTTGATTCCCCTGTATCAAGACACCTGTATACTTTTCAGAAGACATGAATAAACCTTTAAAATAAACCTCCATTGTTTTTTCAGTTTGATACTATTGTTACAAATAACATATTTGGCGACATTTTATCCGATGAAGCATCGATGATTACTGGTAGTATAGGGATGCTTCCATCTGCAAGTCTGGGAGAATCGGTATGAGCAAATATCTCTTCCTTCCATTTTTTACTCGCTAATGCTGATAGCAGAAGTAAACTCCCTTTCTTTTCTATTATACTTCTAACATTTGGAAACTGGATCTGTAGGGACCTGGCCTATTCGAACCAATTCACGGCTCTGCTCCTGATATCGCCGGGCAGGTTGGTTTCTCGCAGCTGTACTAAGATATGAAAAAACACATTGTAGCTTGTGTTTGAAAGACTGGATTAGTCTCTCTTTTTTATTATTATTTGGGATTAACGATAAAATTTTTAGGACAAAGCAAATCCTTTGGCAACAGTGCTGAGTGCAGCCATGCTTTTGAGGTATGGTCTTGGAGAGGAACAGGCTGCCCGAAGGATTGAGGCTGCTGTCCTAGAAACTCTAGACAAAGGATATCGAACGGGTGATATATACTCAGCTGGACTGGTACAGCTCTTCACTGGAATTCAATTTTTTATTCTTTTGTTACCACCTTTTCTTTGTTCTTTGTTGCCTTTGGTCTTGCATTCTTGTTGCTATGAGTAGTAGTCCTATATAGAACAATAAATATTTCGAGATGCTTAGCGTAAGACGGTGTTTTCTGAGTTTAAAAGCTCCTTAAAACAGCTTATAAGTTGTTTGGGAGCTTGTAAGCACCTCCAAAGCGTTAGAAAAATATGCTCTTCAAGATCTTATAAATCCTAAAATGAGCTCCATTTACTTATAATCTCTCCAAAAAATAAGCTCCATTTATTTATAATCTCTCCAAAAAATAAGCTCCTACACCCGAATTTACTTTTTTTAAATCTTACCTTTTCTCCATATAACCCTACTTTATTTTTATATGTCTAGCATATACTCTTCCATTTAATTTTTTTCAAATTATAGATTTTGAATATTGATTTTTTTTAATGCTCATAAATTAATTTTTGTAAATCTCTATTGAACTTATAAGCTCTATTATCAAAACACTATGACAACTTATAAACTTTGCCACTATACATGTTATAAGCTCTTTGAAATACTAGCCAAACACCCAAGTTTGCTGTGAACTTCAAAAAAGTTCTCTTTTTCTGAGTGATTGGAAATGCAAAGCTGAACCAAGTGAGAATTGAGAGTATAATCTTTCCTGTTTGTGTAAAAGTATTTTCAAGCTTTATATAATGGTTGACTGAATGTATATAATATCATTGTATTCCAGAAACTCGTCGGGTGCAAAGAGATGGGCGAACAAGTAATGAAGTCGCTGGATAGTAAAGTTGTCGCTGCCGTATGAGAAGCTGTGAGCCAGAGAACCCTTTTACGAAGAACGACTAATGCTTTTCTCGCCATTTTCAACCATCATAGAATCATTTTGAAATTTGGAGGATTTTTCTATTTCTTCCTTTTTCAACCGAAGTCCTATTTTTGGGACATTGATGAACTGAGATATGATATTCAGCTATATCAAAAAAGGATTATATGCTGTATACTGTCTCGAGTTAGGACATTTTGTATCTTTTTATCTTTTAGCATCATCTATTTCAAATTCCAATGGACATGCTAAAATTTCTCTAGAATTTCATCGCCATTTCTTGTTTCGCTCTTCTTTCTCAGGTCACGTTTCTCTTTCACGATCCTTATCTGGTAAATTCCGCTAATTCGTTTCTTGATTTACTGTTATAGTTCTTGCAGATTATGATTTATTGCTGTGCTGAATTCGATCTCCAATTGCTTTCATAATAGTGAATCCCTGGCTTCCAAAATCCGTTATTTTGCAAGGGGCACAAATGTTTTTTTGCTTATTGTTGCTAAGCTTTGGTGGGTGTATCTCTCGTCTATCTCCATATGTATGTTTGATTTTCTCTTTTTGATCGATGATGAATGAATTCTTTATTATTTATGTTCGATTTTTTTTTCTTTTTCTTTTTCTTCTCCTCTTTTTTCTAGAATGGTAGTCATTACATCTTTTTGTGCTCCATTTTTCCAGAATGTATCTGTGTGTGTGCCACGATAGTATCCTGAGCATCATCTAACATGTGCATTACTATAGGATTTGAGTTGTGCCTTGAGATTTAAATTAGTACTATGATCTATATTGCTTTCGCTTTCTAATTTGAGGAATCTTCTGTTTGCGGCATGTGCTTGATTTATAGAGGCAGAATTCTGCTGAATGTATTGTTCAAACTTCAAATTATGTCAATCAGTTTACTTATGTCGATTTCAAGAATGCTTTTTTTAAAACTATAAGAATCCCGAACTGTTTTCCGGTTCATGATATCAGTTAAGTTGTTAATCGACTGTTATTGGCTTGAGTTACTTAGTTTTCGCCTTGTTGCAGACGATCTATCGCCCTTGAGATGATCCACTATCAATGGATGATTTACCCGACCTAGTAGCTTGGGACATACTAGAGAGAACACGTTGCTTCATGCTCCCGTCTCTCGTCCTTGAAGTGATCATCCTCTAGATAGTGGATGTGGAATATTAACTGTGGTGGTGAGATGAAAAAAGCTTGCATTATTGCACCGTTGTCTTAACATCACCAGAATGGAATGGATCGAGTATCTTGGGAAAGGTTGATACGTTCGAAGATCTTTGAATCAAGAATCGTACGGGCAATCGGAGAAGGTGATCTCATCTAACTTGGCAAAGATTGAAAAAGGCTTTAATTTGAAGTGGATGCTAACTGTCGTTACATGAAGGTGTATGATCGCTTGGCAGTGGACCAATGGTAGAAGCAGTCGGTCCCATATGACAGTATAATCGAACTTAGGCTAGTAAACGGTATCATAAGCCCAGATAGAGGTCTTTCTTGCATCTTAGGAAAATGCAAGAATTTAGAAAAGATTCACTTAGACATGTGTGCAGGGGAGGGGGGGTGAAAGATTCAGAAATCATAAATTTGGCGTGAAACTCAAGGAACCTCCGATCCAACTCTCTCAGAGTGCCATCCGATTTCTCTCTCCCTTTCCTTGCCAACAATCCAATTAGGCTCACCGATGAATGTTTGAAGGCACTAGCTGAAAACTGCAAACACCTCGAGTCTCTAAGATTGTCTTTCCCGGATGGAGACTTCCCTACGATTTCTTCATTCTCGATGAATGGGATGCTGAAGTTGGTGCTGGAGTGCCTGGTGAGGGAGCTCTATCTTGATCAGGTGTACTCGTTTGGCGATGCTGGGATGCAGGAGCTTTGTGGGGCGGAGAATCTTGAAGTTTTGAAGGTGACTAGGTGTCGAGAGATTACGGATGAACGGATGCTGCGGTGGCGTTTCCTCAGTTGAGAGTATTGAAGCTGCGCAAATGCGTCGGAGTAAGTGACGGTGGATTGAAGGGATTCGTCGGCTCGGGGAAAAGAAGCTGAAGGTTTTGGCAATGGAAGATTGTCCACAGATTGCTCAAAGGGGAGTTGAAGGAGCTGCAGATAAGGTGAGTTTTAGGCAGAATTTGTCATGGATGTATTAGTTTTAGGCCGTAATTATTCCTTTTTTTTTTTTTTTGAATTCACTTTTGAGTCGATGTTTTCTTCATAGTTTAGCGTTGGGTGCTGAATTTGGTTTTTTGTATAGAAGTCCATACGATTAGTCTAGTTGAGACGAAAGTCGAGTGAGAGCTGGCTAGGATCCATGTCTCGCGAGCTTCTTTCAACTTTGTTGTTTCAAAATTTTCAACTATAAAAAGAATATATGCCGAAATATACTCTCTCCAAAGGCTTGTGTCTGTCATCCCACACCGCTATTATATAGTGCTATGCACGTCTATATAAAACCAACCGCTACCCTACTTAATCGCCGGGCCTTGTAACGTAGGCTTGCAACCCGAGTGGGGGCTATAAGTTGGTTGGATGTTGGTCCGAATCCACTGCCTGGGCCTGTTGCGCTAATTCTGGCCCGCCCGTTCCAAGCTCGGAGTTGGGCCACGGGGCCCGTGCGAAGGCGTGGGCATCTTAGCCCGTAGAGTGGAGGGCACCGCGCCAGGCTGGCTCACAGAGCAGCGACTACCTCCCGCTCTCTGCAGTGGAAGGATAACGGGTCGGTGCACACCTGGTCCACTAAAGTCAGCTGGGTCGGCCCAATCAAACAACCAATTTTTTTACTATTTATATTTTTTTTGTCCCCTTTAAATACATTATTTAATCTTAAAAAAAAAAAAAAAAACAAAAGAACTCCTGGGCAGGGACGGAGGACCCCATGCCCTCTTGGGCAGTTCATGTCGTATTGTTACAGCTACACAAAATAAACATGCTTGTTTTCATGGCTAACTAGAAGGTTCACCCCCGAGCAATGTTTAGAAATAATAACATTCTTAAAACTAATAATAACATCCAGTGAATAATATAAAACTATATACATTACTTTTGGCCTTTTGAGAAAGGTGATAGTAAACGTTTACTTACATGTTTTATCATTATAGGATACTACTTATTACTTGTTGTTGAAATACTTTTCGACAAATAATTTCATTGGTACGAGATGGTTTACTCAAAATAATCCAACTCAAACCTCTACGAATATTAGGGTAACAAAATCCAATAACATAAACCACGAATATTAACTGAATATATATATATATATGGAATAATGGGTAAAAATAAATTTTATAAACTTATATATCAATTTCCCTACGCTCTACAGTTTATAACACAAGTTGGAACGAATAAAATATAATAGTAATATACAAAAAAAATTTACAACTTCAAAATGCAGCAAATAAAATGGAGTTTTTTTTATTTTTTAAAGAACACCAATTAAATGGGATTTGAAATGCTAGAAACTTTATTTATATCCTATATTTGTTGTGTTCCTCTATAGTTCGAGCGATCTCGTAGATAAAATGGGATTTTAACGTTCATAATATATACCACGTACATGTTAGAGATGAAAAGAAAGAATACCTCTCATTCCATTTGACATATATTCTTCTCTGAAATTCTACCGATGATCGAATCAAAACCTTTCTCGAAAATTCTCCACTAATTCACTGCGCAAAAGAATCAATTTCTCTATCGTTGCATTTCTTTGAATTAAACTCAGTTCAGATCGTCAAGATTGTAAAGAAACTTTAGAAAATTATAGTTTTAAAGATTGTTCGAAAATTTAGGGGAGGGATTGAAGCACTTGAAAATTGCTGGAGATTATACAAAAAGGAAATGAAGGATTAAAACTTTAAAAATAAGAAGATCGAAGGTAGAATCAGAATTGGTTCTTGCGAGAGAAGACGAGAAACAAAGAGTGGTGAACTAATTGAAACCTTCTAATTTTTTGTAAGAACACCCAATAATCTCTAAATCGGCTTCAAGAGCAAAGGCATGGGAGTGTAGAGAAATCGAAAGGAATTATCCAAGAAAGCTTGCTGCTATGTCTTCACCCACTCCGCATACGGAACTGCCAAGGCGACTGTATAGGCATATGAAAGGGAAGGGCAAACCATCTCGTCACGCAATGTAGACCGGCTCGACCAATCTATTGAAATTTATAAAGTGTTGGGAGACACATCGTATAGAATGCGAAGGAGTCTCATTTGCCATTTCACAAAGAGGTGCCATTTCACGAAGAGGTTTTAGAAGTAAAATAGAAGAAGTAGATCGCTTTTAGCGCTATTTTCTAATTAATCATTTTACTTGCCTCTAAATAATTATTTATTATTTATATTGCTTTTATAGATTACATGTTCCTTTTGAAAGGTTGTGCCCGTTCGACCAAAAAAAAAAAAAGTTGTGTCCCTTCCAAAAAAAAAAAGTCAAATATTCAAAATAATATCCCAATTGCATGCCTCCTTCCGAAAAGTTGTGTTTGTTCAGAACAAACAAAAAAAATAAAATAAAATAAAATAAATTGAAGTTAAAATTTACGGAACTACCCTCCGTACTTCACTTTTATATAGTATATAGATATAGATTGGTTGTCGAGTCTTCAATTGTTTTTTTTTTTTTAATTATTTATTATTATTATTTTTTTTTTATCGAGTCTTCAGTTATTTACTAAACTCGAATCCTCTTTTTATGAAAGAGATTGGTGTATTCAGCTTTAAAAATAGGTTGTAAAATAACGTTACTCCAAGAAAGATTATATCTAAATAGAGCGGGCTAGGTTGAATTTACGCAGTAAGACATTATTTATATTCTTTATTAATGAAAATTCAGAATCTAATTGAATTTATCTTAATCATCTAAGAGAAGAGAACCCATTACTAAGGTGAAGAAAATATACTCCACATCTCATTTCATTCTCAAAGTCAAAGGCTAGCTTTAAACAAGCTACACCTACAATTAAGGTAACTACCTAACTAAATACATCGGATAATTACATACTTAATATAAGAGATATATACAGATATCTTTATATAATCTTATTGGTAGGAAAAAAAGAAGAGAATATTGCTATATTGAAAATGATAATATCCAAGAACAAATATGAAAAGAGAATATCTAAAAGAGGCAGTTAATAAGACTAATTGTTGTTAGCTAGCCAACCGAGAAGTGGGAACTGCGCCACGGCAATGAAGAGCAGCAGCAGATAATGATGCCTAACTTGTGCAAAAAGGACTCGTTTCATCGTCTTTGCCAAGAAATCTGCCATGCACAAACACTCCCATAGCAGCAGCACAAAGTAGTATGCATTATTATGGCCCCAAAACTTCCCAAAGACAACTAGAGATAATCCGGTGAAAGTATATCCAGCGTACGCCACCATATCGAGCAATGGCGCCTCTCCACCACCTAACGAGAACACTGTCATTTTCAGCAGGGCAACTTGTAAAAACCACCCTACTAATCCTTTACCAAATAGCCAGTTCAGAGCTTCGGGGCTAAACCTGCAACGTCAAAGTATAATTAATTGATTGTTTGGTTTGAGTAATATGTTATCCGTTTCCCTTACTTGAGAATCACTAACAAGTGACTCATTTTCACCATTGAACCAAACACTCAATAAAAGTAACCATTATTATTACTATTCACTTACTTGACTTGATTTCATTCCCTTAACTTGAACCAAACGAGCACTAAATATAAACAAAAAAATATAATGAGATATAGGAATTATATTTAATTAGTAAACTCACTTTCCATGGAGTCCTAATGATAGGGCAGCAAGAACCAAATAAGGTAGCAAATGCCATGAAAGGGATGTACAAGTCTGGAGCATTTATGTCATATATAGGGGGTTTGTAGGAAAGCCTTCCACCAACTGGCTCTGAAATTCTTGTCCAATGACCCTAAATCATTATGTCATTATAATATATGAATATAAGTAAAACAGAAAAGCATCTTAAAAAATTCATTGCAAAATCAAAACATTTATTACCTTGTGTAGAAATGGGATAAGGAGGATCTTCAATTTGTTCTTCACATATTCATCATTGACTTGAAAATAGTATCGCGGGTCAGAAAAGTACCTACTTATCTGTTCATAACAATAAGATTACGGTTTAGGGTTTAGGGTTAATAAGCTGATGAGAACTCAAAACAAGAATTCTTAACTGAAACCTAAAGTTTGATGAAGTCGTTTTCTTTCGACTAGTATCGAAAGACTCATCTAAAAAGGCATCGTTCATTCTCCAATATCACTACTGTCACTACTTACATTGGTTTGCACATATTCAGAGCTCGATCCTAAAATCTTCTCTCCATAAGCACCCAGTCCACCTCTAATGAATCCCGAACTTGCGCCGTAAAACGAATTCCCGAAAGGGTTTGGAGGTTGTGGTCCAACATTATCATACATTTTCCCTTCAATCCATCAAAATCCATATCTTGAGAAAATTTCATATATAAAAGTAGAAGGAAAAAAGTATGGAGATATAATAGGCGGCTAACCTGATTGTTTATTTGCAAAGAAATTTTCCCCACCTTCTCTTTTCAACCATGTGTATATATACAACTTTTGATTTATAGAATAGTGATTGTAGAGTTTTATTAGGATAAGAATTCTCATACGTCAGTATTCCATACATAGTTTAATTAGAATATAACTTGTTTATGTACTTTTAAAAAAAATAACTAATTCCAACATTAATTGTAACCGTTGAAATATCCGAATTATTGAACGCATATACAAACCAATCTAATCTAATTAATAAAAGAAACTAGTTTGTATTCCGTCGAAATTCGACGGGTATCACTAATCACTTTATAAGATATTTTATAAATAAAATTTTATATAATATACTTTCCTTTATAAAAAGTTTGACAATAATAAGTATTGATACATACTAAAATAATTTTAAAAATTTATTGGCCAACGGGCCACCTCAAAATTAATTTTGTGTCTAATATAATGTGAAGTATCTTAACCTTATTGGTCAGTGGACCACTTCAAAATCGATTTTGTGTCTAGCTAATAGTCAAGTGTCTTAAATTAAAAAATATATTTTTTGTTATAAAAATTTGAAAATCATATCTCAAAAACTTAGATTGTAATAGTACGTAGTTGGAGAAGTTATAAAATCGCTGGTTTATTTTTGCAATCTTTCTCATCTTTTTTCCTAATTGAAAGAAACAATTTGTCCATTAAATACTGCCGATAAATTTCTGAGTAAAAACTAAGCGCTCAGATTTATAATGAAAAAAATCACGATAGCTGCAGTGACTTGGCAAAATACCATCTCTTTTGTGCCCTTCCAACTCTCATCGCTGGCACCGCTATTGATTTTCTAATTCGGAAACTTTCTGATTTACAAAAGTTTAGGCCGTATTGGATGTATATCTTTTATTATAGTGTAAATATTGCTTCTGCAATCTTTCCCATTCTGTATAAATACTGTAAGAAAAACGACTCAACACCCCGTGAGAACACAAACAAGAACAATTTAAAGAACACAAACAAAAATCTGCATAAATGAAAACGATGCAGGGATTTACATGGTTTGGTGATAAACACCTACGTCCACGGAGGGTGAGCTGGAATTTTACTACATGTACGAATCGAATACAGATTACAACAAGAACTCTCAATCGCTCAAGAAGAAATCGAACGAAGAGGAAAAATCACATTCTCTCGCTCTCTCTCTTTTCTTCTCTCTAATTCTAAACTTTGTAACTGCATATACTAAGCTAAATTCTCCATGCACACGTCAGATCTCAACCGCCTTCACCGTTCACACCTAACGGCCTCAAGATGCTTCTAGATTGCGTGCTCCCTAAGCTGAATTCCATTTGTAACTAACTCAAGCTGCAAGTGCCACATCATTTACTTCTAGAAGTTCCGAGTTATGTAGTCACACCCAACTACATTCTCCATCTTGACTACAAAACTCCATAGCAAACCACCAGCTTCCCCTCGAACCACGACCCCATCACAGGGTTGCAACCACTTCTCTGTCTAGTGAGTAGCCAAACCAACTAAGTCCATACAGTGCTTGAACTTCTCTGTAGGCAAAGCCTTTGTCAACATATCTGTTGCGTTCTCATCAATAGATACCTTCACCATCCTTATTACACCTTTGTTCACCTCATCCCTCACAAAATGCAATCTCACATCAATGTGCTTCGACCTCTCATGAAACATTTGATGCTTGGCTAAGTGCAAAGCACTATGACTGTCATAGTTCAAAGGAACCGTCTGTTGTACAACATCAAACTCTCCAAGTATCCCCGTCAGCCAAATACCTTCCTTCACTGTCTCAGTAGTTGTTAGTGCAACCACAGATTGTAAAGATGATTTCCAGCTTATAGCTGAAACAAAGAAAGTATAAATCCATCCAGTCTGAGACTTCCTTGTATCCAGATTAGTTGCATAATCAGAGTCAACAAAACCAACCAAACAATCACTATTGGAGTCATCTCTTCTCTGATATAAGATTCCAATCCTTAAGTTGTTCTTGATGTACATGAGAATGTACTTCAATGCCTCCCAATGATATCTGTCTGGATTCCCCATATATCTACTAGCAACACTGATTGAATGAGCTAAATCAGGCTTGTGCCACCATTGTGTACATCACACTCCCAACAGCATTGACATAAGGAACATCACTCATCTCCTTTACTTCCTTATAAGAACTTGGTTTCTGCTGCTCACTTATCTTGAAATGTTGTGCTAAAGGCACAGAGACCTCCCTTGTCTCATACATCCTAAACTTCCTCAAAACTTCTTGAATATATCCATGTTGTGTAATCCACAACATCCCCGTATCTCTGATCCAAGTGATATCAATCCCAAGAATACTCTTGGTAAGTCCAAGATCATTCATATCAAACCTAGACCTCAAATCAGATTTGACTTCCTCTCAAACAAACTACTCCCAACAACTAACATGTTATCCACATACAATAACAAGTATACAACTGTAACTCCATCTCTTTTCTTAAGATAAACATATATATCATACTGAGATCTAACAAAACTAATCTTCACCACATGCTCATCAAACTTCAAATATCATTGCCTAGAACTTTGCTTTAAACACCCCATTGAAATTAATTCCTTCTTTATGTGTAAAACCATGAGCCACAAGCCTTGCTTTGTATCTGACCCTTTCCTTATCAGTCATCTCAAGCTTTTTCTTGAACAACCACCAACTTTTGAGTTTTTGGCTTATCAACAAATATCCAGGTTTGATTATTCTCCAATGATTCCAGCACTTCTCTCATAGCTGTAATCCAGTGTTCACTCTCATCACATGTTATTGCTTCTTTGTAGTTGTTTGGCTCCTGATACTTTATACTTTCTGCAACAATCTGTGCATAATAGATCATATCAACACTTCCAAATCTTCTTGGTGGAGTTATAACCCGCCTTGCTCTATCTCTTGTGCAAGTAAATAATCCCTAAGATCATCAGCATTGTCATCTTCTTAATCTGAAATAACGTGCTGCTCATTTTTATTTTCTTGAACCTGACTCTCTCCATTAGTCTCCACCTCAAATCTTGTGGAGTTATCCTTCACCTTCGAGTCAGTTCTGTCCCTCTCTTGAACAAGATATGGCATCTATCCTTCTCTGAATACCACATCTATAGAGATTACCACTTTTTGATTCCCAGCTTTAGTACACCACAATTTATATCCTTTCACTCCATTAGGATATCCAATCAGCACACACTTGATTGCTCTTGGCTCCAATTTATCTTGCTTCACATGAACATAAGTCATGCAGCCAAAAACTCTCAAGTAATTATATCCAGAAGCAGTTCCAAACTACTTATCATCTGGTGTCTTGAAACCTATAGCTAAAGAATGACATTTGTTGATCAAATGACTGTTGTGCAGACTGCTTCACCCTAAAACTTCCTTGTCATCCATGAACCAAGTAGCATACACCTAACCCTCTCCAATATACTCCTATTCATCCTCTCAATCACCCCATCTTGTTGTGGATTTGCAGGTGCGGTTCTGTGCCTCTTAATTCCCTTACCTTTACAGAAATTATGAAATTCATTAGACAAGAATTCCAAACCATTATTTGTCCTTAAGCACTTGAGAGATGTGCCCATTTTAATTTCCACTTCCTTGCACCATTCTTCAAATCTCTTCAGTGCTTCAGACTTGGCTTTCAAGATGTATACCCATAACTTCCTTGAGTAATCATCCATAATCGACATAAAATACCTCCCTCCACCTAGAGTTTCTGTCCTAGATGGCCCCCACAGATCTGCATGAACAAAATCAAGAGGAGCATTGGAGAGTTGAGTGCTGGTACCATAAGACAACTTCCTATTCTTCTCAAGAATACACTGCTCACAATCATCCAACTTAGAACCAGAAATGTTCTTCAAGATGTTCTTCTTCTAGAGCTCATGCAGGCCTTTCTCTCTTACATGTCCAAGTCTCCTATGCCACAGATTCACATAATGTTGTATGCTAACTTCAGTTTCACCAAAAATAGCAACAACATCAAGGTAATATAGGCTTCAATTCCTAACCCCTTTCATCACAATTGTACTACCCTTGAGAATATGTATAACACCATTCTCTGACTTGAAACCATAACCCTTTGATTCAAGCATTCCAAGAGAAATTAGGTTTTTCTTGAGTTGAGGGATGTACCTGACTTCAATCAGCATGAACCATCATGCATCATGAGCTTGATGCTCCCAATTCCTTTAACCCCACAAACTTTATCATTCCCAAGAAGTACAGATCCCAACTTCTCATACTTCAAATCCATGAATCACTGCTTATGTGGACATATATGGAAGCTGCAGCCTGAGTCAAGAATCCACTCATTCCCAGTGATAGTATCAATTACATTTAGCACCTCCACACCTTCTCACTTCTCTACAACTTCAGCTACGTCTGGCTTTGGATTCTTTTGGGTTTGTTTCCTCTTGAATGCGAGCAATCTTTCTTGAGATGCCTAGGTTTCTTGCAGAAAGTGCATTGCCTTGTCTCATTCTCCACATAATCTTCTCCTTTTGGTTTCCAGATCTCTTAAAATCTTGTGATGTTTCTTAAATTTTCCACCATTTCCCGACTTTGATTTCACGTTCAAGCTTTCCCCAGCTGGAACGTCAACCTTCCCTTTGTTTATCCTCTGCAATTCCTTGGATCGTAGCGCCGACTTGACCTCATCCAAAGTAATGGTTCCATCTCTGCCATAGAGCATGACATCCTTCAAATGCTTAAACATCTTCGGCAATGAATTGAGTAGAAGGATCGCCTTGTCTTCATCGTCGATCTTCATGTCGATATTCTCCAGATCGTTGATCACCTTGTGGAATTCATCGAGCTGATCCAAGATCAGTTTCTCCTTAGAAATCTTGCAGGAGTATAAGCGTTGCTTCGAGTATATACGATTTGCTAGTGATTTTGTCATATACAACGATTCGAGCTTCGTCCAAATCGCGGCAGGGACGGCTGTCTTCTCCTTCATCACTTTCCGCATCACCTTATTGGAAAGGCATATAATCATGGCGCTGTGAGCCTTCTCTTTGATCTCGCTCTGCTTATCTGCAGCGATGGCTTTTGCGAACTCCTTCTCTTTGAACGAGCAATGCTCGTATCTTGATCTGCCATAGACCAAAATCATTCGTCCCGTTGATCTTCTATGCTTCAAGCTGCATGGATGTCATCACACAGATCCGGCATTCCCACAGACTGGTGCCAATTTGTAAAAAAAATGACTCAACACCTAGTTGCAGAAGCACCAGTTCAAGAACATGAACAAGAACAATTTAAGGAACATAAACTAAAATCTACAGAAATGAAAATGACGTAGGGATTTACGTGGTTTGGTGATAAACACCTACGTCCACAGAGGGTGAGGTGGGATTTTACTATGTGTATGAATCGAATACAGATTACAACAAGAACTCTCAATCGCTCAAGAAGAAATCGAATGAAAAAGAAGAATCACACTATCTCGCTCTCTCTCTTTTCTTCTCTCTAATTTTAAACTTTGTAACTGCTCTTCCACTGCCGATCTAACTGCGTCTACTGAGCTAAATACTCTATGCACACGTCAGATCTCAACCGCCTTCACCTTTCACACCTAATAGCCTCAAGATGCTTCTAGATTGCGTGCTCCCCAAGCTGAATTCCGTTTGTAACCAACTCCAACTGCAAGTGCCATATCATCCTTCTAGAAGTTCCGAGTTATGTAGTCACACCCAACTACAAATACTTATTGTTATCAATAATAGAATTATACTTCTCAATTATGTTTATTCTACATTGTAACCATAGCACAATCAGGGTAACTCCTTTTTTTTCGATCCTCTTCCTTTCCACTGTATAATCTTTTTTTCTTTATTCATAGTGTTTCCTAATTACTAGGAACAAGCCAACAAAACCCTACCCCTTTCTCTTACTCCCTGCTACCATGTCAACACCAACACAGCATGATCATTTCAATTCCAAACTCTTTTCATAGGATACGATCTCATCAGATATCTCGATGGATCTACGCCATGTCTGGCAGCCACCGTCACCGTCAATGATGGCGTTGTACAGAACTATGCCTATCTCCATTGGATCCGTCAAGATCAACTTATTTCAAGTGCCATTATTGGATCTCTCACCCCCTCACTTATTCCATTTATCGCTGCTGCCAAGACATCGAGGGAGGCTTGGAATATCCTTGCCAATACATGTGGCCGTACATCCAGAGATCGCATTCTTGCTCTCCGAAATCGACTGCAGTTAAGGGCACTTGCACAATAACAGACTACATTCTACTTGGTGTGGTCACGGATCAGGAAAACTTAGCTTTGAAAGTTCTTAATGGTCTCGATGAATCATTTAGGGAGACTTCTCGTGTAATTTAGGCTCGCGAATCTGCAATCTCCTTTGATGAAATTCATGAAAAACTACTTAGCATGGAGGCACAACTGGCATCCCGTTCCATCATGGCCTTCTCAATTGGCTACTGCTTTCTTTGCCCCACATCAATCTAGTCGATCTACCCAAAAGTCTATTCCAGGCCGATCGAAGCAGCAACAGTCATTTACTCATACTACACCTACTCAGGCAGCCTCTCAAGGGCAGACATCTAATAATTTCATGCCTTCATTAGGCGGAATGTCAACTTTGTGGTGAACAAGGTCATGCAGCCAAACGGTGTCCCTCATTTCAATACTCTCCAGCACGTCCCAATTCAGCGTCTTTGCAGCCTACCTATGTTTCCCCATCAGCACATATCACTCACTCTAATCCCACTTCATCAGATTGAATTTTAGATTCGGGGGCTTCTCATCATATCACCACAAATTTGGCTAATGTCTCTCTTCATGCTCCCTATAATGGTCACGATGGTGTGGTTGTTGGTAATGGCGTAGGCTTATGAATTCTCAATATTGGAACGATGCATTTTGATCAGTATGTGATAGAAGATCCGAACTGGTGTATATGATCATATAATTAAAAATGTTCTTGAAAGTGACACGTAATTTTATAAGGCATTTTCATTTTTGGAATAAAACACTTGCACTAGGGGTGAGCACAATTAGCCGAAAACTAAAAATCGAACCGTAATCGAGTTGAAATAAAATTTTGTTTCGATAAAGCAGGTTTCGGGTCGGTGATTTTTTTTTTTACAACCAGAAAATCGAAATATTTTTTCATTATAATTAATATTAATATTAATATTTTATCTATTTATCTAAAATTTAAATAACTAAACATATTAAAATAATATTTAAGTTTCAAGTTCAAGCTATTCAGCCGCAACACATCCACAACGAGGATATTATTAGTATTAATTTTTATTGTTATAAAAAAAAAATTATTGGTATTGATTTTGGATGAAAATTAAGTATGTTGATTAAAGTTAGAAGGGAATAAAGCAATATATATACAGAGTATAATTTTTAAAATAATTCGGGGAAAAACTGAAAAATCAATTTTGATTTCGGTTTTTTTAGTTTGGGCAGATTCAATTTTTCTTGCAAAATTAATTTTTTTTTTTTTGGTTTTTTCATTTTACGAAAAACCCGGAACCAAAACCTGAATGCTCACCCCTAAATGAATAGATATATACTCGAATACTTTCAATATTTACTAACATCATTGTGGTTATGTTAGGATCAAAACCCTAACAAGCGATCGAAATGTCGATCAACGAACAAAGAAAGGTCCGGCGCCTCGAACACGAGGTCGGCGGAAGGAAGAACAGCCCGGCGCCTTCAACGTGAAGGTCGGCGGTAATGGATAGGCTGAACGCGGAGTCGCACTCCGTCGGCAGCGATGATAGAACTCGCGAGAGGCGAGAGAGAAACTAGGGCAAATATGCGTATTCTTATTTCTTGATAATGATTATGAGATTACAATCCTATATTTATAGGACTAGAATATCTAACTAAACAAGGAAAAGATAAGCTAAAGAGGAATAATAATCTAAACAATAATATTAAAAGATATTCTCCTAATATACGAGATATACTCGTATCAACTCCCCCACGGTTGAAATCCACCTTGTCCTCAAGGTGGGTACCACGTTGCAACGAACCACGCACACCGGGGCGAAGTGAAACCGAACGAATGCCGAGGTGAGATATCCCCTCCAGGATCAAACACACGCCAAATAAGGTGCAGGTGAATCCCTATGTTGAGAGCACTCTTCCAACATATATCATGGCCAACATCTTCCTCCCCCATTTCATAAGGCACGTCACAAACTTCAATCCTCAGGTAAGTCCCCGTTCTGAAACCTTCTACCTCAATAGGAGTATCTTCATCAAGTTCATTCAGTTCGGCCATGTTCTTTTGCTTCTGCAGTTCTAGCTCTTCCTTTAACTTGTCAAAGAATCCACCAACACTACTTTGACCACGACTAGTCTTTGTGTCATTCTTATCATCATCATCATCATCGGCAACTTCTAAACGATTATATTCAGCATCAAATTTTGCACGAAGAGCTAACTTTTTCAGCTTTCGTTCCTCAGCATCCAAGGCATCATCCTTGCTGGAATGGCCAATGTTGCCAGCATGACCCCCCTCAGACTGCTGACCTGTTTCCAAATCTTCAAAATCACCATGCTCTTCATTGCTCAACGCCTTCTCGTCAGCATTCGACGCCTCAGTTTCCTCCCTCTTCGGATCAAACAATGGTGTAGATTCTTCCTCCTCCGTTGCCATAACCAGGCCCCCGTCGTCCGAAGCAATCGCTTCATCGACTCACCAATTAGGGTCCTCGTAGTCATCGACATGAAGCTGAGGATGAAAGAGAGGCCCGTCCCCTGAAGAGAAAGAGGGTTGTTGCCGAGGCTGCCTGACCCGAGGTTTCTCAGCCGACGTGCAATACGGTGGGCAGTCGCCATACGCGTAGAAGTCGTTGTTGTAGCGGTAGTCGTCGTAAATGTACGAGCTGCTGCGCGCGAAGGAAGGCTCCCATGAAGACCATGAAGACCCATCATCAGTCTGCAGATGAGCGCGAGGGCGGTCCCACGAAGAAGCATGCTGTTGTCGGCACTGCATGAGACTATCCTCATCCGTGTAAGTGTGTGGTGCCGTGCGACCGTACATGGGCCGGCTGTGACCCACGAAGGGGCCACGTCGTGGGGAGCTGTCCCTCCTTTGGTAGTGGTTGAAATCCGGGACAACTGCGCCTTGGGGTCGCCGATGGCGTGTGTAAGAGTTGCGGCGATCATATCCCTCTAAGGATATTTCAAACGCATGTCCCAGGCAGCCGTGATCGTACCCCTCGTCGTCGGCATCGAAATCCAGATCGTAGTCCGGCGCGGGCTGTGGGGGGTGCTCCGAAGCAAAGGCACGACGATCGGGGTCAGCAAGGCGAGCCTCCAACCGATCTAAACGTGCCATGAAGCGATTCAGCCCCTGCGCATAGGCATCTGATGGTGGTGGTGGTGGACGGGGTAGTAGGGCTGTCATCCGCCTGAATCGTCCAGGTGTTCGATCCGACAATCCCGCATGCGGCGGTGGCCGGGTGACGCCGCGGAGGGCCGAGCGAGATCTCATGTGCATTGCCGCCTGTGAGGACGCCGGTCGGCGGCTGTGGGTAACCGAATTTGGCCATGACTGAGTTCGGATATGCGATGAGTTCGGCGATGGAATGAGTTCGGCGATGAAAGCTCTCAAGGAGAGAGCTCTCAACGAGAGCACCAATTGTTAGGATCAAAACCCTAACAAGCGATCGAAATGTCGATCAACGAACAAAGAAAGGTCCGGCGCCTCGAACACGAGGTCGGCGGAAGGAAGAACAGCCCGGCGCCTTCAACGTGAAGGTCGGCGGTAATGGATAGGCTGAACGTGGAGTCGCACTCCGTCGGCAGCGATGATAGAACTCGCGAGAGGCGAGAGAGAAACTAGGGCAAATATGCGTATTCTTATTTCTTGATAATGATTATGAGATTACAATCCTATATTTATAGGACTAGAATATCTAACTAAACAAGGAAAAGATAAGTTAAAGAGGAATAATAATCTAAACAATAATATTAAAAGATATTCTCCTAATATACGAGATATACTCGTATCAGGTTGACATATGATTGCCATATATATATCTTACAAAATCTACTCATCAAGTAGGGAAGTCAATCGTCAAGTGAGAAATACTCTTCAAACAAGGAAGTTATCTCGTATGAGCTACAAAACACTGCCCAAGACTTGAACATATATGTTCATGAGAAGATACAAAATGAATCGTTCATTAAGACTGAGGTATAGTGCTGATATAGTTATTATTGCACAATGCAGTGCCGTGGACATATATATTCATACTGATTTCCCACAAATGTTCTTAACATCGATAGTTGTATTTCATTGTTCCTACTAGGTTTACCCTGATATTGTTTCAAAGTTTTAAACTGAAATGATAGTAAACAAACCAATTAAATTGTGGTTTCTGCCTCACGGACTAATTAGTTAAGCTAACTAATCTTTTAACTAATCAAATGATGACTAGGAGATAGAACTGGAGCGAAGGTGGGGCTGTTCCATGCGACGAGACCGATGGGTTGAAGGCGGATGGCATTCCGTAAATACGAGAGGTGGGTGGGGGCATATATTTACATTCACATGTACATTTACTAATAATTCGTAAAATACCGAAAACTTGATAATTTGTTTAGCTATAACATATATAGTTCTGTATTAGAAATGTATAATGTGCATCATAAGCCAAAAAATTCAAACTACAAGCATGCATTCATCACTTCGCTCCGCTTTATTGCATTTTGGCTAGTGGGATTTAAAAAATATATTTATATATATATATATATATACAAAATTAATGATCAGGAATTCTTATTTCAATAATTTTTTGGGTTGAAATAAGTTTTCATATTTGACTCTATTGTCGCCGTGGTGGTTGAATACAACGTATAATAAACTAACAGTAGTTGTTTAGTTAATGTAAGTGAGGCAGTTATAGTGATAAATTAAGTGACATCTTTCAACCTTTTGCGGTCTCATGAAACGCAGGTATGCTCGATATTGGAGCAAGTGGGAGAAGGAAAATCCACTTTAATTACGAAAGTAAGTCCTTTATATTTGTATATTTACATTATTTTATTTTTCATAAATTTATTAACTTGGATCATGAATATACTTTGCATAGGGATCAATTAAGTTGGCATTCCTGTAGATTACTTTGTTACAAGGGATATTTTTTGTATTAAATATGAGATTGCAGCTATAGTCCAACCTCAATATGTGCTTTCTAATTAATCTTTTTATATTATTTTTCTATGTTTCATATTTAAGCATATATATATTTTTTATAGTTACAAAAATAAAAGTGTTTATCGTGGCGCGGGCATAAATTCTAGTAAGAATAACACCATAGCATTTTCTTCCGGCAACGACTATTTTCAGTTTAAGTTGATCACACTGAACTGTTTTTGAGTTAAAATATTTTGATTCTAATATTACTATGATTTTGAGGTAGCCCGTACAAAGTTTTTGAAATGTATCGATAAATATGATTGTCAAATTTTAATAACAAAAAACATATTTTTAATTTAAGACTTTCATGTATTAGATACAAAATCACATTCATATATTAGATACAAAATCGATTTTGAGGTGGCTGGTATACCAATAAGTTTTTGAAATTCTTTTATTATATATTGATAACTTTTTTCTTTTTTTTTGAGAATTATGTATCAAATTTATTACAAAAATTCTACTCATATACATGAGAAATTTACTCCACACGTAGTCGTAGATGGAAATCTTACACCACACAAAAGTTGAAATAATATTCCACATGCCAGCGGTGAGAATTGAACTCGAGACCTCTCACTAAGGAGAGATTCTAAGTGTCTCCGCCCCGCCACTAGACTAAGGCCTCATGAAGGTATGTATCGATAACTATAGTCATATTTTTGTAACACAAAATATATTTTTAATTTAAGTCATTTGACAATATGTTAGACATAGAATGTATATTGTTTCAAAACTTTCGGTTAATCGGGCATACATAATAATAATAATAATAATAATAATAATAATAATAATAATTTCGGTCTGACCCCTTTGCGCTTTTAGACACATATTTTTATCAGGCTATTCGGGTTGGGTCGCCCGGTTCGAGCTAAGCTAATTTTCTTTTAAAATAAATATTTCTTTCATTGATCTGAATATTGTTTTATTAATATGTATAATCAGAGTACAACTACTAGATAATTACTATACCACGTTTAACTATTTTTCTAATAAAATTTTAATTCGACTTTGTACCATTTTTTCTAACGAATTATCATAATATTTTCATTTCAAAAAATACATACTACTTAAATACATTAGTTTATGAAATATACTACAAATTAAACTACTAGTATATATATATAATTCATTATTTGATTTGATTAATTTGTTTGCATCTCGGAATTTCTCTAGTGGCCGGTGAGATTTATTTTATGAATAAACAATGTCATTTTGAAGTGAAAATCGTCACAAAAAAAAATAAAAATAAAAATAAATAAATAAAATCGCAATATCTAAAAGATAACTGTAAACTCGACACGATCTTTACTATTATATTATAATCTTCGTTTAATTATTTGATCGATCTACAACTAATTAAATATAATTAGTGAGAGACGTGGAGCCACATCGATGCTAGCTAGTAGTTCGTAAGCACTTGACCAATTTCATATATAAAATTATTAATACCAAAACCAAGCAACCCTCATCTCTCCTAAATACACACAGACACACACATATGAGTACATATTATTCCAGTTAATCTCTTTATTCATCCAACGCTTTTTCTCTAAGAAAGAAACAGAGCTCAAAGCAAATAAATCCATGGAGCTACGTGGTGTAAATAAAAACATAGTAATTCATATATCCATACTTATATTCCTGGCACTATTCCTCACCGCCGTCATCCGCCTCAACTATCCACTGCTCAAAGAAACCTCTTCTCTCTCCTCCTTCAAAAACTCTCCAAATCATCATTCCGATGATTTAGAGAGTCGGGATAAATGTGATATCTTCACGGGCGAATGGGTCCCGGATTCGAGTGCTCCGTATTACACCAACAACACGTGCTGGGCGATCCACGAGCACCAGAACTGCATGAAATACGGCCGACCCGACTCCGACTACTTGAAGTGGAAGTGGAAACCCGACGCCTGCGGGTTACCCGATTTCGACCCGCTTCGTTTCTTGGAAATGGTCAGGGGCAAGTCCATGGCTTTTGTTGGGGATTCTGTGGGGAGAAACCAAATGCAGTCCATGATTTGCCTCTTGTCCAAGGTCAGTATATTCTTTTTTTTATTTATTCTTTTCTTTTCTTTAATTTTATGTGGTTTGCATTTTGCAAGTAGATAATGATCTATCTATATATATATGTATATATAAAAGAAATTTTATCGACAAGATATATATATATTACTTCAAATTTAAATTTAACATAATATGAACATAAAATTCAAAAAAGATGCATAACTAAACTTTCTAAAAATAATTAGCTAACTCATGCGTATTAAAATTTGCCCGTAAAATTTGCATGCCTATCTAGAAGCTCCGGCGACTACCGTGAAGGCTTTAACCCATAATTGTCCACACATAGGTCCCACGCCTAACAGTATATAATATATATATATATATATATATATATATATATATATATATATATATATATATTGAAGATTTTGTTGCTTTTGTTTTGGTTTATTGATGTGTGAATAGTAGACGTGCAGTGCATAATTAAGTGTTTAATTAACTACTATTGAATAATTAATGAAATCAAGAAAGGAGTAGTTTACCTAAATTGGCTACTTTTTCAAACTCCCAATTTTTTTAATATTTATTTATAAAATATGGTATAAATGGTCAATACTCGACTTGACAAATGACATAATACAAGACTTTTGCCTTTCTGGAGTGAAAAAGAAATTTGAATTATTGATGTGGATATGCATGAATTTTTATTTTCGTGATGATATAATAAAGTATGGACCAGAAAAAAAGCATTGTATAATTTGTATAAAGTGAGAGCCATGCATGGTGAGCCGCTTCTTCTTGTCTTCAATCTAACGCAAAGTCTACTCAATATTATTATTATGCTCGAAATTTAATTATTATCTTTTATAAAATGTGTTGATGTATCATTATATTGTCTTTTTTCCCCTTTATTATGAAAACCCATATACTTTCCTTCAAGTCTTGGGAACCACACAAAGTTGAATTATTGATTAATGAAGTATTGTACAGCCTGGATTTGTTTGATTATTTAGTACTTCTAGTTAATTATATGAGGAATAGACCATTAAACATCATATATCGTTATTACACGGTACTTGACTTCATTGATTAAGGGCTATTATTTGATTTAGCATTCTAACTAATTGTATATATGCGTTAAAATCCATTGTCCTGTGAATGAGAGAAACTTCTTGTTTCTATCAAATATCAATACTAATATATATGAGTACTATAATTTAATTAAAGAAGAAATTAAAAAATATATATATAGGGGAGGGGGGGGGGGTTGGGGTAGGGGAGAAGATGACAAAGCAAAGGGAATCCAATATGTTGATAACGTGAGCATCTCGACACTTGCAAAATCTAGAAACCATAATTGCATATTTTAGCACACTCTGAAATTTTGGCATAAATTTATAAATGCAATGTTTTCAGTTCCACCCAAGGTTGAAAGCTATTGCTCTGCCCCAGTGCGATGATACTGTTTTTAGTCCATTGGGTATTTACCATGTTATATTTAATATAGGAGAAATGATATGCTAGTCACTCAATATGGTGGATACTTTCGTGAGCACTATTTTCATTTTTTTGATTGTACATTATTTTGTTCAAATTTTTCGATTGTTTATATTCTAATATTATAGAAATTAATATAAAAATTATGAAATTTACAAAATAAATAAAAATCAAAGCTCGATTTGTACAAATTGAGCTTTGATTTTTATTTATTTTGAAGATTTAATGATTTATATATTAATTTATATGATACTAAAATATATATCAATTGAAAAAATCGAACAAAATAATATCAAATCGAAGAAACAAAGAAGGTGTCCATGAAAGTGTCCACCACTATGTGACTAGTATATTATTTCTCTTTAATATAGCTAACTAAAGTAGTAAAGTTGGATTTATTATCCCCTAAAGGAATTTATTGGATATATTACATTCCTATGCCTACACATTATTGATTATAATTGTACTACACCTTCTTATTCCATCCTCTTTTTTTCTTTTTAAAGACTGTGTACTTTTGATATAAAATGAAAAGGAGAGATACGAAAAAAAAAATAGATTCTCTTATCTCATAATGTAACTTCCACTATATTTTCTAAAGTGGAAAAGAGGCTTAATATAAAGGAAAATATTGTCACTTTAAATGAGAGGAAAAATATTATCATGATTTAGAGTGGAAATGTAGATAAAGAGCTGCCATTTTTTTTTCCTTAATGCAAAAAATAACACACCCATAAAGTTTCTTCGTTTGTCAAAATACATATACTACTAAAGTTTCTTCTGTTAAAATACATACACACTATTTATTGTCCTCTTCTTTTGAAGGCTAGCTTATAGAAGACATTAAATATAAGGGTGAATTGGTAAAAATGTTACCCTTTAAAGTAATGAATGAAGTATTTTATGCTCTTCATTCCGTCTGTTTATAGCTATTTTTTATTTTAGGTCATCCAACTTAATATGTTTATTCAATTTTTTAACATTACCCTTTTATTTGATTTTATTTCACCTTTTATTTATAAAAATATCACACATAACTCTACTTTCACTTTTTATGTACAATTAAAGTGCGTTTATTTTACTACTAACATCACAATCACTTGACATTTATTAGTAAAACTTATGCCAAAAGATTGAGACCTAAACTGTCAAGGACGCAGGGAATACATAATGTTGGGCACCGACTCTTTAAATTTGGCTTCTCTGATTGTGTGTTAATTTCTAAATATTTTGGTTTTTTTTTTTTTTTTTTTTTTTTGGGAATCATAAATATGAATATTTATATATTCGAATTTCGTGCAGAATTTGTGGCTTAACAAAAGCTGAACAATCCCATGTGCCTCCGCATGTGCCCTAATTGTTCTCAAATTTGTTCATACATTAATATTAATTATAACCATATAATTAATTGTTTGAATGTAGAGATATCATTCATTGTGTATCAATTACTGAATGTTGATTTAGGTCGTGTGCATGTTGGTAAGACGCTTCCCCTTCGATCCAAGAGGTCGGGGGTTCAAATCATCCTGGGTATATGTGTGTATGAGTGTATTGTGTTTGTCTGATAAATATATATATATATATATATATATATATATACCTTATAATATTGGAAATTCAATACTAATCTGAATACGACAATTTATATTGCATGTTCTCTTAATTATGATTTCAAAATTTATATTTGATTCTGTAAAATGAGATATTCGGATCACATTTATTTTAAATTTAGGGAAAATCATACTTTAGTATATGAGGTAGTAATTGATCTGTCACAATTGAATTTTCAAAAAAGGCGCATTTTTTTCTACATATATAAAATTTGATGTAATAAAGTGACATTGATGCTTCTACTTGTTTTAGAATACCTACACTAATGAGGTTTAGTATCCCAAAAATCCAAATATTTGTACATGTAATTATGTAATTATAAATTAATATATTGTAATAATTATAACAAAAACAATATTAATATGATATTTTTTCAATTTTCAGGTAGAGTACCCTATCGACGACTCCCCAACATCCAATGATAACTTCAAACGGTGGACATATGTAAACTACAATTTTACCCTTGCCACTTTTTGGTCTCCGTTTTTAGTAAGATCCGAACAGCGAGACTCTGACGGCCCGACCCACACCGGGTTATTCAACCTCTACCTCGACGAGTTCGACGAGTCGTGGACGAGTCAGATCGACGAGTTCGATTTTCTCATCATCAATGCCGGCCACTGGTTCACCCGCACCGCCGTCTACCATGAGAACCGTCGCGCCGTCGGCTGCCGCTTCTGCCAGCTCCCCAACATCACCGACCTCCCCATAGCCTACGCCTATCGCCGCGCCTTCCGGACGGCATTCAGAGCCATAAATGGCCGGGAGAACTACGGCGGCGTCACGTTCCTCCGCACGTTCGCACCATCGCACTTCGAGGGCGGGCTATGGAACGGGGGCGGCAATTGCGTGCGGCGGCAGCCGTTCCGCAGCAGCGAGATGATTCTGGAAGGGCTGAATTTGGAGATGTACATGGTTGAATTAGAGGAATCTAGGGTTGCGGAGAGAGAGGGGAAAAAGAAATGGGGGTTGATGGATACGACGCAGGCGATGCTGCTTCGGCCCGATGGGCACCCGAGTAAGTACGGGCATCGGCCCGAAGAGAACGTGACTTTGTATAATGATTGCGTTCATTGGTGCTTACCTGGGCCCATTGATAATTGGGCCCAATTTTTGCAACATATGATTAAAATTGAGGCCCGCAAGAATTGGAAGGAGAGGCTGGCCCGAGTCCAGCCTCAGAAGAAAATGCAGTGAAAAACCGATTCTTTCATTTCAAGTTATGATTGATATTTTTTTTTTCTTTTGAAAAGGGAATTGTATTTATTCATAGTGTTTTTTAATCGTGTTGCTAAATAATGTGATTTTAAACATTTTGAAAGGATAATTTTTTTTATTAACATCTATCGTGTTGTGTAAAATGCAATATTTAAATGATTGGTAAATATCTCACTAATTCTTTTAAATAATTAGCGAAAATCTTAATTTTGGGGGGGAGGGGTTTAAAAGGATCCTACTCCAATACTGTAATTATAATTTTTATCGTGAAAAGTTCTATTTTTCATGATCACGTGAAGGTTAAAGAAATTTTAAAATTATTATTGAATATTATTGTACTTGAATAATGAGACAATGAAAACTTACAAATATTTATAATATCTATGAGTCCTTTTAAATAATATGTGTAATATACAGGCTTCACAGTTAGCCAAAACTAATAATATAAAATTACAAGACTAATTAAATAACAAAACTAATAATTGAAATAACTAATTATCTAGGGTTGTATCAATTCTCAATCCCATCAAAATCACTTAAGTGAGAGCACCTTAAGGACACTTTTCAGGATAACGGTCTCGCTCCTCACAAGTTACATTCATCATAATTTCAACACTTACGGTCATCAAAAATATTAAATGGATAACAAAATCAACGGCATAATTTAAATAAATCACACCTTATCCTTCAACTCGCAATATATGTCGAGCAAATCAAAATTACTTACCGCACCTAGTAGCTACATAAATATAGAATTGAGTACTCCTTTAAAAGCAAAATATTATGCATTTGATATAAAATTTTAAAATATGAGTAAATGTCCTAATAATATTGATTATAATAAATCTCTAGAGAAAAAGATCGAACAAGGAATTTTGTACAAGACTTTATTTTGTATACTCTTAAACTGGATTGGAACTTAACTTTCGAAATTTAAAACTAAGGCTATCTACAAAATTTGAATAATGATCCAAATAGAACCTGTCAAATATTATTAATCTTGCCAACTTTAATTCAATTCCTTAACCAAATATTTAATCCAAATACCCCACTTAATAAACTGTCAAGCATGTAAATTTGAAATAATAATCTTTGGCCTAACATCTACCTTGCTTAACTTAGAACTCCACAAAACGATTCTAGCCAAGACTTTCATTAGTTGATCAAATGAAAATAACTAACAGCCCAACAAAATAAATTGGTAGAAGAAGGGAGCCAACTAAATGATTTAATTCTTAAGTCTAAGTAACAAGATAGATAGGTTTGGTCTCCTTAACTCACGTCCCACTCTCTTTCTCTTTCGCATTCTCCGCCCCTGGTCCATAATCAGAAAAACACAGGGATTATTCACTCCTTTAATTCTACTCTCCCCATTTCAAATTCTCAATTCACGCTATAAAACAGAATCAATCAATATAACTTTGAAGAATTTCAGTTTTGTAAAGCAGGGAATAGTCTTAATTTCTTCCTATTTATTTAGTAGTATGGGCCTTGGTTTTATGTATAAAGATTTTCTTCAAATTGTTGTCTGTACCAATATATGTATAGTGTTTGAAAGTTGGAATCTTTTCTATTAAGGAAGAACACACGATTTATGTCAAATTCCTATTAAATCTAGTTATGCTTCTAAACTATAAAATTATGTCAAATTAGAACTTCAACAATAAAGGCCACAACTTAACATATACTCCCCTGTCTCACCCTAAATGATATTTTTTTATTAAAATATACCTCACATATGAATAAAAAATGTCATTTAAAGTGAGACGAAGAGAGAATTTTACTTCACCCCTAAGCTATTCAATTTCTTCAAATATTATTAATATTATTTATATTTTCAACATTTGAAGCTGTAAGGGGCCTTATAGTATTGTTATCCCTCTTGCCCACATAAAGATTGAACTTCTCATAGAGCCCAAGTTCTCAACAAAGAAGTAAGCGGCCCAAGTTTTTAATAAGTGAATGATTCCTAGCCCTCAAGTCTAGCAAATTAAGAGCTAAATTAATATAAAGCCTAATATAAAATTTATTAAATTTTAAGGTTTATTTTAATAAAATTTCTTTTTTTAACTAGGGACGTGACTTAGACTAACATGAGCTCAACAACATAAAATATACATGAAATTCAAAATAAATAACTAGAAGAAATATTAAACAAATAATGATTTTCGGTTGTGACAATACAAGAGGCGGTGGTCATTTTGATGAATTGTACAATAATGCGGACGACCAAAAATGAAAAAGAAAAACTTCTTGAAACAACTAAGTGCTTTTTATTTTATCAAACTTTCTTATTTTATATATGTTGATTCAAACTAATGTACGTTATTTTATTTTTGTGTATCTTTTGCTCTTGCAGATGCAAGCAAAAATCCTACATCCAATCTTACGATCTGAAATCCCTTAACCTTGGATTTTTTTTTCTCTTTTTTATATTGGTCGAGAACCAGCCTTAACCTTTCGTCAGCTCCTCGACGAAGATCAAGCACGAGTTATGGGTCGTGACCCTTACAAACTTTGCTTACTGATCGATCTTGCTTTTCAAGGGTAATTTAGGCACGAAAACAGTAAATTAAAGAACACAAAAGTAAAGGACACAAGGGATTTACGTGGTTCGATCGAGAGATCTACGTCCACGGGGCGGAAAGTGTGTATGCTTTATTAGCTTTATGCGTGAGGCTTACAAAAGATTGTTCCCCCCTCTTCATCTATTCTAAGCCCCTATTTATAGATATTTTTACATAGAATTCTACTAGGATAATAATTCTTCTCCAACTTGGACTCTTGAGCTTGATCTCCTCCTTTTGTGGGTAAACACCGAGCTTCTAGATCTCCTTCCGGATTAGAGTTGTAGTTGGTGTAGGAATCAGAGTTGCCTTTTTGGAGTGTTGGGCCGATCTGAACCGTTTAAAGGGGCCGAGCTGAACCGTTCGAGTCCAATTATGTTGGGCTCGATGCTTGGGCCTAGTAGCTAGGCCATATCCTATCACACCCCCCCCCCCCAAAAGATGTAGAAGTGAGGTGTGATGTGGGGCAGAACAGTGAAGTGGTTGAGTGTAAAATGGCATTACCCCGTCGAATTTGAGAAATCGACGAAGTTGAAATGCATGCCGCCTCGTTAAGACGAGGTCGGTGTTTAAATTACATTGCCCCGTCGAATTTGAGATTTCGACGAAGTCAAACTGCATGCCGCCTCGTTAAGACGAGGTCAATCTTAAAATTACATTGCCCCGTCGAATTTGAGATTTTGACGAAGTCGAACTGCATTTGGCAACAAGTCGGACGAGGCAATCTTGGTTGGAAGGGCGAAGCCGAACACGGAGCGCCGGTTGGAGTCCCGAGTTAGTGGGACACGTGTCGCGCCGTGGGGGTGGGAGTTGAAAAGGTGGAAGTTTTTGAATAAAACTTCCGCTATACGCCTTCTCCCGCATTTCGCCCTAATTTCAAATCTAAAAAAGAGTCGTCGCCTCCCCTCTGCCGTTGCTAGATTCTCCATGTGTTTGTGCCGTCAATCATCGTTAGGAGTTATTCCGCTGATAATTTCACAAGTAAGTTATGGATTCTTCTTCCTCTCCTTCTTCAAGTAGTAGGGGTAATGACGGTGGAACGGTTGATGGGTTATCGCTGTCTCCGATGCCATCTTTTCCGTCGACTGTAAAAATAAATGCTTTCACTGTAGATTCTTTAGCAACTAGGACAATTGAGTGTGTCTGTCTTGCTCCGGTGACTGAGGGCAAAGTCCTTAAGTATAGGTCGTTGTTTAGCGCAGAAAGAACAGATTATTAACGTTTGTAGAGAATATCAATTTCCTTCATCCGCCCTGTTAGTAGCTCCCGGACCGGGGGGACAGAGCTTGTTCGCCTCCGGACGGTTTCTTTACCGTGTACGAAGATAGTTTGAAGCACGGTCTTCGGTTCCCGTTGTTTCCAGTCTTTGGAGCTTTACTTCGCAAGCTCGGTATTGCAATGGGGCAAATCGCACCGAACTCTTTTAAACAGCTTGTAGGATTAGTTGTAGAAGCTAGCACCATGGGTATTACGGTATCAGTAGACCTGATACTGAATTTTTTCTTTTTTAAATTAGGTGATACGGGGTGGTTCTACTTGACTCCGGTTCGTAAGGATTCGTTTCGTTTAATAACAAAATCAAAAATTATGAATTGGCAGAATAAGTTTTTCTTCTGTCGCTCTGATGAGGTTCCCCACCTCGTCTGGCGACAGAAAGGTAGTAAGCCAGAGAAGCAGGTTTCCACGGTAGATCTGGCTGATGCCGTGATTAAGTTAGATCGGCTAGGTACAATTGTACGGGATTACACCAAAGCCGAGCTTGTGTCGGCCGGGATGTGCCCGTTTAACCCCAACACCTCGTATCCCGAGGAGGGTGAGGTCTCCTTTCGTATCTTTTTGTGGTTTGCAAGATCTTTGGTCTATCATGCGTAATGTGTTCTGAATTTTGGTTGCAGTGAAGCTGGTGAAAGACGGGAAGAGGCAGAGGTCCGAGAATCCTGTAGTGTTGGAGAAGGGGGGTTCCGAGGCGTCCTCAGAATGAACTGCGAGTGTTCCGGGATCATCTCCACTAAGGTCGCCCTCTCCTGAGTCGTTAGTTCGTCGGGCGAAGGTGCCAAAGCCGAACAAGAAAGCTTCAGCAACTGGCGACAAGACTCTAACCGTAGGCCAGTCCTCAGTTAGTGCAGCTTATCCGGTGGTGGAGCTGGAAGAAGAACGCCGGGTTTATCCCGAGGTAAGAAGTTCAAGCCTTTATGCGTTGGGTTTATGGTATTTGTGCGCTGATGTTGTTCGCCATCTGCAGGATGCTGACCTGGTGACGGCGAGCTTTCACAACTGGGTGGACGGGTTGGTGAAGGGCGCGTCTACCCTTACTGGCTTCCTGAATGATGGGGTCTCAAAGTACAACGAGATTAACCGCGTCAGGCGTCAGTTGGAATAAGAGAAGGTCAACCTAACTAAGGACTTTGCCGCTACCGTCCTGGAGGACAAGGAGGCCAAAAAGAAAGAGGACGACGCTGTTGCCGCAGCTGAGGTAGCTCGGAGGGAGGTAACCTTGCTGAAGGCCAAGTTGGAATCGGCCGAGGCCGACGCTGTGGCTCGCCAAGGGCCAGTTCTCCGAGCCTATACTGAAAGGCTCTTTCTATTCGAGTTCTTCTCAGGTTTCTGCGGCGATGTGGCTGAGGTGATAACGGCTCGAAGTGTCTCCGAGACTGTGGAGGCTATCACCGAGGACATTCCAGACCTCGATAAGGTGAAGTATGGGCACAAGGAGGTGTCCGTGGAGGAACTGAACCGAGCCTTCGCAGAAATTGTGCTGAAAAATCTGAAGGCGGTTCCTCTTCTGGAAAACCTGGTGTCTTCTACTGACCTGCTCACCGCCGAACTAATTCGGGAAAGTCCGGTGGATCGCGATCCTGACATGGATGCGATCATTGCCGAGCTTAATGCCGCCCCGAGAAGAACCGAGGCTGAGAACGGAACTGATGGCGATGCCGGAGGGGAGGCCGAAGTGCAAGAAAACGAGGAGGAGGTCAGTTGATCGCCTCCTCGTCTTTTTTCTTTTTTTTTGTAACATGTACTTCGTCATCAATAGGTGGCGCGTTTTGATGAAGTAATGAAAACTTTATTTCTTATTAGAAATTTGTTTCCAATTTTGTAGTCTTCTCCGAACTGTGTCAACTTATCGTCTTGTCTAGAGGAAATAGCTTGACTTCAACGTCAACTTGATGCAGCGAAGGTTGAGGCTTTGCACTGGAAAGACACGATAGGCCACATTGAGAATGAGACCGAAGTGAAACTGCAGTCCGCTCAGATTAAATCGGACGGGTTGCAAGCTCAATTGATTGAGCTGAAGGAGAAGCATGGTAGGCTTAGGGGAAAAGCCAAGCGTATCGAAGAAGAATTCCTTGAATACGAAAACATTATCCGCCGGAGTGGGAAGCCTACTATTGCCGAGGTCTTGGCCAAGGTGGATGAGAAAAGGGAGTGGCTTCAGCGTTACCGGCACGATTATGGCGAGAACTCTTGGGAGTACCGGGGGTTGGTTGACGAGCTGGTTGAAGCTATCAATTCATATGAGACTGTAAAAGCTCGTCGGCCCAAGTTATTGCAATATCTGACCCCAGAGACGAACTCATCGAGCTCGGCTAATTCCGGTCCGAGTTCGGGAGTGTTGGATGCGGCCTCCAGGGCTTATTTGGAGGGTCCAAGTGAATCACTTCGTCTGGGAGGGGTGCCGAGAGTTTCTGGCGGGCAAGGTCGAGCCCGTGGCTCCAGTTCTGCCAACCAAGGTAGGGCTTCCACTGCTCGAGGCCGAGGCCGAGGTCGGGGCTTGGCGATCCGTAGAGGCCAAGGCATGCAAGCTGTAGATTACATTATGGGTTTGCCCGATCCTCCAGCCGGGCCTAGATTTGTTGATAGGTGGCTTAATTTTGGGAGGTCGTCTAGCTCAGGAGCACCTCCTTAATGTAAATACCAATGTAATTGTACGCATTCTTGTCTTATACGAAATAAGATAGAATTTTTTTTTCGTACTCTTACTTATGCATTCATTATAAGTTTTGCGCTTTATTGGTTGTCTTAGTCTGATAGCCCTTTTCATCAAAGAATGAAGTTCGGCTTTATACGGCTTTCTTCGCAGGAATACGAAGTTTTACCTTTTTTCACTTCGTCTAAGGATGAAGTTTGGCCTTCTATGGCTCACCTCGTTAGACGACGAGATTTGGCCTTTGGTCGGCTCACCTCGTCAGATGACGAGGTTTGGCCTTTGTTCGGCTTACCTCGTCAGATGATGAGGTTTGGCCTTTGTGCGGCTCACCTCGTCAGTTGACGAGGTTTGGCCTTCTATGGCTCACCTCGTCAGATGACGAGGTTTGGCCTTTGTTCGGCTCACCTCGTCAGATGACGAGGTTTGGCCTTGTACGCGCGTTTATAGTATATGTTCCATGGTTGGAGATATTAAATACCCTCGTCAGGGTTAAAAATAGTTGAACGAAATAATTTGCACAGGTGGAAAGAAAAATGCTTAAAACGAAACATGCAAGACCAATAGGAAAAAATATGAACTTTATTGATAAGAAAAAATCGAAGTAAAAATTTGAACAGGACGACCTGACTCATGACCTAACTGACCTAAGATGAAATGACCTTTACTCCTTTTCCACCTATGCGAAGTATTTCTTTAAATGAGAGACATGCCAAGTTCGGGGTATCAGCTCACCAGATAGATAGGCGAGCTTATATGATCCTTTGCCGAGGACTTCTTCTACTCGGTAAGGCCCTTCCCATGTGCCTTACTGACTTCGTTATTCCGAAGTACGAGGTCGCCTACTTGGAATTGTTGGAATTTCACTCTTTGGTTATAGTATCGAGCTACTTGCTGCTTGTACTTAGCTTCCTTGATGTAAGCCAAATCCCGCTTCTCTTCTAGTAGGTCCAAATAAGCTCGTAGTCCTTCTTCATTGGCTTCGGCTGAAAAATTTAACGTGCGGTGGCTCGGCAATCCGATCTCAACCGAGATGACAGCTTCAGTTCCGTACACCAAACTGTAAGGTGTTTCTCCATTTGAAGTCCAGGGAGTTGTTCGGTATGACCATAGGACTTGGGGTAGGTTTGCTGCCCAATCTCCTTTGGCTTCGTCAAGTCGGGTCTTAAGCCCCTTGACAATTGTTCTGTTCGTAACTTCGGTTTGGCCGTTCGTTTGAGGGTGGGCTGCCGAAGTGAACTTTTGCTGAATGTGTAGACCTTCGCACCATTCTCTAAATATTCGATTTGTGAACTGCGTTCCGTTATCTAAAACGAGGACATGAGGTACGCCGAAGCGGTAGACAATGTTCTTCCAGACGAAGTTAAGAGCATTCTTGCTTGTGATCTTAGCCAAAGGTTCGGCTTCGACCCACTTAGTGAAGTAGTCAATGGCTACGATGAGGAACTGTAGTTGTCCGGGAGCTCAGTCAAACGGTCCGACTATGTCGATCCCCCATTGTACAAACGGCCACGGGCTTTGTATGTTGACGAGGTCGCTCTGGGGTAGCTTTGGGACTGTCCCGTGGATCTGATAATTTGGGCATTTCTTGACTAGCTCAACTGCATCGTGGAATATCGTAGGCCAATAGTATCCCCACCTCATCACCTTTTTTGCTAGTGCTCGAGCTCCGATGTGACTCCTACACGCTCCTTCATGCACTTCTCTTAGTGCATAATTTGCTTCATTAGGCCCGGCACATCTTAAAAGGGGTTGGAGATACGACCCTCGATACAGCACTCCTTGCTCCAGGGTATACTTCGGGACTTTGCTTAGGAGCTTCCTAGCTTCGAGCTTGTCGTGGGGCAGTTCTCCCTTCTCTAAGTAAGTTCGGTAGGGAGTCATCCAGTTCGGTTCGTCCTTCTCTACTAGGTTCAGTTCGGCTTCGTCAATGCTTCGAAGCTTGACTTCTTCTACAGGCGAGTTTGTTGAGGATGATGCCAGTTTGCTTAAGGCGTCAGCTCGGTTATTTTCTCCTCTAGAAATCCGCCGCAGCTCGAAGTATTCAAAGCCTTCTTGCAGACTCTTTGCTTTTTGTAAATATTTCTTCATTCTTTCTCCCTTTGCCTCGTATCTGCCTAGCATGTGGCTCACTATGACTTGGGAGTCACTATGAACTTGAACGGCTCGGATATGCAAGGAACGAGCTAGCCGGAGTCCGGCAATTAATGCTTCATACTCGACTTCATTATTCGTCGTTGGGAAGCTAAAACGGAGTGCATACGCTGTCTCAATTCCATCCGGACTAAGTAGCATCACTCCTGCCCCACTGCCTGTGCGACCTGAAGTACCATCTACATAGACTTTCCAGCAGTCTTTTGGAGGTTCCTTAGGCTATTCAGCTTCGGCTTTGCTTGGGGGGATTTCGTCCTGTTTTGGCGCTTCGGAGAACTTAGCCTCTACTAGGAAATCTGCTAGGGCTTGTCCTTTATAGCTTGCCGAGGACAGAAATTTATGTCATGTTCACCGAGTTCGACCGCCCACTTAGCGATTCTACCCGATGCTTCAGGCTTGGTCAGTACTTGGCGAAGTGGCAGGTCGGTTAGAACTTGTATGGCGTGTGCATGGAAATACGGCCTCAACCTTCTAGCGGCATTCACTAGTGCAAGGGCAACTTTTTCCAATGGCTGGTACCTCGTCTCCGGTCCTTTTAGAGCTCGGCTAATGAAATAAATAGGAAGTTGCCGACGTCCTTCATCCCGAACTAGTACAACACTTATAGCTTCAACCGAGACTGCGAGGTATAGGGAGAGGACTTCTCCATCTTTCGGAACAGACAAAGTTAGGAGCTTGGCCAGGTACGTCTTCAGCTCTTCGAACGCCGATCTGTGCTCATCCTTCCATTCGAAGTTGGGTGCCTTCTTGAGAATCTTGAAGAATGGGAGCTGCTTTTCGGCGGCCTTAGATAAGAAATGACTTAGCGCTGCCAAACAGCCCGTCAATTGATGCACATCGTGAATGGTTTTCGGGACCTTCATTTCCTGGACAGCTTGGACTTTCGAGGGGTTGGCCTTCAAACCTTCTTGCGAAACCCAGCACCCCAAGAATTTTCCTGATCGGACCATAAAGGTACATTTCTCTGGGTTTAGCTTCAGATTCACTTTCCGAAGTAGGCCGAAGACGATCTTGAGGTCGTCAACGCAGGTCGCTGGTTCTCTACTTTTGACGACGATGTCATCGACGTAGACTTCAACGATCTTTCCAATGTGACGTTCAAATATCTTATCGACCATCCTTTGATAGGTTGCTCCCGCGTTTTTAAGCCCAAATGGCATCTTCTTATAGGCAAAGACGCCGAAGTCTGTGATGAAAGCTGTCTTCGGCGTATCTTCCTCACTTATTAGGACTTGGTGATACCCTTTGTATAGATCTAGAAAGCTAAAGACCTTGTGACCGACCAGGGCTTCTACTTTCTTGTTAATGTTGGGCAAGGGGTAACAGTCCTTTGGGCAGTGTTTGTTGAGGTCAATGCACATCCGCCAACCTCCTTGTTATTTTTTGACAATGGCCGGGTTAGCGATCCACGTCGGATATTTGACCTCGAACAAAATGTCGGTTTTTCGAAGCTGTTGCACCTTGTCATAAATGACTTGACTTTGTTTTGCAGCGAAGACTCGTTGTTTCTGCTTGACTGGCTTTACTCCGGGGTCGATATTCAGTCGATGAGTAATGATGCTAGGTGCTACTCCAGTCATGTCGAGGGGTGTCCAGGCAATGACATCTCTGTATTCCCGAAGAAGTTGGACGATCTGCCTGTGGAGTTCAGCTCCTCCCGCGAAGCCTACTTTGACGACCTTGGATGGGTCATCTTCGTAGAGTACTATGTTTTCCACCGGCTCGTCGGATGCAGATTCTTTTTTCTGCTCTAACTCTTCGGGCAGCTGTAATTGCTATGCTTGGGAGTGCGGAGGTGCCCCGGCACCTCGTAGTGCGATCTGCATGCACTCATTTGCTCGCTTTTGGTCACCTCGAACAACAATCACCCCATTTTTTGACGGGATTTTGATCGTTAAGTGGTATGGCGAACAGATCGCCTTAACCGCCACCAGCCAATCCCTTTCGAGTATAATCTTGTATGGAGAATCCGCGTTAACGACGAAGAGGTTGATGACCTTAGTGATTGATAATGGGTGAATCCCCACTGTTACAGGCAGTTGCACAACCCCCTCCGTTTGCGTCTCCTGCTCGACGAAGCTCTTTAGTGGGACTGGTGCTGGTGCGAGCTGCGTCTTCTCCACTCCTAGCTGGTCGAAGCAATTCTTGAAGAGGACACTGACCGAGGCTCCAGTATCAACAAAAACTCATCGTACGAGCTTATTAGCCACCCCGGCTTCAATCACAATCGCATCCTGGTGGGGCATGGTAGGTGGCACTGGGTCTTGGTCCGAGAAAGTAATTACCTCGTCCTTTTTGAACCTTTTTTGGGAAGGTTCATCCTGTTGCGGGCTTCGAGCTTCGGCCTTCAATGACGACTTCGTAGCTCCCTGTGGGAGCCCGGTAATAACCTGTACGACTCCATCATACTGAGGCTGGTCCTCATCTTCGTCGTCTTCTCGCTTCGGCTTCTTGTCAGCCTGGGGGCCACAGTTATTCCCCCCTCTATTTTGTCTTCATCTTTTGTTGTCCCGGGGGCGGCCTTCATTCTGGTTGCGACTTTGGTATCTCCTCAGAGTACCGTCGCGCACCAAGTAATCGATTTCCAAAGCGAGATTTATGCAATCCTCCGTGTCATGGCCGTAGTCCTCATGGAACTTGCAGTATTTATCTTTGGATTGGCGCTTCGCTCCTCCTCGTGACATCGGTTGAGGCTTCTCGAACAAATTCTGGTAAAGCTCGTAAATCTCTGTCCTCGGCTTCGTCAGCTGAGTGAACTGGTTTTTCTCTTGGTTCGGCCAAGGTCCGAGCCGGGACTGTATAGGTACCCGCTGCAATCTGTCGAGGGCGCTTCGGCGACTACTCTCTTGGTCGTTGTGCTCCTCTCTCTTCTTTCGGTCGGAAGATTCGGCTTTGTCAGCTTCCTATTTCTTCCGATCGGCTTCATCCGCTCGTGCAAATCTGTCTGCTATGGCCCATAGTTCCCTCGAGGTTCGAGGATCCTCTCTGATGATCTCCCTGTAAAGGGCACCAGACTGAATTGCGTTCTGGAATGCCGAAATGAGGACTTCGTCGGTCAGCCGGTCGACTTTCAGGCTCTCTCTATTGAACCTAGTCATGAAATCGTTGATCGATTCCCCCCGCCCTTGCCGAAGTGAAAGTAGTTATGCCGTGGTAGTCTTTGGTTCGGCCTTTTGGAAGAACCTCCTATCGAAGGCCTCCATCAGTTCGGCGTAGGAGTAGACGTGCCTGGGCTTTTCGGCCCGTCGGGCTAGCCCTAGCCCAGCCCTAAAGTCAACAGGCTGAGCCTTAAACCGCAGGTCAACGGGCCCGAACCTAGCCCTAGACCGCGACGAAGGGCCGGGCTAGGTTTGACGTGCGAAGGAACTGCGGCCCGCCGGTTAACCGTAGGGTCGTCCCACCGGGCTAGGCTTAGAACCGAAGGGCCAATAGAGCCGTTGGGTGGCCCGATGGGCCGCCCAGGACCGACGGGCCGGGACCGGCCCGACGGGCCCAACGGTAAGAAAAACAGGGGTTGAAGCTGCAGCAGCACTTGCATGCATGCAAGGCCAACTCCAACGGCTCCTAGCCGTTATTTTTGTGAACTTCCCCCTCTCCAACCCTCTCCACTCCAATTCTCTTATAAATTCAAGGTGTTTTCAAAGATCAAACACCCAATTTTTATTCTTAAGCTCTCATTATCACTCTCAAGCTCTCACTCTCATTTTAATTCTCTCAAGCTTTCACTCTCATTCTTGATATCTATATTGTCACTCTTTCAACTCAATCTCTATTCTCACTCTCACTTTCATAACTACACACACACATTATGTCTTATTCCAAAGGAAATAAGGGTAAGGGCAAGGTGGTCGGTGGTGACGAATCAAATAGCCGACAAACTCAAAGGTCAAGAAGGACGGAAATATCGGAGGAAATCTCAAGGCAAGTAGCCGAACGACTACAAGCCGAAGAATATGCGAGACTTCAAGCCCAAGAAGAAGAAGATGCGAGGTTTGAGGAAATGGTGAATACGATGGAAAGCCAAGGATTCGAATTTCATGGCTCCACCAACGACGACGATGAAGAGCACGACGACAACGAAGACGATCAACCTCTTCATCCTCCTCCTTCTCCTTCATCAAGACCCAAGAAAGCACCGAAGTCCGACATCTTCAAGAAACACTTTCGACTTGTTGATGCTCCGGAGATCGAAGGCCAACCTCCTCTACCCGATGGTCGAAAGAGATTCCTTGCGTATTGCAACTATTGCACAACCGTTTATAAGTGGATTGAAAATGGAGGCTATGGAACCATGACTAGGCACATGGAGAGCACGCATCCGAGTGAGTGGGGAATCTCTACTTCTCAAACTCAAATTTGAGGTACCACTTCATCTTCGGAGACGGGTACGCCCTCTTTATTTAAATTTGATAAAGGTCGATACGAAGATGCATGTGCTAGATATTGTGCTATGGAGAAATAACCTTTTAATTATGCCGATAGAATAACGTATGAAGCATCCTATAAAGAAGGTTTAGGTCCCAATGCTAGTAAAGTTGCTAGAACTCAAATGCTTAAGAGGATTAGGCGTCAATGCATGGAAAAACAAAAAGATTTGATGAAATATTTACAACGTTTGGGTCATAAAGTTTCTATTTGTGCCGATGTTTGGACCGATGCATATAATAGGGCTAGTTATATGGGAATTACATGTCATTGGATTGATGCAAAATAGACTTTGCAAAAACGTTTGATTGCATTTAGGGAGTTTGAAGAGCCTCACACGGCTCAAAATATTGCTTTGATTATTATCACCGTTTTAAATGAATATGGTTTGATTAATAAGGTTTTTTCGGTTGGTTTTGATAATGCAACGGCAAACACGGCTAGTATTCCTCAACTCATTGAAGCATGTGCACCATCTTTTGATGGAAAATATTTTCATTCTAGATGCATTTGTCATATTTTGAATTTATGTGTCCAAGATGCGCTTGGGATTTTTCAAGAGTCCGTTGTTCCTATTAAAAATGCCGTTAAATATTTGCATAAATCAAAAACATTGGGGAAAAAATGGCAAAAATATTGTCGTTCAAAGAATATTGTTTATACGTGTTTCAAAGCCGATGTATCTCATCGTTGGAATTCTACTTATGAGATGCTTAATAGTACCATGGAGTATAAGGGTCATTTATGTGATTTTTTTAGGAAAGAATTTTCCACGGCTCAATTAGTTCTTAATGAGAGTCATTGGGATGCATGTTATGATTTATATGGATTATTGAAGGTTTTTCATATGGCTACTAAACAATTATCGGGTGTTTATCATTGTACTTCCGTTAAAGTGTTGAAACATTGCATGTATATTGTCATGTCTTTTAAGGCTTGTTTTACTAGGCCAAACTTGCAAGGTGTGATTTATTTTATGGTTCAAAAATGGCTAAAGTATTTTAGGGAGATTCCGAAAGTTTTCTTGATTGCTAAATGTTTGGATCCTAAATGGAGATATGAAGGTGTTTGTCAAATGCTACAAATTTATTATGATGCTTTTTTGCAAATGGACTTTAGTAATGTTGTAATTGATGGTGAACAAATATTTTTTGATCTTCCTAATGTGCAAGATATGAAGGATGATCTACATAGGACTTTGATAGAACTTTTTGATGAATATAGGAGAAAGTATGGTAGTAATGAAGATAATACGGAGATTTCTTCTTCTTCTACTATGATGCCTTCATTTGATTTTCCCTTTGCAATGGACTCAATGGATCCTTTAGTTAGACAAATGCAAGGAATGTACCAAAATAGAACCTATAATAATCCAAGGAGCCAAGGTAATAGTGAATTGGATATATTTTTGCAAACTCGTTTTGTTTTTAGTGTTGAAGATAGTGGTCCGTCGATCGACGTGTTGAAATGGTGGTCGAAGAGAGTGGAGTACCCAATACTCTCCATGATGGCGAAGGAGTTATTTGCCGTCCCGGCATCCACCGTATCCGTTGAACAAGCCTTTAGCACCGGAGGTCTTATGCTAGATCAAAGAAGATCAACAATGAAGCCGGCAAACATTGAAGCTACCATGTTGTTCGATGATTGGTGTAGGGCCGACCTTAGAGCTCAAGAACCAGAATGGGATGATCGGAATGCGAGCGAAGATGAAGCCTTCACCGAGACGGATCGATCGGCATCGGCATCGGGTGCGGAATAGGAACCGTTGTGTTATAATAAGAACTACGTCGACTTTGATTCCTCTATTAAAATGAGGATACGTAGGCAACTCAATTTTTGAAATTAAATTGAGTTCAAGTCCCTTATTATAATGTTTAGTATTTTTCTTGTCAAAGGTAAAAATACTTATTCAGTTGTCAAAGTGATTAAATTGAGCTTAATTTAATATTGTAATTTTTTTCATCAATATTGCAAACTTCCATCAATTGATAATTTGATATGCATTATCAACAATTTAATGAGTAATTTAAATATTTTTTTTAAAAAAAAATATACATTAAAAGTTGACAAATTAACATTTCCTATTCATTAAATTAATTAATTTAAAAGAATAAAATTTAAAATCTTAAAAAGAGTTGAAAGAAAAAAAAAATTATTGAAACACCCCATTTGGGGCGAAAATGCCGAGAGCAAATTGGGTGAAACAGAGCATTGCTCTGTTTTTCTTGCTTCAGCCATCCCCTTTCCCATGTGCGTGAACCGCCGGGCCGGCCCTAGGGCCTACGGTTCTGGCCTGGCCCGGCCCGAAACCGGCTGGCCTAGGGCCGAGCCCTAAACCGCGGCACAAGTCTAGGGCCGGGCTAGGTTCATGCAGTCCGAGGCCCGTGGCCCGCCGGGCCGGGCCCGAAACCGGCGGGCTCGGCCCGTGGGCAGGTCTACGTAGGAGTTAACACTCCTAGGCGGTAGGCTATAGAACCATGCACGGGCATTGTCGACCAGCAGTTCGGGAAATACTTTGCACAAATAGATGTCGTCACTCAGCCCCTGATTCAACATGTTATACTGAAACTGCGAGAGGAAATTTTGCGGGTTGCACAGCCCGTCGTACGGCCTTACTGGTGGCACTTTGTATGTGGATGGGAGTGGCGTGTACAGGATGCGGTTGGTAAAGGGGGTAGACAGTCTTCCATAAACATCGTATGTGCCACCTCGGTAATTATCGTTATTGCGCCGAGGCGGGTTGGCGTAATAGGGAGGGTTCTCCCGTCGAGGTGACCGGATGTTAGGCTGAGGTGAGTGCCGATTGTGTTCACCTCGGTGACCTTCCTCTAACCGCCTTATAGGGTCCCGTGCATGTACAATTTGAACGCTTTGGGACCCTTCTCGGCGGTTAGGTTGTGTGGCCGCTTCACGTTGTCCTCCTTGGTTGTGTTCAAGTCGTTGTTCGGTGAACTTCAGGAGGTTTTGCTGGTTCTCGACCAGGAACGCCTTTACCACATCGCTAAGCTGCCACTGGTAGTTGGAGAGCTCGTCCTCTTTGCTGCTATCACGGCTTTCTGAGTTCCGATAAATTTGGTTGCTGAAATGGTCAACGGGTATGTTTGCGACATCCCCTTCGGGGGTCAGGCTTTGCATCGGCTCTTTTCCGGATCGTTGGGGGCAATCGGTCTCCGGTACATGGCTGGCTTCGACCTCTTCCGCATCCCGCCGAGGAGGATTGTTAGCACCTTGTCGAGCTTGCTAGGCCTCTTTCTCCCATTTGGCCGCAGCAGTAGCAGTAGCGGCAGCGGCATTGGATCGTGTCGACTTTGTTGATTTTCCTACCATCGTGACTGAACTTGAAAGCGTTGATCGGAATTCATAAGATTTTACGTTCCCACAGACGGCGCCAGTGATCGATCTTGCTTTTCAAGGGTAATTTAGGCACGAAAACAGTGAATTAAAGAACACAAAAGTAAAGAACACAAGGGATTTACGTGGTTCGATCGAGAGATCTACTTCCACGGGGCGGAAAGTGTGTATGCTTTATTAGCTTTATGCGTGAGGCTTACAAAAGATTGTTTCCCCCTCTTCATCTATTCTAAACCCCTATTTATAGATATTTTTACATAGAATTCTACTAGGATAATAATTCTTCTCCAACTTGGACTCTTGAGCTTGATCTCCTCCTTTTGTGGGTAAACACCGAGCTTCTAGATCTCATTCAGGATTAGAGTTGTAGTTGGTGTAGGAATCGGAGTTGTCTTGTTGGAGTGTTGGGCCGAGGTGGGCTGACCTGAGTTGGGCCGATCTGAACCGTTTAAAGGGGCCGAGCTTACTGGGCCGAGCTGAACCGTTCGAGTCCAATTATGTTGGGCTCGATGCTTGGGCCTAGTAGCTAGGCCATATCCTATCACTTACAAATATTCTACAAACATAAACTTAACTGCTAAACTCTTCCTTGTTACAGAGCTTGACTGTACTCAACAATGGTGGAAGTTACAACTCTTCTATCTACTATAAATGTAACTAATCAGAATATGTAGAGAGAGTTTGAATGAGTTACTAGACAGTGGTGAGCGTCTAGAACTCTGATTCTAGAATGAGAAATCTCGTTATCAATACTTGGGAAACTCGTTTAATTTCGAGTGTTGAAGGAATTGAACAAAAGAGATTTCTTCAGCGATTGAGCTTAAGAGCTTTAGTTTCCCGTACGTGATTCTGGAATGGAAGAAGGTATATATAGGCTTCATTTGAAATAGAGTCGTTAGGTGTGTCAGATCCGTACTCTGACACAATTCCTTCCTTCCGGTTGAGGCAGTTCAGTTTACTAATAGAGAAGTAGTAAACTGATCAGGTCAACCTATGTAGGCAGGTTGATACTTCCTCTTCAATCTGGAGTCTTCAGCTAACTTCCTTCAATCTGCGAGTCTTGAACTCTTCAAGGCAAGAGCTGAACTCCTTCAAGCTGGCTACTAAGATCTGCCTAAATCAGATCATCAAACTGAGCTATACATGGCAGTTTGATCTAGCAACCTAACTCTAGAAAAGATCTAAAAACTTCTAAGTGTTGTTTTAATAAACATCATCAAAACTCACAAACTGAGCAAGCTTCCCAACAATTATATTTATATTAATTTCATTATCATTAATTATGTGCTAGTTGTAACTTAACTAATTTTTAAATTTGTAGGTTATTTTGGATGTTGGAGTTTCTAGTTATATGGATGATCTTTTAGATGCTTTGTGGATGGACTCTAGACATTACGACTTCTATTAAGTTTATTATCGTTGTTTTATTGTGATGACAATTTTTTTTTTCTATTCTTCGTTATGTTGAAATTTGATGAGATGTGGACAATATATATTTGTTTGTGTTGGAATTTATTTGTTGGATGTCATTATAATATTTTTATATAGTCAATATTGTATGGAAAAAAAAAAACTAAATAGAATATGTTTCAATATAATATTCGGTATGTAATCCAGTATTTTCGGTGTACCGTAGCGAAATTCATATGGTATACCGAAAAATCAGTACGACATTCATTTTTTTCATACTAATATTTTGGTATACCGAAACGTTCAGTACAATGATGGTGTGGAAAATTGCATACCTTTTTTTTTTTTTTTTTTTTCTGATATGATACCCAATATGGTGAAAATAATTTATAAATTGTACCGACCCATACCTAATCGAAACCACGCCAATGCCTCTCCATTTAACTGATAAAACACTAATTAAAAGGGTTCCGAAAATTAAAATATCTATCGATTCAAAATGCCCGATCATAAATATCACAATCTTTCCCACCAAATCTAAGTTCATCTAGTATTGTGGAAAACATCAATCCATTATATTAATCTATGAACACCATACCAACTCATAAATGAATTCTCAATAAGGCTGCGTTTGGTAATCATCTCAAGATGAGAAATGATGATTCATCTCAAGATGACTCATATGAATAGTGTCAAGATGAATCATTCATCTCTCCATTTGGTAGCAAAAAATCCAGACTCGGATGATATCATATTATGTTTGGTACAAATTGCAAAACTCTAGATTAAAATTTAGATTGACCAAATTACCCTTATTAAATACCCCTACCGATTTCACTTTTTATCGTTGGGATTAAATAGTACCCTTTATTATTATTTATTATTATTATTATTATTATTATTATTGTTGTTGTTGTTGAGTTATTATTTTTATTATTCTTGTTATTATTATAATTATTACTATTATTGTTATTATTTTATTATTATTATTATTATTATTATTATTATTATTATTATTATAATTATTATTATTTTATTACATTATTATTATTATTATTGAGTTATTATTTTTATTATTATTATTATTATCATTATTATTATTATTATTGTTATTATTATAATTATTACTATTACTATTATTAGTATTATTATTGAGTTATTATTATTATTATCATTATTATTATTATTCTTGTTATTATTATAATTATTACTATTATTGTTAGTATTTATTATTATTATTATTATTATTTTATTATTATTATTATTATTATTATTATTCTTGTTATTATTATAATAATTATTATTATTATTATTATTATTATTATTATTATTATTATTATTATTATTATTATTTGAAATCGTATAAATACATAAGTGTATGTAAAATGGTAAGAGAGAGAAAGTGTTGTGTTACTGTTTCAATGAGTTCAACTCATCCGACAAAAAACGTGAGATGACTAAACAAGGCGGAACAGTGAAATATCAACGAGTCTTGTATTCATCTCGGGTCCTTCAGTTTATTTTAGTTGGTTACCAAACAGTGAGTTGAACTTAATTTATCCCTCTCATCTTGATTCATCTTAGTTGATCTCATTTACCAAACATAGCCTAACTAATCAAAAGTCAGTTCTCGTTCTCCCATCACACGCCAACCAATCAATTGGGTACTCTGATCACAAATTTACCAAAAAAAAAAAACAATTTAATTCCTCTCCTTTTTTTCGTCTTCTTTCCTATACCAAACTCATGCCCAAGGATCACAATTAACCGTAGCAACGCAAAACTACAATAATCAAAATTGAGACCTCAACCAAAAAGATCGAATCCCTATCCGCACCAAAATCACGAAAGTTAGTTGAACAAAATATTATTTGACTTTAGTATGAAAAAGATCGAATATATACCCGCAAAAAAATCAACGAAAGCCATGGTTTGATCGACGCGTGTTACAAAAAAGATATAATCGATTTGAATTTTTTATTGATAGCGGAGATTGGGTCCACCTTTAGTATTGTATTGTTTATTGTTTATAATGGGTTCATATCCAAAAATAAGTCATGGAGGATGCTCCAAAGCGGAATTATGGATAAAGTTTTTAGTGACGTATGTAATACTACCTCCGTTCAAGATCTGTTGGCCAAAAATATTTTATATTACCTCCATCCCATTATATTAGAGCTCTTTGCTTTTTGATTTTTAGGCATGTTTTTCCACCGAAACCTAGTACGGGTTTTAAAATATAATTTTGACGTATTCATTTTTTCATGGGATAATCCCGTGAAAAAATGAATACGTCAAATTATATTTTAAAACCCGTACTAGGTTTCGGTGGAAAAACATCCCTAAAAATCAAAAAGCAAAGAGCTCTAATATAATGGGATGTAGGTAGTAGATGATTTTGGAGGTTTGTGATGATGGATTTTAAATTATATTTTTTTAGAGTTTAGTTTTTTTTACAGGGTACTATAACACTCGTAGTACCTTGTAAAAAAAAGTAAACTGTAAAAATATAATTTAAAATCTATCATCACGAACTTTCAAAAAAAGTCAAAAAGTCAACTTGGCCAACAGATCGTGGACGGATGGAGTATGAAGTAGCGGATAATTTACATTTTGAATCAAGTTGTCGTAGGATGCATGCTAATTCGGTCAACATTCGGCGATAAAGGAATAAAGTCCATTATCGAGACTGATCATTTTTTAAATTAAATATAAGAAAATCAAACGTCAGTCGAAATTCGATCTCCAGTATATTTTCAAAAACTTGACAGTTTATTATTTACGATAAAAGCTGAAATATGAAGAAAATAAGCCATTTGTTTCTGAAAATATGTAGAATGATAGTCATTTTGTCAAAAGAATTGAAATATGTAGGCCATAGTAATTACTCATGTTCTGCAGCAATTGGTATCCAGCGCAAAAGTCATTTTCTTATTTTTGTATTTACGCTCACTGCTTATACTTATATTATCGCGTATATATGTGTCTTTCCCAAAAATATATATATCACGTACGTGTATTATAAACTGAAATGCGTTCTTACTTTTAGCTAATAATAAAAACACGTTTATTGGATTGAACTAATGAAAAGATGGAACATCGAGTCACCTTAACGGAGAAATAAGAAACTATTATAGATCATCTTTTAAAAAGAAAGAAAAAAAATTGATAATTAACGCACGGTACTTCATATTGATATTGATATATATTGTGCATCTTCGTCGAGTCAACAACTTATATCGATCTGATTATATATATCTAGTGTTCCTTACATTTATAAAAAAAATGTCCTAAACTATATAGAAAAAAGTGATGATAATTTTTTTCAAAGAAATCCACAATCCCACAAGTTTTATAGTATGAAATTATCGTCGTAATATTAAACTTCATACATTTTTTTTTTCTCTAAATTACTTTATGCACTATATATAATTACTTACTGCATGTTTTAAGCACATGAGATCCTTTATTCTCATTAATATATCGTATCAAAATTGATTATTTTTTATTTTTCTTCTTTAATTTCTCGATATTATGAGTCAATCCTTACACTAATTAATTAGCGCCACAAATCCAACTATGGTTTATTATTTATTCATTAGTACTCTCCCTATCACATTTTAATTGATACATATTTTTATAATTTTATAATCATGTTAATTCAAGAAACGTGTCAAGTAGAATGGGGCAGAGAAATATTTAATTTCAACGTTATTTGTTAAAATATGAAGAAAAATGCATTAAAATAATTATATAACCTAATTGAATTAATGAATTATTGTTATTTAGTATAATACTCTATTGACTAGATTAAATCATATTACTTCAAAATTGAAAGAAAAAAAAAGAAAAAAAAAAAGAAATTTTGGTCTACGATTAGCACTTTTTCTTTAACATAATTAACATGAAATTTAAAGACACAGGTGATTCGAATCTAGATCTTTGGTCCAAGACATTAACCCTCTACTGCTAGGCCAATACACGCTCTCACCCGCGATCAGCACTTGGCACAATGTAATTGCGAGAATATCATCTTTGTTTTAAGGTCTTGAGTCACCAGTTTACCTAAGGAACCTTTACACGAGAGTGGAGTTGAAAATATATTCAGTTACTCTGCTCCGGCAACAGCAGCAAATCAAAGCAGAAATTAACCTTAGAAATGTATTTCCTCCTCCCACTATTCCTCCTCCTCCTCCTCCCACCGTTGGAAGTCTCCGCTGTCGGCATAAACTACGGCACTCTCGGCAAAAACCTGCCGCCTCCGAAGCGGGTGGCGCAGCTACTCCAGTCCACACTCATTAACAAAGTCAAGATCTACGACACCAACCCCCAAATCCTCGAAGCCTTCTCCAACACCGCCATCGACCTCATCGTCGCCGTCCAGAATTCCGAGATCGCCAACATCAGCTCCAGCCCCTCCGCCGCCGCCGACTGGTTCTCCTCCCGCGTCGCCCCCTTCCTCCCC